>CM024961.1:26189151-26689151 GCA_014282245.1 Rhododendron simsii
TTGTGTCCATTTGAAGAAAACAGATCTACAACTGTCATTAAGTTTCTACAATACTTGTGCCCATTTCAAACAGTGTTCAAGAATTTTACAGCCATGGATAAAATCTACCAAATCGTAGTCGTTTGAGGTGCTAAAGGAACTTGCTAGGCTATTCATTCCAGTTGGCCACATTTGTACACTTTCAGGAAAGAAAAGAAATTATACGAATGGAATTTCAGTCTTTCTTCCCCCTTACAATCGAACCCTTTCTTCCCCCTTACAATCGAACCGATTAATAAAACCACATTCCCGTTAATAGTGCATAACCATGGCAAAAACATCATTACTCCCACCAGTACCAAATTATAAGCAGAAGAAAGTTATCTGAGCTCTTCAACAGTCAATGCTCCTAGAATCCGCCTATCTTCGAACCTCCTTGACGTATTTACCCTCCCCAGCGAATTCCCGACAGAGTTGTTGGGAGTGCTGTTTTTGGAAATGGATGTCATTTCGGATTCAACCAACCAGCTTGACAGGCTAGTATCAACTGCAACATCATCCACCTCGGGCTTCGAACGTTCAAACCGCCGTTTAAAATCCCCATTCGAGGACTTCAAATGAGGCCCTTCGCCAGAGGCTATTATGGCTAGTACTTCCCCAGTATCGATATTCTCCTTTTCTTGATCCTTCAACGGCATCGGTTTCACAGATTTGCTCGCTCTCCATTGAGTAAGATTCTCAACTGGGTTCAAAACAGATCCCAAGTCTCTCCTTCTCTCGTTCTGATTCGGCCCAATCGACTTCAATTCGCACTCACGCGAGCTGCGGACCGGTATCGGACTATTGACCTCCTTCTCGTCGATTTCGGGTGCAGAAACTTGATTTCTTGATTCTATGGAGATAGAGAACAGCGAGTCAGATTCTTGACTATCATCAGAATCACTTTCCAAGAATTCCATGGCTTCAGATTCGCCATCATCGTCACTGTTTGGGCAATTGTGGTATCTGTGGCTTGGAGGATAAGTGAACACACTCGACATGCTGGAATCTGATCGGGTCTGGCTTTCATCCTGTGTTGCTTCTTTCTTGTTTCCTTTCTCTTCGCCATTCTCCAATTCCACGGAACGATTCTTGACTTCTCGGGTTGGGAGTTCCTCATGGGCTCGCACATTCAAATCAAATGTCACTTTTTTTATGATGACAATTTCGACCGATTTCTCTTCATGCTTATTTCTGCTCGCATCAATGAAACAAAGGAAAGAAATTGTGTAAACGCCGTCACACACACCTATGAGGGCGTGATAAATAACCGTTGCATTGAAAATTTCCTCCGTTTCGGCAAGGGGAGAAAAAGACTAAAAGAGCATGCGAGAAACGAAAGCGTGAAATTTGGTAAAACAAAGATACCCATAAAAATTCTCCTTTTCTCATCAACTTTTTGATCTCTTTTGGTGACAAAAATGAGCGAAAATATTTTCCTTTCTTTTCTTTTTTGAGCCTCCCATAGGGGCTGTAAGGCTTCATCTTACAAAAAAAAAAAAAAAACAAAACAAAACAAAAAAAGGGCTCAAGATTTTTACTAAAACAGATGGCTTACTTTGAATCTACGATGGGTTCGATCTTCTTTTCAACTTCTTGCCCAGCGGCCTTGGTGGGTTGTCGAGTTTCACAAGTCCCATGTCTCTGTGACAAATTTTCCGGTAAATGATTAACTGAAAAAAGGGAAAACAAAAAAGAAATTCATGAATATAAAAGGTTAATTTGAGATGAGCTTACTTGATTTCCAGAAGGAACTTGTACATGGGTCTTGTTGAGGGATTTCCGATGCTTTGAAGAACCGAAACAGGGGATACAGTAACCCATCACCTAGAGAGAGAAAGGGGATGGGAGAGAGAGAGAGAGAGAGAGAGAGAGAGAGGGAGGGAGAGGGAGAGGGCGGATAAAACGGTCATATACAAATCATCCGGATTTTATAGTGTACATGGGTTTGAAAAAAGTGACCGTTGGCCATTTGTATGGCGTGGCGTAAACGCTGAGCCGAAAGTTTTTAATACAAGGAAAAGCTGTGTGTGGGCGAATGTAAGTTGGCATTTTTTCGTGTTAGGAATTTCTTTGAAGCCGGTTTAATTGGAGGTCAAATCTTCTGAACCGGAAATATGTCTCTATCTCTTTCTCGTGCAATTTCAACCGTAAGATTGCACAATAGTCTCTTCTTGATCTTGTGGTAGAAATTGCACAAAAATAGAGTTACATGCACTTTTGAGTACACGTGATCTGAGGTAGTTTGGTTGAGAGTTGAGGCTTATGCTGTGTTTGGTTTGTGTTTTGAAAAAATTTTTGAAAAATAGTAGGGGTAATAAGTGAAGAGAGATAGAGAGAGAAATGTTGAAAGTAGGGAGAATTCAGGGGAAATTTTTTAAAAATTCTTTTTGAGAAGCAAACCAAACAAGGCATAAAAGAGGATATTTCGAATAATGTCTTCACTTATATTAGCAAAATTTAAGTTAAGGTGAAATCGCAAACTGAGCTCTTCTTTTGTTTCTCTAGGAGTATACAATGGTAAAAGGGATTTTTTTTTGGGATTTTGAACAATATTAGTGTTCTTTTTTTCTTTTCCATATATATATTTGACTAATTGCATTCTATTGCTTGTACTTTAGTTATGACTATGGTTTATACCGTCTTGATTAATCATCGAAGTCTGATGCCTGAGAAGAAGCGAGTGTTGCTTCAATTGCCTACGGGTTAGGCTGCTGATGTTGGTCAATTATGTTTTGCTGTACAACCTGTACTATTTTTATTCCAACATACTGTTAGGAGATTAAATTGTACACGGAGAGTCCGTGTACAATCCAAAGTCCTCCTAACCAATAAGAACAAGACACCTTAGTCAAAAGCGGGGCAACTCACCTTTATTCTAACCCTCCAACTAAACTATGGTTAGACATTGATTACTATGCAAACCAGTATACAAAACAACAGGAAAAGAGTATCAATACCCAAAGCAAATTACTTTTCCCCCCCGCAGACTGTGCCCCAAAAATACCCCAACTCCATTTTCTCTTATTTCTTTTTTATTTATTTAATAATTTTTATATCTTTTTTTCTTTTATTTATTTAATATTATTTAAGTGTTTCGATTTTCAATCCGGTTGAATCAGTGTAAAGATCTTATTTTTTTTTATCATTTTATCTTCAATAGTCATAATGAATATTTGGCTCTAAAACCTTTTAACGAGAACCCTAAGGCTCCTTATTTAGTTTCAGGTCACTCTTTGGGTGCTCATTGAAAGGTCTTAGAGCTAAAAATTCATTACGACCATTTAGGATGGAATGATAAGAAAAATAAGATCTTCTCACCGATTCAAACGAATTGAAAATTGGAACACTTATTTTTTTTTTACACCTTTTATATATTAAAAAATATAGTTAAAAATATTAAGTATTACAATATTCAATATGTTTGAACCGGTGTAAAGGTCTTATTTTTCTGATCATTTTATATTAAATGGTCATAATAGATTTTTGGCTCTAAGGCCTGGGCATCTTAAGAGAGCCCTGAAACTAAATATGATGCCCATTGAAAGGCCTTAGAACCAAAAATCTATTATGACCATTTAATATAAAATGATAAAAAAAATAAGATATTCACACCGGTTCAAATAGATTGAAAATTAAAACACTTAATTTTTTAACTATATTTTTTAATATATGAACGGTGTAAAACAATAAGTGTTCCAATTTTCAATTCGTCTGAATCGGTGCGAAAATCTTATTTTTCTTATCATTTCATCCTAAATTGTAATTTTTGGCTCTAAGACCTTCAATGAGTACCTTAAGAGAGACCTGAAACTAAATAAAGAGCCTAAGAGTTCTCGTTAATAGGTCTTAAAGCCAAAAATTCATTATAACTATTGAAGATAAAATGATTAAAAAGAAAATATCTTTGCACCGATTCAATCGGATTGAAAATCGGAACACTTAAATAATATTAAATAAATAAAAGAGAAAAAAGATATAAAGATAAGAAAAATTGGAGTTGGGGATTTCTGGCGCGTAGGCTGCGGGGGGGAAAAAGCAATTTGCTTTGGGTATTGGTCCCCTTTTCCCGCTATTTAGTATACTGGTTTGCATAGTAACTAATGTCCAACCAGAGTTTAGTTGGAGGGTTAGGATAAAGGTGGGTTACCCCACTTTTAACTGAGGTGTCTTGTTCTTATTGGTTGAGAGGAATTTGGATTGTACACGAACTCTGCGTGTACAATTTAATCTCTACTGTTAGTGATCTAGAGACACCGAAAAAAGAATTCTAGTAGAAAAATTGACTGCTAAATTTTCACTTCATTCCGATAAAAAGATCATCTCACACGAAGATCATTTATGTGGGCTCTCATGTGACTTAAATGGGCCGTCACAGTTTCGATTTGATGGTCCTAGCCTTTCATTTGCGGCTACAATTTGTTTGAGGAAAAAAACATAGAAGCTTGTCGTCCAAAAGGACCACACGAGAGGTTGCCAATCATAAATCTAAGATAAATGGAAGCATGTCTTCCAAAAGGACATATTGTACATTTTGACACATTGCTTTGCTGGATCAACACAAGGCCCGAAACTTCCCACATCGGTTACAGAGGAATGAAATGCAATACAGATAATGACTCTTGGGTTCAAATCTCACCGCATAACTCATTTTCCCGTAGTGAGCAAAGTCACTATTACAAGACTACAACAGTGAGCAATTTTAATCGTTCAAAAGTGTTTTTTTAATGATCCGAATTTAAAACAATGGAAGAATTATCCACGGAAGAGAATAACTCCTTCCTAGAAGAGTTTGTTTTAAATTCGGACCGTTTTGTAGTGACTTTGCTCACTACAAAGTCCTCGAGTCCAGTTTCAAAGAGGTTGCTTGCATGAAGAAAAAATCCCCCTCAAATTTCCCATTAATTCTTTATTACTCCCTCTGTTCCTAATTGAGAGTCCCTTGTTCCATTTGGTGATGTTCCAAAATAATTGTCCCTTTCCAAAAATAAAAGTAGAAATTTGATAAAATTTCCAAAAGTGTCCCTCTTATGTGAATAAAAATAGTGTAATGTGAATAAAAATAGTGTAATATAGGTAGAATATAGAGATAATAGTACGTGGAAAGTAGGTGTAACGATTACATAATTCCTAAAAAAGTTGAAATTTCTAAGAGAGACTCTCATTTACGAACGGATGGAGTATTGTAATTCATGCATGATAGTACATAAAATTTTCACGACCACTCATTAGTTCTATATTTACCATTAAAAAAAAAAAAGAGAGGGTTGTGACAAATAAGTTGTTCAGCAGTCAGCAGCAGCCAATCCCATAATTGGTCCCATGCCAGCAGGCATAGCACAAGCCTATACACGTGCACACGCATTCAGAAAGCTAATCTCAGGTTTCAGATAATGTACTGCTGCTACTCTAGGCTCAAGTGTGGACTTTACGTCAAATATCAATAATTGGGGTAAGAAAGAAATTAAGATGAAGTTCTGCACTACTTCTGCAGACTTCCCTTAAATTTTTTTTTTTGTCTATAACTCAAAGATTATACTGCAGAAGAGTTATTACCGCTTAATGAATTTTTAGTTGATGTATGTAAGAAGGATGACCTATTTCGAAATCTGTATTTTGTGAGTTTTAGCTTGTTTCTTCCATTTAGATAGACAATAAAGAAAACGCGGCCTAATTTATGTTTGAAATGTTTAAAAGTTCTAGCTCTTTCGTTGTTAATTACCCAATCTTCTTGGCTACTATTTCAATTAAACATTTAAAATCTTTTTAGACCGGTCAAACACAGTCTATAGACTGTTCTACTATATAGACGGTTCTTATATAAGTGATTGAATGCTATTGAATTACACGAGTGTCGACGTGTTGCATGTGTAGATGCATATGCCCATGCGTGTGAATTTTGATTTTGGAAGGACTGTGTCAAAGGTTGAGTCGTTACTGCTTGACTAGTTTTTGGTGAATAATTTATAGTGGAAATTGAGTAGTCCTATCGATGGTATGGATTTTGGATGGAGAAGTGAAAATGGATTGAGATATGGACGGAACTGAATACATGGTTCGTATCGGCTGCACCATAGGATTTCCAAATTCCAAGTTTCTACATTGCATCAAGTTTGGCAAGTGGCAAAAATTTCGACGACAATTAGCAAAATGGTCACAACTTGAAACAAATTCAGTAATTTAGGGTCCACAAGGGAAAGTTCATATCCTAAGGGACAAAATTGGCAAGAAATCATTCTTAAGGAACCAACTTGTCACAACTCAATTGTTTTTGGAAGGTCCTTGTATTGGAAGCCTAAAGATTTGTTAATAAGCTAAAAAATAAAAAATAATCACACATTTCAATACTTTTTTAACACTTTTTAATCCACTTTCACTTTCACACACCCCTGTACAATTTTCATACAGTTCAATTCAATTTTTCAATTTATAGAACGGCCAACGGATTGTGTTTTATCATTCTCCACTAGCAAAAGACAACGTCATTCTTCCAAATTTTTTGCTCGACATTTTTTTCTTTTAAATACAGCAGAGACAACTCTTCTCTGATTAATGACTCGGTAACATGAATCTTAGAATGCTGTATATATTGCACCTGCACCAGGTGATTCTATTTTGTTTTTTCCACTAATATTCTGTTTGTATTGGCGGAGGATAGAGTGGAGGTTGGCTGAGGTGAAACTACTTTTGAATCTATAAAAGTTAGATTATTCTTTTTTTGGTGCGACTTTGGTACTATTCAATTGGATTATTACAACACGAAAACATTTTTTTAAAAATGAAAATTACAGATTACTCCCCTCATGTTTGGAAAATTACAAAATACCCCTATCTCATAACAAACTTTCTGCCTTGTCATAGTCGCTAGAAAATTCAATGAAATTTTTCTAAAATCAATAAATCCTAATTATTATGGACCAAACTGTCCTTTTTTTTAGTTTGTGAAATGTTATTTCCACGTCTCTGCAGCCTTTTACAGCGTGGTCCATTATAATTAGGATTTGTTTATTTTGCTTTGTATTTTTTTTTTATATAAGACGACACTTTAGACAAATAAGACAGTTGTTTGATATGTTTTTGTCTTTATTGAATTTTATTGCTTTTGCTCATAATTTTTTTACTTTTTAGACTCATCTTGTCAAGATAGATAATTAATTTTAAAATATGACGCGAATTTAATAAAAATTCAAAAACAAACTAAACAACCTAAAACGAAAAAGAAAAAAAGTTTACAAGAATGGAGTTACTAAAATTTTTGGTGTAAAGACTAGAGATTGATTTATTCATGGAGGAGACGCGATTCCCTTATTTGCAAAACTGCGCGATCTTGGCTGTCCATTTTAACTACATCCGCGATTCACCTCCGTGGATAATTATTCACGAAAACCTATGTTAAAGGAGTAGATATTCTCAAAGACTGGATTGTCATCATCAGTATATGGGAATGGGGCCACAATTGACGGCCGATGTAACTCTTTTGCGAGTCACGAGGGAAACTGCAATCAACTCCTAGAAGCCCACCTGTCTATCAGTGGTCCCTAATTTTTTTCACACGGTATCAACGGTTCTGATCTAAAGACCACGAACTCCTCATTCTCACAGCCGAAAAGCCCTCCAGTCACATGAACGGACTCTAACCGTTTCTACTCTCAAATACTCCGTATCAATGAAGCGGCAATGTTCCAGTGCTAACGCATCCATCATAACAGCTCTTCCTAATAAATGACTAATTAATCAAAGTTCCACCACGTTCCCTAAAATGGACAAATTTGTTTTGGGAAAAAAAACGGAAATGATTTTTGTAGTTTAGTATTTATGTCAACTTGGTCCCTGCAGTTTGAATAGACTCGATTTACATTTTGTAGTTTTCATTTTGTTCCAACTTGGTCCAATTACTAATTGCCGTTAGATTCCGTTAACTCCAGACATAAATGGACCCGTTTTCTAGGGTTAAAACAGCAATCTGTCATTCTCCTCTTACCTTAATATACCTCTGAACTATAAAACACAGAGCTTCATTGTTCCCTTCTTCATTTTTTTTCACGGCTTCCATTCTCCATTTGTCACGCTCGGGATTTACTTTCGACCGAAACGTGTCTCGTTCGCCTTTGGAGAGGAAGGAGTGAGAGGGATTACAGCCTGAATAAGTGATTCGATTCCTATGGATTGCGGTGTGGTTCTTGAAAAGAAATGAAAAATGAGAAGTTTCGTGTTCTATAAAATAGGTTCGGATATTTTTGAAAAATGTTTTAATTTTAGAAAATGAAGTGGGTTTCATTTTAAAAAGGGACCGAGTTTTCATTAAGCTGCTTACATATCCCCGGGTAAAGGAAAATCAGAACTGGCCATAGTTCGGGCTACAAAAGGAGTTTAGAAAAAAAACTTAGAGTCTCCACCGAGCATAGAATTTAGGTGTACTTGGTCACCTGTTGAATATCGGAAGAATAATTCAAGTATTTTAGAAAAAAGAATACAGACCAGAGAACCTAATTTTTAGAAAAAAGTGACTCCGTTTTTTGGTTTTTAGGAAAAGACTTTAGGTCTGCAAGATTAGAGAAGAAAGGGTCGGTAATTCACTAAAAAAGAGACCGATTTCTGTATAGGGTTAACGGTAGTTAGTAATTGTTCCAAGTTTGAATAAAATGAAAACTCCAAAGAATAAATCGAGCCAATTCGATCAAACTGCAGGGACCAAGTTGACACAAACACTAAACTACAGAGACCATTCCGATTTTTTTTCCTTTTATTTTTTATATATATATTTTTATGTTAGAATGCTTTTGAAAAATTATACCCATATTCAAGATAAATCTATTCATTCGATTAAGGATGTTTTCACTAATCAATAAGTTGTAGACTCCAAATTTTTTCATTTTGCCCGTATTCAATTATTTTTTCACTTTGTTAGTTTTGCGTCAAACTTTTATAAATTGTTGGTTTCGTATCAATGAGAGGAATTTGATAACTAACAAATTATGACTTTTATACAAGTATTTTTTAAAATATCAAAGAAAAATCCAACAAAATCAGCTTTTGATCTCTTTCTTGGTTATTTTTCAAAAAATTTGGGTAAGTCAAAAGAATTTACTTTTTCGATTTCTCTCGTCGAAACAAACGAATAATACGTAAAAATTCAACGCAAAACTAACACGTGAAAAAAATTGAATAAGAACAACAAAAATTCTATAATCTACAACTTGTTGATTAGTTGAAACACCCAAAGTAAATCTTCCTCGAGAATTCGTTTCTTAATAAATTCGTGATTTGATGTGATGGAGTGATTATGGCCCGTTCTAGTTTTTAAGAAAATGAAGTTTTAGAAATGGAAGGTAATTTCAAGCTCAAAAATTATGTGATTACGTAAATAATTTTTCCACCAATATAGATCTTGTTTGATAGATCTCAATGAGATCTTTTAAACGCCGTAAACAAAATAAAAATTTATTTTTCATTTTCGTTATATTTGAACTTGAAATTATATTCTTTTTAAAAAGGAAGGTTTAAAAAGAAAGCGGAACGGCACCACATGTCTCTTTATGAAACTCGAGTAGTACTAGTAGTAATATTTATCATTTATTGTGTTAAGATTCATTTATTCTGTTAAGATTCAATTGGATACTTTCACCATGCAACACAACAGGTCTGTAAATGAGTCGAGTCGAGTTTGAGCTCAGCTCGTTTACTAAATGAGCCCAAAATTTGAGCTTGAGCTCTGTTCGAGTCTTAACGAGTCGAGCCCTTATCGAGTCGAGCTGAGTCATTTACTAAACGAGCCTCATTAATTGATTCGAGCCACCCTTAACAAACCGACCTTTTGTCACGCTCGGCTCGTTTACTAAACGAGCAGAAAACTCTAGTTCGAGCTCGGCTCGTTTACAAAATGAGCCGAGCCAAACCAAGCCTTAACGAGCTGAGCTCGCGAGCTGCTTGGTTCGTTTACAGCCCTAACAACACTCAATTGTGTTTACGGAGTTGGTTGCTTCACTCTTTTTTCTTTTTCTTTTTTGAAGACAAGGTACTAAGAGTATCCACAATGCTATAATTAAAAATGGATAACCAAAAGTTGCCACATCTGCTTTTTGATTATCCATTTAAGAGCTTGTTAAGATTTACAATGTAGAGATCCACAATGGCATAATCAAAATTAAATAACCAAAAGTTGCCACATCACCTTTTTAAATTACAAAAAAACTAAAAATTGTGACCATAAGAAATAGTTTTTCCTAAAATAATTTTGAGACTAATAAAAACTATTTAAAATAGAAAATAATTTTTTAAATTTTTTCAAAACTTAAAAAAAAATAGTTTAAAGAAAAACAACTTTTGTGTAACTACGGTTTTTGAAAAAATAGTTTTTATATAAGAAAAGATTTTGAAAAAAAATATTTTCTTGTACAAAACAATTTTTTGAAAAGAACAATTTGTTTTGTATAAAATGTTTTTTTAAAAACAGTTAAAAAAACAATTTTTGGGGGAAAACTGTTTTTCAAAAATAATTTTTAAAAAATAGTGAAATATTTTTTTTGAAAACATTGTTGAAAAAGAAAAAGAAAAAGGGGAAGGGGGGAGATGGAAGAGAGAGAACACTTTTTTTGTAATGATGTATGTGTTTCATTGAGAATGTGATATTTATTAAATTTGGTTATTGGCAAAAAGTTGTTAGTTTTAATTATTTAAAGTCTAAAATTTGATTATTTCTAAAGAGGTTGTTAAATTTGATTATAGCATTATGAGCTATATTTTGCACCAACATTGTTAACTTTAAAAACCCATCACTTTTGGTTATACCATTGTGGATACTCTAAGGCCCCATTTCAGAACACTTTCTTAAAAAATAAGTACTTATTTCACAATTTCAAACTCAAAAATAATGTAAATGAAAAATAATTTTTAAATTTTTTTTGCACCGTATTAAAGATCTCAATGAGATCTATCAAACAAGATCCATATTGATAGGAAAATAATTTGGATAAACATATTATTTTTGAGCTTGAAATTACCTTCTTAAAAAATAAGTACTTATTTTACTTTCCGGAACGGAGCCTAACATAGATTATGAAATGGGAATAAGTCTGGGGATATTTCACCTCTACAAAGTCATTACGAAAATGAAAAGACATAACAGAAGGCAAGATAGAAAATGAAATAAAGCCAAGTGAATGACCAAGCGCATCCTTCGCCAAAATATCCGCGCACATGTTCGCCTGTATGCTTGATCGTTGCCATTGGTAAACTTACGAACATGCAGGCTAGGTACCTGCAATCAGGAATAAGAGCACCCAAGGGATGAGAACCCAAATGGTGCGTATCCCGAATGGAATTCAGTACAAGCTGCCTTCTCTCTATTCCTTCAAATTTTGTGGGTTTCATTCGCTAATGATTTGATTCGTTCTCTTTACACCCTTTCCCAATCCTTCAAATTTCATTTGGTGGGTCTCATTCATTAATGATCACATGGGAATGAATCAAAACTTTATGCGTTTGGGCCCAAGATTAAAAAATTCCCATAGCCGCCTAAGTTTTCTTTTTCTCACAACTCTATTTTACTCTCTTTCTTAAGGAATTGGTGATGAGGTGGGGGAGATTTGAATCTTTCCTAAAGCCAAGTTTGTCTAATGGTTTATACGAGCTTGGCGTAAAACTAATAATTTTGGTTCAGAACAGTTGGAAATACTCTAAAGTAAAGCCAAGTTTGTCCTAGTGTTTACATGAGCTAAACGGAAGCTTACAAAATACAAAATTTGAGACATTCCATTCTCCTCGTACACAGTCCGAATAGCATAAATAACTTGTCTAAATACCACGAGCAGTGGAAATACTTTTTTCGTGTGACTCATCTTAAATCACAAACGAGAGCTTTTATCAAATAAAAGAGAAATTATAATGTCAACACTATTTTTGTTAACGCCAAAATTATTGCGTATATGAATCTTATACTTTGCACATGGCACAAACTTTTTATGCACAACATTTTTGACATTAACAGAAACAGTTTTGACATTAGCACTATCCGAATAAAATTCGTACTAAAAGGAGACAAGATGAGAGCGTCCCCTTGTTATGCATTCCTATGCATGCGTAGTACTGAAGCGTATCTTACAATTTACACGTCCCAATCAATAAAGCTAAAGCTTTGGTTCCCTACACCCATATCTGTTTAACCTATTTCTCTCCACCACGAAACAAGCCTGTGCTGAACTCCACGTGCCAGGTGGCTTCAAACCTGACACGTGTCCACCTCAAACGGCGAGTCCAGGCTTAGCACCTGCACCCGCGGTTAAGCAAACAACTCCCTTGCACAACTACCTTTTGTATCTCACTGTATAATAGTATTATCAAAACAAACCTTTTTTTAAAATGTTGTTTCTGTGTTTTTGGATTAGATAATACTCCTTGGGAGACTAGGAGTAGTTGTAGCACTCAAACACTCAGTTGGTCTATTTGCGGGAATTTTCTAGTTCATTTTGGTGATCGAACTTGTTCACGTTTTAGAGTTCGTCGTTAGTGCCGAATGTAAAAAATTAATGTTGATTGGACACTGGTCGGTGTAATTTGGAATGCATTTCTGTAGAGTTAAATGACTTTACTGAGCTCCGATTTGTGCTTTGTTCTCTTTACAAATCAAAAAGAATTTTTCAAAAATTCCCCCTACTTCCAACATTTCTTTCTCCACATGTTACTCATACTATTTTTCAAAAAAATTTTCAAATACCAATTCAAACATAGCATTGGTTGTCTTGTTGTGTTTTAAAATAGATGTGTTCTTAAATTACAAACGATATCTAATCAATTTGATTTCGACTTGACTAATGTTATCGACAAATTCTAAAACACAAACGGTTTGTATCATCAAAATGGACCAGGAGAGGGACCGAAAACGGAAACTCAACAGTGCTGACGCCTTGTTTTTAAATCACAACTGAAATTTCTTTTGATAAGAATACACACATATTCTTCCTTGTTGTGCCCTCTAGCAACTGGTCAGGAGCAGAGGATTTCAGAAGAAGAATACTCCTATATGCCACCTGCACCAGGTGATTCTCTTTTTTTCTAAAAGCCTGTGTGTGTATTGGCGGCCGTGCATCATCTATATATCTAGACCCGCGAGTGAAGCGAAACTTCTAGAGAACTACTTTTTCACTATAATCTAAGGATTTGGTTCTCATTTCTCTCATAACTTTTGTTTTTTTTTTGTTTTTTGTGTGTGTGTTTGTTTTCTCTCAAAATCTTCATTTCTCTGCTTTTAGGATTATTCTAGTACTAGCTAGCATTCTTATTTCAATGATCTTGAACTTACCCATTTTTTGATTCTTTATGGTTTGACAAAAATGGCCTCTGTGCCTTTCTTCCTCAATTGGGTTGTACTGTACTTACTTTTCTGAAGAGGGCAAAAGTACTGCCCAGAACTTTTTCATTCTCAAATAACCCATCAAACTCTGGATGAAGAGAATGAAGGTTCGTTTTCAGTGGATTATGTTATGAATGTCTTTAATTGTTTCTAATCTGTGTGTTGGTTTCTCACTGCCCTCTCTTTTCTCTGCCAATTTTTTGCCCCTTCTTTTTTCTTTTTCTTTTTCTTTTGTTCTTTCTTAAAATGCATTTATTCGTTATTGGCATCACTGTATCAGCATTATCCGTAATTTGTATGATATTTTTTTTTTATAATCGAATATTCGGGTCAGTTTATATACACCTTAACTAATTTCACGCTCTAAAATTAACGGCCGAATAAACTTACAATGGCCCGAAAGGTTGATTTGGAATTTATCTTGTATGGTGTTGAACATCCCAATTTCTTGATCTTTATGTTCTGACAGAAAAATTGCTCATGTTGGTGCCTTTTTTTTTTTTTTTTTGGGAGGGGGGTAAGTTGTTGGTGCCTTTCTTCCTCAATGGAGGTTACTTTTTGTCTTTTTAAGGAGGTTGAAAAGTACAGGTGTCTCAATGCATGCTTTACCCCCTCTTGTATTATTGTATCTCATTCGTCACTTGTCTTTGTCAACCCAAGATTTCCGAAACAGCCATGATTTCTTAATTGTTTATGTTTCCATGTTTCTCTTCAAACTTCATACCTTCTTACTGTCAGACTTGGTAGTGTTCTTCAAACTGTGTCTCCAATTTGCTTCTTCTCCTGTTTCTGCCCCCTTTTTTTAGCAGATTTTAAGAACCATGAACCTGGATTTTCCAGGCTGTTTTCTAGTAGGTATCAATTTTTTTTGGCTTAATCATTGTTTACTTGTTATGGTTAACTACTACTCCTTGAAGATTCCTTCTCTTTTTTGCTTTGTGGGTTTTTTTTTTTGCTAATTGGCTTCTCATTATTTTGCAGTTGGAAGAAGGTAGAAGTGGACCACTGAACTCTTGGGTAGGTATTCAGAGATGAAATGGATGGTGGAGATTGATTCTTTTTGAGAGCAACCTCAATCTCTCTGGTGTCTGATAAACAGTAAAATTCCACTTCTGGGTTTTCTTCTTTCCTAATCACGCTTAAATGGGTCTCATTTGATGGTCAGACAAAACGAAAAGGAAATTTCATCTTAATTTCATGTGATTGTAGTTGAGAGTTGGTTAAAAGGGCATTAAAATCTTGCACGCAAAGCTTTGGAAAAGGGGCTGTTTGGGGGGTGTTCTATTTCCTTGGGAATTATGAGCATTGAAAGAAAAGGGATGGATGCTTCAAATCAGAAGTCCATTGAGAGAGTTGTTTCACAGAGAGCTCTGCAAATGGGCAGCTCATTTCATGCCAAATCTGTGTGGTTGGCTTCCTCTGTGGGGTTTGTCTTGCAACATTCTTTCTGGCTGCTCTCACTTCCCTTGGCACCTTTGCATTTGGTGGGATTTCGTTCTCTGCATCTTCCAATGGAATGACTTCTTGGAATTCAAGTTCAGCTATCGTCAGTGAGTGGAATTTTACTCAATTTTCTGCTCGTTTTGTTGCTGCAAATTTTTTTTTAAAGTACTCCTTATCTCCCTTATTTGATACTCTTTTGGTCAATGTTTAAAAAATCGCTAGCCACTAGTCGGGCAGAAAAAGGGGCGCCTAGGCGCCAACTAGTCGGCCGCGTCGGATGCATAATCTATGCGTTGGATCACCGCCTAGTGCGTAGGCGAGGACTAGTCGACCTGGGCGGCCGACTTTTAGAACACTATTTTGGCATGCGTTTGTCTTGCAGTTGTTGAATTCGTGATGAATTTCAATCAGAACAAGAATTGTGGCCTCTGTAATGTTGTCCCTGAGAATAAAAGGTTTGGAAAAGATTTTTCTCTTTTGATTGGACTGATGGAAAACAAAATTAATTTTCACATTTAAATGTTTCTAAAGTAAAACAAATGCTTTTTTGGTGTTCTTTGGCCCAGCCCACTCAAACTTATATTGAGATTTATTCAAACTTCAGCTGAAGTCCATTAGAGTCAACATCTGTGAATGAGAGTCCTCAAAGAGTGTATCTAACGTCACCAAAAAAGTGGGGATTACTTCTAAGACAAAAAAAATTCATTAGGTACCTGTGCATAAGCTTTATAACTAGTAAACGGATCATGGTATATAGTATAATGACTTTACGCACTTCCACTCAAACAGGCGACTTCCCATTAAAGCAAATGTTCCAGATTTCTCTTTGGTAGGGTCAAAAGAAACACAAAGTAGCAAAAGAACAAAGAATAAGATACTCATATAGTTATACGTCACGATAAATTTCAATTAGAAGAAGAATTGTGGCCTCTGTAATGTTTTGTCCCTAAGAAAAGCGGTCTAGATTAGTGTGTGTGCGCGCGCTCGTGTTTTTTTTTCTTCTGTTGATTGAATTGATTGGAAATGAATTACTTTCCACATTTAAATGTCTTTAAAGTAGAACGCCTTTTGGTGTTCTTTGGCCCAGCCCAATGTGTATTCTCAAATTTATTTTGAGATCTAGTCAGACTTCAGCTGAAGTCCATTAGAGTCAACATCTGTAATAAGAGTCCTCAAAGAGTGAATCTAAAGTCACCTAAAAGGTGGGAATTACTTCTAAGACAAAATCCCATTAGGTACTTGTGCTTAGGTATAATGACTTTACCCACTTCCACTCAAACAGGTGACTTCCCATTTAAGTAAAACATCCCAGATTTCTGTTTGGTTTCCAAGAATCAAAGGAAACGTGAAGTAGCAAAGAGAAACATAGAATTAGAAACTGTGCATTTAGAGTTTTAAAGAACGAGTCTTTGATCTCATAGCTGGCAATTGGAAACACTCTTGCACTTATACAAACGGGCAAAGTATTACACTTTGTGGCGCGTTCGAAAATTCCAATTACAATCGAAGTACTGTTTACCGAACTTCGACTGAAAATGTGTCACAGACTTAAATATAGATAATAGGGTGCATTTGAAGCCTATTGACGTTGGATTACCTCTAATAGAGACTTAGTTATTCCCTTCTGTATCGAACTTCTTCTAGAAATTGGAACATCACGGACTCTTAACTGCTATCTGCATGGTAAAAACTAAAAACCTTTGGCTGGGAGAAGAGAGTTGGTTTTGATGATAATTCAACCACAACTTTTTTCTGGGTTTAATCTTATATGATGAATTTACGGACGGTAGATTGATTATTTCAAGTTAGACTTTAGGAAAAAAAAACTCAAACCACCTCACATATGTAAAAATGCAGACATGGTTACAAAGGGCGACTGCAATCTTAAACCAAGAGAAATAGAGGGGGTGATGCATTCTCAGTTAACTTTCGACAGTAAAATTGATTCAAGAGTGTCTTTCTTGTACTCGGCTTGGAGTGCTTCGCTCAATGAATCAATGAAAGGCGAAGGTGAGTTGCTGCAAGGTGTTGGAGTGTGGACATCTAATGTGCCAAAAGCCCCTCACTTGGAGAATTGCAAGCTGAGTTCACAAGTCAACAAGAATCTTGATAAGCGTGTCGAGAATGAGAGCTTCCCTCCGTGGACTCTGTGGAAGGGATTCTTGCATACTTACCCATTGTCGACAACTGGAGAGCGGCTAAAGTCTGCAGGTGCTTATCCTCCGTGGGTATGTATCTTCCCTGATATTCACCCACAACTATTTGTCTAACTCAAGAGATTTAAGCTCACCCTCTGACCATGTATGAAACTTTAGCGGCATGGGTTATGAACATGTATTCGATCATTTCTATGTAATCATGTAGAAATATGCATAAGAGGGTCAATCATTTATTTGCCGGTGTTTTAGGGAGTATGTCTTTTGTAGCATTTCGGTTGAATCTATCTATCTTCTTCTTTTCATTTCTATGTACTTTTCAAGACAAGAAAGAAGGATCATATTTATTTTGCAAGTTCAGAAAATTTCCTCATATCTGGAGGTGATTGTCCTGCTGGTATTTCATGACTTCCAAATTAGGGATTTAGCTTTCAATTATGCAAAATGAAGGAAAAGCAAATTAAAGGGAATGAAATGATTTGGTTTTTCCTTTTCTGGCATTAGGCTTCAACTTGTCTATGCAATGGCAATGAGGTGATTCTCTGACAATTTAAATGGCCAATTGTTGGTGTGACATCAAATTGTTGGTAAAATGTTGCGAGTTACATAGTGATGCTGATTACCTCCTTTTCAACAAAATTCCATGCTTTCACTTTCAAGGTCAGCTGTTCATAATTTATTTGCAGATAACAGGATCAGATGAAGAAAATTATCCCTTCACTAGGAAAGTGCAGCGAGACATATGGGTTCATCAGCATCCTCTGAATTGCAATGATCCTGATGTGAAGTTTCTTGTAGCTGACTGGGAGAGGCTGCCAGGATTTGGTATTGGAGGCCAGATTGCCGGAATGTGTGGACTTCTTGCTATTGCCATCAATGAAAAAAGGGTCCTTGTTACAAACTACTATAATCGGGCGGACCATGATGGGTGCAGAGGTATGAGTTGCTAGTAATTGCTTCATACTTCTTTTCCTTCGTTGACATCTCATTTCCGTGATACTACTAGATACGTGCATATGCCAGTGACATTATCTAACCAAAAGGGAAAAAGATTGATCCTCTTGCTGATAGCTCTGTGTCTGTGGTGTTTCAGGGTCATCACGTTCTAGTTGGTCTTGTTACCTTTTTCCAGAAACATCCCAAGAATGCCGAGACCGTGCATTCCAGTTAATAAAGGAAAGGGATGCATGGGAAAAAGGAATTATAACAGTAAAAGACGACTACAAATCAAAGCAAATATGGTCTGGACGGACTCCTAGGCAAGCTCCTGAACATATTCACTATTTTCTTGGTAATTTTAGACACAGTACGTATTGTTATGCAACGAACCAAACACGGGCGCAAGCATGGAAAATAGCACGAAGACTAATATCAAACATGAGAAAGAAGCATGACTTGCCAATATATGGGGTTCCACAAGATTCCCCACATCCAAGCTCACAACCATTGTTACTGTATTCTCAAATGAAGAAAAGACCAACATCGGCCTAGGTTTGCCAAATTAGATGTGCTTTTTGTTGATATACATGTGGTGAGGTGTCCAGTACTATTCAGGCTTCAAAAACCAACACGAAAGCATTGTTGGTGCTTTATCTCACTCTGTCTAATGTCTTGCAACAGCGCTTGGGGTAATCCTTGGAGATATTTACAGCCAACAACAGATATAAATGGAACTCTAATTGCCTCTCATCGCAAAATGGATAGAAGGTGGTGGCGAGCCCAGGTATAGGGAATATTTTTTAATAAAGACATTGTCTTAGTTTTCGAGGACAAAGTACGCAAGAGTACTTTTATGAAATTAAAATTTTTCTTCTCTCTATCTTCCCATTTGCCAGCTAAATAACAAGGTCAATGATTGTCCTGAAACGGTCAAACATAAAAGTACGACCATTTGAGTTTTAATCGTGAATATACTCACCAATGTAGTCTACATAACGAGAAGACGCAAACACATTTGGAATTGCTTTATGCAAGTATGTAAATTAAGATGAAAGTCTATTTTCATGCTTATAAGTATTATTTAGTGGCTGACACAATTAAGTTATCGGTTGAATATTTTCAGGCAGTCCGCTACCTAATGAGATTTCAGACTGAGTATATGTGCAACTTGCTAAATGCTGAACGTCATGCGGCCTTTGGACGGGAAGCTGCAAAATTGGTTCTTGCAACACCCGCTAAAGAATGGCCAGAGGTCTGTCTATCTAGATTCCTTTGTCATTTGTCAAGCAAACCCATATAATACGAAGCTCTCTCCTACTGGATTCAGAAGATTCTTTTGCTTTATCCGTTCTTCTGGTACTTTAATTGATCAACTTATCTGAACGGACATGTCTTAATGTAGTACCTTGCGAGAGATATCAAGGGGTATTGGACTTTTTAGGGCATCCTCCTCCTTTCCTTTCAGTATCAGTGTCTTTGGAATCCAGTACTGAAATGAATAGCTTGCAAAAACAAGCCTATATAGCTATAGAGCAACTGTGTAACTAAAAGACTCGCGTATTACCAATTCCACTAGAGAAGGCTTTCTGTTGAAGCTTATTTGTAATCCTTGTCCTTAGAACCTTTCTTTCAAGTTCAAAGGCCAATTCTTTTTTTGTCACTTCTTAAACCTGTTTCTCAAAGTCAAGCTTCAAATTGAAGTTTCTGGATAAGTTTGGAGTTCAGATATTAATTTCAAACGAGAACAGACGGTGTAACTTACGGAAAGTGTTTCTGAAACGATCCGTACTTTTGATATCGTTGATAGAAGATCTATGTCAGTTATTTTTGTAAACTAATGAGTAATGCCTTTTGAGAAAATCCTCTTCAGGAAGTTAGAGAAGAACCACAATCTGAAATGGAGCAATTTGTTTGGTCCAATCACAAACCGTGGATGCCTAGGCCATTGCTAAGCATGCATGTGAGGATGGGCGATAAGGCATGTGAAATGAAGATATTTGAATTTGAAGAATACATGAAACGTGCTGAACGCATAAGAAAGCACTTCCCGCACCTTGTCAGCATCTGGCTATCCACGGAGATGCAGGTTATTTACAGTTTTCTTGTGCTTTATATCCTTTTATCTTCTAGACAGAAAGACCCTAGCTGAAGTAGTAGAACTGGTTCTCATTCGTACATAAAAAACAAAATATCACGATTTTTTCCCTTTGCAAATAGTTACCAAATACAATATAAATATGCTATAGCAAGGGTTTATTCCACAATCCAACCCGAATCCAATTAAGGTGTGTGCCCTTATTCAACAACACAAGTGTCTATTCAAATTCAATCAACCTGTGAATTAATAAGAATCTTGAGAAAGTCTTTCATTGGTCTATCGATATAGCAGTCCCATCCATCTCTTTACATTCCAAACCGGAACAATATTTATGATTCTTATGGTTGCCCATTTCCATCAATTACTAATACAAAGAAACCTAGCAAAACCCTTGCCTGCTGAGCCTTTTTTCCCTTCATTTATTTGTTATTTAAGGAATTGTCTACTTCTAAACTATATTGCTCTTTTTCTTTGATTTGAAATAAGCTGCCACTGATATACAGAGAGGACATCAGAGTTGCATTCAAGTTATCTTTTTAAGTTTTTTTGTGACGAGGAACTCTAGTCAGGGTCTCTTTTGACCCAGACCCCCTACTGGATAAACTCCAGATTTATGCAAACAGACTAAAAGCCACAGTGTCACAGACTGTTCCACGGAAACAGAAACGGCTGGGGACATAGAGACAGATAGGCAACATGACTATTCTAAAGAAATGGGGACACAGACACGGCAGGAGATACCTCAATTATTTTTTAAACGGTTCTTTCAGTTATGCAAACCTACATTGTAATCACTACATATTTAGGTTTGGACTCCTATTGAATCCATTATTGAGTGATGGTGTATGCTTATGCACATTTACTTGCGCTTTATATTACATTTTTGTTGGCTAAATACTATTGAAATTACAAATATTTTGCTGTCAAAAAGCTTTTAAAATCTGTACATATCACCCTGCTGTGTCTCCAGAGTGTCCCACCGTTAACAAATATTAAAAATGTTATGGGCACACTGTTATGTGTCCCTAGAGTGTCTGACACGGTTACAGTGATCTCTAGGAGTGTAGGTGCTTCATAGGCCACAAACATTGGATAAGTCCGGTCGTTTTCGGCAGAAGTTGAGCACAAACCCATTGAGTTCCATTGGAGTCGTTTGATCAGAGTGTTTACTCTTTTTGATAACTTTTGTTTAGCTGTTGTGATCAAATTTTCATAGTACTACTTTTCTTCAGGAAGTAATTGATAGATCAAGATCATACCCCCACTGGAATTTCTACTACACAAATGTGACACGCCAGGTGGGAAACAT
This sequence comes from Rhododendron simsii, assembly GCA_014282245.1. Lineage (NCBI taxonomy): Eukaryota > Viridiplantae > Streptophyta > Magnoliopsida > Ericales > Ericaceae > Rhododendron > Rhododendron simsii. The sequence goes on from CM024961.1 coordinate 26,210,463, forward strand.
GTCAATGGCTACTTACGAATCCAACCTGGGGAGGGAAACCAGCACGAATTACCCTCTCGTTAATTTCTTGATGGCTGTGGAATCAGATTTCTTTGTCGGAGCCTTGGGTTCCAGTTGGTGCTTTCTTATAGACGGAATGAGGAACACGGGCGGAAAAGTTATGGCTGGCTATTTAAGTGTCAACAAGGATCGGTTTTGGTAGCTAGATAGTAAAATGTCAAATGCATAAAGATGGCGGCTGGCGGTTCCACGGGTATGTATGTTGTTGTTTGTTTGTCAGATGTATATATATTTTTTTGATCTGCATTGTCAGATGTATATGGGTATCCCTTTTTGTTTTTGTATAGGTTTATGTATTTAGCAAACTAATGCACATGAAATTAACTGTCAATATTGTTGATAGTGCTGTATTTTTTGTAATAAAATGGGAAAATTAAATGCAGTTTCCTAGGGTCTATTTGCCCTTGCCTTGGTAATCATCTAGAATCAAGACAAAATTGAATGTGCAAATGAAAGTAGAAAACAAAAGTTAAAACCAAATAAAGCAAAAGTCATTTCTTCTCCCTTCCATACTGTGGCCCAAAAATGACTAGAGAAACAAATGTTGCTATTACGATTTCTGCAGATTGATTCTGCAATGTTATGTCAGAGCTAGTCAATTCATGAGCCATTCAGGCTGCTGAAATCATAGTTTGGTAAATTTGTGGGCAAATTTTAAGTTCATCCGTCGCCATCTTTTGCTGCCAAAAAATGAAAAACCCATCTTTGGTACCAACTTTGGCTTTGTAGAAGTTGCGTTTTTGTTTTTGTTGGGTTGGCTGTGTGGGTGTGGGTGTATGTGGAAAGCTGTGCATGTGTGATGGGTATGTGGGCTAGCAGCTTTGTTGTGTGCGTGTATGGGGTGCTAGCAATGTCTATTGCTGGTGTTGAAGACGCTGCTATTTAGAGGGGAGACAAGTGCTATGTAGGTAGTTTGGGTGGTGATTTTCTGCAAACCCAGACTATTGCTATTGATATAGCTGAGTGCCATTTCCTGGTTTTTCTGCTGCTGCCATTCAAATGCTATGGTTTTTAATAGTTTTTGTTAAAAATGGTTCTGGTTCTTGTGTACCGGTCATGATCAAGATCTGCTGTTAATGTTGTTTGGACCTTGAGTTTGATTTCGGTTCTGAGGCTGCTGGATCTAGGGTCTTGCTGGTGTTTTGGTGTTAGGTTGTGCCAAATCAAATCTGCTCCATTTCTTTTCCATTGCAGCAAAGAGATCCCTTCCCCTCGCTTTAAAAAAGACCTGCTATCGGGTTGCCCTCCCAGGTCTCGCTGTCTCGTGATGTGCCTTGAAATGGCCCTGCCAGTGGGCAATCCGCTACCTTCCCGGGTCTCGCTGCCTCGTGATCTGCCTTGAAATGGCCCTGCCAGTGGGCATCCGCTTCCGGGATATCGCTCTGCTGCAAAAAAAGAAAAAAAAAACACACACACACATTGGCTTTGTCATCTCTCCCCTAAGGGGGAGGTCCTGGGTTCGACCCCTGCTGGGGCAATACCCTGGGGTCCCAAGCTATGGATAGCTTCTGGATCCTCTGTTCTAACTCTTAACACCCCCACTAACCCCCGCTGATGTATGACGATTGTTAAAGACTTCCAATATCCAAGCCAACTGAATTGCATCAAAACAATGATCGATACAGTTCAATTCAAAGGTAATTTGCAATTGAGCAAAAATGGCACCAAACAGCTGCCGCACCATTACTATTTTTGGACCTTTCGATATATTATGAGTTCTACAGTAACAATAGTCACTGGCAAATAAATTTCACACGAACAGGTTTACTTGCTTTTGCTCTTAGAATCTACCATTCTCCCGCGTTCTATTCTTCTTATCTTTTGGGGCCTACATTGCGTATATATAAGAGACAAAACAAAACGAATGCGGACTAGGGGACATTTTTTTTTTGAACAAGATTAACGTGAACTCGTGATTTATTTCTTCTTATTTCAAAAGGGCTTTCCAAGCTGTTTTAGGCTGCGGATAAAAAAAAAAAGGAAGCTGTTTTAGGCTTCTAGCTGAAATTTTCCCATATCCAGAGGGGGTCTAAATTGCTTTATCAGTTGTGGCTGTCAAAGGCTGAAGAGAATCGGGAGTACTTCCTATGTGATCTCGATGTGGGCCCACTACGGGTCCCACACAAATGATCCGACTCATTCATTAAATTTGAAACATTTTTTCAAGGGCCGCTACAAAAAATCAGCTCAATCCGATACCTAGAAGTACTCGATCTAATCATCTAACTTTTCATTCAACTTTGAACCTGAATGAAAACTTATATGATTAGATCGAGTACTTATAGGTATCGGATTGAACTGATTTTTCCTGAGAGCCTTTGAAAAAATGTTTTCAATTTAATGAACGGTTCGAATTTTTTGTGTGGGACCCGTAGTGGGCCCGCATCGAAATCTATGCATCCTTTGTCTGTATCGATAGACTTACGCCTTTACATAGGATCTATTTACATACTTACATACACCCTTTCATGAAAAGCCACGTCTTTATTAGACACACGTTAAGAAGAATCACGTCTTTTGAAGACAATTAATTAGAAAAAATCTTGCCTCTTACCAGGGCACCTTTTTGCATAGAGCCATACCTCCAGTAGACATTAATTGGGAAGGGCAATGCCCCTAGTAGCTAGGCACCCCCATGTTACACATCCTTTCCCAATAAACACATTCCAATTTAATGAGTGTTATAATTATTCACATAAAGTCATAATCCATGTGAAATTAAAGGTGTTGCAAAATTTCACAAAAATCTATCAAAATACAAAAAAGAAATTATTTTTTCAAAAAATCCCAAATAAAAACCCATTTATTACGTTGAAAATTTCTAACCCCGGATTTGCTGCCATGCTTGCACTAGTTGATGAATGGAATTGGCTATGTTCATTGCACTTAGAGGATCTGACTCGTTGATGAACTGAATTGGCTATGTACGTTTTCTGCACTTGGAGTATCCGTAGTCATAAAACTGGACGTGTCTGAGTTCCACTCAGTCAAATATCCAGGCCGTGAAGTAACTGCACTAACTTCAATGTCTTCTGAAAGCATCGCCACTACACGCGGCATGGAGGGGCGTTGCTGTGGAGATGTCTGGGTGCACAAAAGAGCAACTCCTATAACTCGTTTTACTTCTTCCTCGTCAAATTCTAACAATCTAGCATCCACTAGCTCAACTTCATGGTTGTTTTCATGCACATGCCAGGCCTAAAAAGGAGGGAAGAAAGGAATGTCATAGAATCATGTAACCAGAGTGGGAAGCACCCATTCTGGGCTGGGTGAGAGGATGAGTGGATCAGATATTCATTGGCATTGATGCACGTTTTAACACCAAAAATACTATGATTCAGTTTCAGAGATACAGCGGATTTATAAGTTTCTTTGCGTAGTATTTGAACAACTTATCTTGTTTCTAATGATGCTCAAGCAAAACATCCTAAAGTTTCCAAGATAGAATAATCCTTCCTTCTTTGTAAAAAATTATAAAAAGATGTAGTCGAATCAGTAACCACAGTCAAAACAAACTGTGCCCACAACCGAATATGCAGCCATTTGGAACTTTTAGAAGGATCAACAACTAATGAGTGCCTAAAAGAAAGTGAAACATACCCAGTTAAGAAGATAGATCTTTTCTTCTTCCAAGCTTGAGTCAGTATTTGGCATTCCACTGACAATCTCCAAAGCTACAACACCAAAGCCAAACACATCGGCCTTTTCTGTAAGTTGCCCAAGCATAGCATACTCAGGTGCGAGATACCCACTGCATCAATAACCATTGAAATTTCATCACATGTAAGTTAATACTTCAGCTACAAACAGTACCAAAATAGAATATCAAAATCAATAACACTGAAGAATACATGGAGATTGACTGCAGAGAATCTTACAATGTCCCTGCAACACGGGTACTGATGTGGGACTTTTTGTCATCAAAAAGTTTGGCCAAACCAAAATCAGAAACTTTGGGGTTGAGGTCAGAGTCAAGAAGAATATTGCTGGCCTTAACGTCCCTGTGTACAATGCGAAGCCGAGATTCCACGTGAAGATAAGCTAGACCCCTTGCTACACCCAAGCATATATCAAAGCGGATGGGCCAGTTAAGAAACAAACTTGTCTTCCCTGCTTAACAAATGCCAAACAGTTAAACGTTTCACTTATTCACCATATTCAAGATCTATAATTTGCATTGACAGTAAAGATGATGTCCTGTACCAAACATTGCTTGATCAAGACTCTTGTTTTCAAGATACTCATAAACAATCAATCGTTTGTCCCCCTCAATGCAACATCCGTACAATTTCACAAGATTTCGGTGTTGAATAGTAGATGTTGTAGCAATCTCTGCAACAAATTGATCCTTTCCTTGGCTGGAGGCCAAAGACAGTTGCTTGACAGCAATAATCCTCCCATCATTAAGCGTTCCCTAGAGAAAAGGAAAATTTTAAAATTTTGAGAAATATTGTGTAGTCCCGATCATGGTTTCTGATCTGATGAAAAGCAAAAATGGTATGGACCAATAAATCGCAGTTCTAAGCAAGTAATCTAGAACAACAAGGTTTGTATTTTCCATGGTCTTATTTTAACGAAAAGCAATGCAAAAATGTGATGGTACAAGCGTACTGCTACCATCCATAATGAATACAAAAGGGAAAAGCAGAGGTGAAATGGCAATATTCAAGGGAGTTCGTCGATGAGTGCTATTTCATAAAAGCAATATGAAGTTATTCCAGGACAGCCTGTCTTTTATGAGAAGGATGTTTACCTTATAAACGGGTCCAAAGCCTCCCTCCCCAAGTTTGTTTGCAGGATTAAAATCTTCTGTTGCAGCCTTTAGTTCTGTATAACTGATACTGTAGGGCCTAACATCTATCCCTCGGAGCTCTGCAAGTACAGTTAAAACCAGTGTTTGTGAATATGCAAGGAAGTTAATACTCAACTTACGTATCTATTACGCTTAAAGGATGATCATTATCATTCTGTAGCACATTATTACTCCCTCCATCCCAATTTGTTTAACCAATTTATAATAGAACGTTTTAAGAAACATAATCATTACACCTATATATAAAAGCTCAATGTTCCAAAAGTTACCCCCCAACCTTTGGAAAATGATTACTTTAACTCAAATAGGAAGGTATAAAAGGGGTATTGTGTAGCTTTTGATCCATTTGTCTTTGAAATTATACAATATTTTAGGACAATTAAAAGTCGGCGAAAGTATATAAACACCCCACAACTATGACTTTTTCTCATGGAGACCCCCTCACATTTAAAAGCGTCCATACAGACCCCATCAACTACAGAAAACGGAAAAAATACTAACTCCGTTAACGGAATGGAGGAAATGACTAAGACACCCTTTTTTTTATAAGGCAAAAGTACATAAACACCCCCTCAACTATCTTGTTCCATGAAGACCCCCTAACATTTATATTATACCTTTATTCTTTCAGTCGTTGTTCTATTTGTTTTTTTTTCATTTTATACAATTTCTTTTTTCCTTACATCAATTATTTTAAAGAGAACCTTCTGTATATAACCATAAAAAATAGCTCAAAACTGTGGAGCGACGGCAGCCGATGCCGTGGTAGTTCTTTTGCTGACGAGAAATGAGAAGGGAAGAAGACGAGGGAAGGAGAGAGGTGTGAGAGAAGAGAAGTCAAGGAGAATGGTGGTGGCAGTAGATCGGACGCAGCTGCTGCGTTGCTTTTCCCATCTCTATTCTATTTTTTTAACTTTTCTTTAGAGAGAAAGAGTGTGTATGTATTGGAGGAGAGAGAAAAAAGGTCACCGGAACCAGTGGTTAGTCAGTTAGGGTATAGAGAAAGAATAGCTTAAATGGAGAGGGAGAGATTACCTGTGATTGAGATAGGGAAGAGAATACAGTTCTTTTAAGTTTTAATCCAATATATACATATATATATATATGTATATATATGTATATATATAAGAACCAAAGTTTCAGACCTGTTTGCTGATTTTGGGTTTTGATTGGAGGCTGTTTGTAGAGGAAAGAAAGAGAAGGGTTAGAGGGGGTGTATATATGTAATGCAATATGGGTATTTTTGTCCGATTTATGGATGAGGGGGTTCATCGCAGACGGTTTAGAGACGGAAGGGTGTCACTTGGGTAACGGATATTAGTTGAGGGGGTCTGTATGGGCGCTTTTAAATGAGAAAGGGTCTTCGTGAGAAAAAATGATAGTTGAGGGGGTGTTTATGTACTTTTACCTTAAAAGTCAAAGTGGACAAAAAAATGAGACATAGGGAGTAGTAGATTACGTAAGACAGTGGATATTACAACATAGTAATTTTGGGCAGGACAAAGGCCGTGCCAAAATGTGTTTCTTCGAACTACGGGTTTACTTCTTTTCCCTCATTCGGCAAAGAAAACCAGAGGACTTAAGGTACTCACTGGTGAGAAAGAAAGGGCAGGGATGGGCTGTTTTATCATAGGATTGCTGGTTGGCTAGAAAGGCGAGAGTGTTTAAGAGAACATTTACACATACCTCCATCATGTCTAAACACGCCACGAATCACGCAGAAAGCATTTATCAAGCCTAACACTACTAAGAACACAAAAATAACTGGCATAGAACCCATACATCTAAAATGACATTACAAATAAACAATAGCAGAACCACAAACGGGACAACAACGAATCTGTTGTGATGCAAAAGTCATAGCCCAATAACACACCCGGCTTACTATTCTCCTGAGTATTTTTACCTTCATCGTCGTCCCATCCTGGCCCTTTTCGGCAATGGACAAACCAATAGAGCGCAAGGAAAGATAGAAAGCTTACAACTCCAACAGGAACAACAATCTCCAAAATCACACCAGTCTTAATCTTTTTGCCGGATGTAGGGTTTCTTCCAACAAGGGGAATGAAATCTGTAGAAAATCATAGTCATAAGAAAATTGGAACAAACATTTTTAAACTTGCATCAAATATTTACAAAAACATATTACCTGGGATAGCACTGATTGCTGAAATAGAAGGTCCATATGTACCACCAGTAGGTATACAGCAAGTCCCTTTACCAGCCCAAAATAGATGGATTTCAAGGTAGTTTTTTGATACCTGAGCTCGGAAATCAATCTGAACAGCTTTGAAAGAGACCCCACCGGCCTCCTTTTTTATGTCGAAATCTTTCCGAACTAGATTCCCCTATAATGAAGAGGTTGATAACATAAGAACCAAAAAAATAGTAACAACTTAAGGGGATCCCCTTGTGAAGCAAAGTCTCACAGGGTACCAAAGTAATAGTATGAATAATATAAGTGTTAGGGCACCCTCACTTCAGTAGCTAGCTTTTGGTGTTGACTTCTATCCAAAACCGTGTACTATGGTATATAACACTACTACAATAATAGATATGCGTCACACTAAGGAGATTTACAAAGATCACGGTTTTCAGTGAAATCATGATAAAAAATGGTGCTTAAAATTTTTTTGTCTCAGTTTAAGTCCAAAGCTGAGATAAAAAGTGGGTTTTAGCGAGAAATAAAAGACCTTGCTCTTGCGGCGAGATAAAAGAAAAACAACCTCACCCTTGCGGCGTGATAAAAGATTTTACGGCGGAAAAAAGAGATAAAAGATCTTGCTCTTATAGACGTGATAAAAAAGAGAAAAGACCTCACCCTTGTGGCGTGATAAAAGATTATAGGTTGAAAAAAAATGAGATAAAAGATATCGCTTTTGTGGCGAGATAAAAGAGAAATGACCTCACCCTTGTAAAGTGAAAAAAAACTTTAGCGCGGAAAAAAGTGAGATAAATGATCTCACTCTTGCGGCGAGATAAAAAGCCTATCCACTTAGGCGCGCAGTCTGAATTTTGCCGTGGGCGGGATGGTACTTATTTAGGCAGACTTTGAAAAGTTATGTGAGAAAAATGATGTCGTTTAAGAACTTTGAAAAGTTCTTTTTTTTCTTTTTTACAAAAGGTAAGAAGATAAACCCTAATTACACACATTCCAAAGAATCTTTACGTTTCATCTTTGTCTTCACACCCAAAAAGATCGATTGATCGATCGAGAGAGAGAGAGAGAGAGAGAGAGAGAGAGAGAGAGAGAGAGAGAAGGCAAATCCCACCACTGGGTTCCACTAGTGCCCAGTTGTTTCTTCGACGATGGGTGGATTATTCCACTAGTACCCAATTTTCACGTGGGTGAGCCGTGATCTTTATGGTTTATTGTAGAAGTGAAATTTAGTTGTTTCGGATGTCTTCCAAATATACGTTTGACACATTATGTAAAAAAGAAATTATATTATTATAGCGTAACCTTATCTGAAAAGTATTAAAATCCAATTGAGAAGCCACCATTGAAATTGAAATTCAATATAAACATAAAATTCATGTGAAATAGTTAGTTTTAAAAAAAAATCTAAAGTTTGTTTATAATGTTACAATTTGCAGGTCGTGATAGTTTTCATAAAAAAACAAAGTGAACACTATAACAAAAAACACTATTGTCTACTAAATTTGCTAGCTAAAACTAAAATTTTCGCCCCAAGAAAATCTTTTGGTGACCAACAATTAATTTTGATTGGCAAAAGATCTGCTGTCATATTTTTGATTGTCAAAAGATCTGATGGATCTGGATGGATCTGGGTGATGAAAAACATACAATCACACTCAGATCCATCACAGTAGCAGGAGCGTGATGGAAAACTTACAATCACGGCCAATAGTTGTGATCTTTATGGTTTATTGTAGTATCAATACAAGGTACCAAAAATGGGTAGGGTGCGTGTCTCGGGGTTACACTTAGCAGGTGCTGCTGAGTGAGCACATTGCGCTTGAGGGAGGGTATGAAGCAAAGTCCCACATAGCCTCGGTACTAAAGTAACATAAAGTATATAAGCGCGAGGGCTCCCTCACTCAATAGCTAACTTTTGGGGATGAGTTCTACGCAAAACATTGTAACACCCCTCTCCCAATACCTATTCACCTTGGTCATGGAATTCTTTTCCAGGAGCTTCCAAATTCACATTAATTCAGGGTAGTTCTCATACCACCCCCGGTTGAAAGAACTAGGGATTACTCACATATGTTTGCCAATGACTTGTTTATTCAGTGCTACCCTAACAATCAGTCTTTTCAAGTTGTTGTTAATACTCTGGTCTGCAGCCTAACAAGATCAAGAGCCGGGTGTATTTTTAGGCATAGAAAATCAGGACAAGGAGATCATGTGTTCTTTGTTGGGCTTCCAAATGGGTACAGTTCCAGTTGGATATTTGGATGTCCCCCATTATCCTCAAAACTCTTTGCGGCAGATTGCAAAGGTCTCATTTCTAAAATCCAGGATAAAATCAAAAGTCGGGCCAATAAGTCCTTTATCATACGCCTGAAGATTGCAACTCATAAAGTCAGTCCTTTTTCGTATACAAGTTTCCTGGACCATGCATGTTGTTCTTCCCAACTCAATTTGCTTGAATATTGAGAAGCTCTTCAGAAACTTCCTATGGACTGGTACTGAAGCATATTCCCACTCTAACAAAGTTACTTCTAGCTGTTCATGGACATGGAGAAAAATTCTTAGCCTTTAGGGCTATTGCTAGACCCTTTATCAAGCATATTATTGGTGATGGGAATAGCACATTCCTCTGGCACGACAATTGGCTGCCTCAAGGGCCCCTGAGCATATATTTTGGCCCTTCACCAGGTATCCGTACTGATGCTAAAGTGTCCAAATCTTGTTTATATCACTCAGCGGACTTGGCCTTTCCCAACATCTCGTCTTCCACATTTCCATCCTAACTATGCTAGACTTGATCAAATTCCATGGACAATCTCTTCACATTCTACCATTAGGGTTGCATATGTTGGGGATGCAGACAACTTTCAGCAACAGAGTTCAGCAACAAAGGTTTGTGACCAGCGCGGAGAGTTTCGTGACAGGTAGGCGCGCGGTAAGGCTCGTGACAGGTAGCGCCCGACAGACAAGCTCGCGGCCGAGATGGGCCGTGGGCTGCGACCCAAGTTTGGTTGGATGGGTCCAGCTATCACTTATTAGGGGTGTTTTAAAACCGACCAGACCGAAAAAAACCGAAAAAACCGACCGATCTGTTCGGGGTTCGGTCGGGGTGGCGCCAAAAAATTTTCAGTTTGGGGTGGACCGAACTGGGTTGGGTTCGGTCTCGATTATGTGAAATTATGGACCGAACTGAAATTTGTTTATATATATATATAACACTTTTACATTGATATGAAAGGGAGAAGAAAACAGACAGCTTTTTCTTTTTTTCAAAACTCTGTACACATACGTGTCCTTCTCTCGCTTTCTGCACAAGCAGCAATGCACTAAAGTTACCGAACCATGTCCTTTAATACAGTCCTTTCTTTGTAGTAGCTATATAGGAGTATAATTATAGTATATATATATATATATATATATATATAGCTGACCCTCACCTTCTCTCTCTTCTCGCTCTCATTGTTCCGCCGGAGAAGAAGCCGGAGTAGTCACCGGAGAAGAGGTTGATCCTTCCATTTCGGGCAGACCGAAATCCCCGACCGGACCGATTCCGCCCCAAACCGAACCGAACCGAACTTAACTTCGTTCGGGATCGGTCCTGAACAATTTCACCCCGAACCGATTCGGTCCGGGGAAAATCCACCCCGAACCGACCGAACCCGAACCGAAATCACCCCTATCACTTATGGTTTGCCTATAAATATTAGTTTATGTATTCATTATTTCTTGAGTGAGGTTGCACATAAAGAGATAAAATTTCTATAGAGGGTTTCTAGTGAGAGAAAGTGCAAGAGAAAAGTTTTCTCAGAGAGGAAGGAGACTTGTAATCTTTAGTTTTCTTTTGTTCATAGTGGACTATTGTGGCTCCCGGGGACGTAGGCAAGTTGCCGAACCTCGTATATCTGTGTGTTCTATTTTTCTGTTCCTCTTTCTCTTCCTTTTCTCTCATTTATTTTCTGTGACGATAGTATCCTAAGATTCTAAAGTGTTTTTTGTTCGTTGTGAGTCGAGCGCAAGGCTCCGATTTCCCAACAACTGGTATCAGAGCCGCGGTTGCGGTAAGGGTGTTCAACAGTTTTCTGATTGAAGCTTTTGGGCAGTCCGGATTTTTGAGGGAGCTATGGGTTCAGAAGAAGGGAAATCGAAGATCGAGAAGTTCGATGGATCGGGCTTTGCTTTCTGGAAGATGCAGATGGAGGACTATCTGTACCAGATGGATCTTTACCGGCTACTGCTGGGTAAAGATAAAGGAAAGAAAAAAGAAGGGGAGACTGACGCAGAATGGGATGTTCTTGACTGGAAGGCGATGGGTCTGATCCGGTTATCACTCTTGAAGTTAGTTGCGCACAATATATTGAAAGAAAAAACCGCGTCTGACCTGATGGATGCGCTCGTGGAGATGTATGAACAGCCATCTGCGGCAAACAAGGTGCACTTGATTGAGAAGTTGTTCAACTTCGCGATGCCTGAAGGAGGTTCGTTTATGAAGCATCTCAGTGAGTTCAATATAATAGTGGACCAGTTGGTCTCTGTTGGTATTGAGTTCGACGACGAGGTTGAAGCCTTGTTGATTCTCTCTCAGTTGCCAGAGATCTGGCAGGGTACGGTTCCTGCGATTAGTAATTTGGCTAGGAAGGAGAAACTCAAACTGAATGATATAATCAGGTTGATTCTGACTGAGGAAGTTCGAAGGAAATCGCTCGAGGGAGCGTCGGGCTCTAGCGATTCAGGTTCAGCTTTAAGTTTTTAGCAGAGGGGCAGAAGCCAGGCCAGGGGTGGTCAGAACCAGAACAAGAGCCGGTCAAAGTCGCGCGGTAAGAAGTCCCGCGGCAAAACACAAATACACGGCATTAAAGTTGAATGTTGGAACTGTGGCTAGGCGGGCCACATGTCTTCAGTCTGCAGGGCTCCAAAGAAGAATAATGGTGAGTAGGAGGCCCACATCGTGCAGGATGCACTTATTCTTTCGATGGACAGTATCGCGAAGTCATGGGTGGTTGACTCAAGTGCCTCATTCCACGCGACTGCTAGCAAGGGTGTTCTGAAGAACTATGTGGCAGACGACTTTGGGCAAGTATACTTGGGCGATGATGAGCCATGTAGTATAGTGGGAATGGGTGATGTATAGATTGAAACGCAGGGGTTTAAATGGTGTTTGAAGGATGTCAGACACGTCCCGCAGCTGAAGAGGAATCTTGTTTCAGTTGGGCAACTGGGAGCAGCGGGATATACCTCAACATTCACAGGAGATGCATGGAAGGTCTCCAACAGTACCATGGTGGTAGCACATGGAAAGAAAGTAGACACTCTCTATTTAACTTCACATGCTAGTCATTCACTTGCCATCGCGGAGGGACTTGCAGGGGTGGTCCCGTGTGAGGATCGCGAAGGTCTCGCGGGAGTGGTACTGCGCGAGGGTAGGCTTGCGGAAGGTCCGCGGCCATAGTGCCAAATGAGTTCAAGTTTGTGGCATGATAGGTTGGGACATATGAGCGAGAAGGGGATGAAAATTCTGCAGACATAAGGGAAGCTGCCAGTTGAGTCAGTGGATTTTGACATGTGCGAAGACTGTATCTTCGGCAAGCAGAGGCAGGTTAGTTTCCAGAAAAGTGGCAGACCTCCCAAGCCAAACAAGCTGGAGCTTGTTCATACAGACGAATGCGGTCCAGGGCCAGTGCACTCTATCGGTGGGTCGAGGTACTTTGTTACTTTCATCAATGATCACTCGATGAAAGTGGGGATCTACTTCATGAAACACAAGTCAGAGGTATCTGAAATTTTTATGAAATGGAAAGCCAGAGTAGAGAACGAGACAAACTTGAAGGTGAAGTGTCTGAGGTCAGGCAACGAGGGAGAGTATGAACTGGGAGAGTACAAGAGAGCCTATGCTCTATTCGGGATTCGTTTAGAGAAGACTCTTCCAAGAACTCCGCAGCAGAATGGCATCGCGGAGTGGATAAACAGGACTCTGACAGAGCGTGCGCAGAGCATGCGGATACACATGGGGTTGTCCAAATAGTTTTGGGCAGACGCGATCAGTACAACAGCATACTTGATCAACCATGGGCCATCAGTTCCGTTGAATTTTGGGATACCGGAGGAGGTTTGGAGCGGTAAGGAGGTAAATATCTCACACTTGAAAGTTTTTGGTTGTGTTACTTATGTCCACCTCAGTGACAAAGTCAGAGACAAGCTAGATGCTAAGTCACTGAAGTGCACGTTCATTGGGTACGACGATGATGAGTTTGGTTATCGTTTCTGGGATGAGAAAAATCGGAAGATAATGAGAAGCCGGGATGTCATATTCAATAAGTCGGTGCTGTACAAGGACAGGGATAGCAGACAATGCAATTGGAGTTCTACACAGGATCGCGAGGGTCCCGTGGGGGTGGTCGCGCTAGAGGATCGCGAGGCACCCAAGTACTTTAGATTGGAGGATCTTCTAGAAAGCAGTGGGGATGAGTTGGGATTTGACCAGATGGATGAGGCAGTCTCGCGGACAGAGGCAGTCTCGCGGACAGAGTCTGTGCCAATTCCAGAGACAGGGTCTAGCTCCCCGACTACTGTGGTAAGGAGATCAACTAGGGTACCGAAACCTAATCCAAAATACCTTTGTCGCTGTATTACTTGCTTTTGACAGATAGCAGGGAATCGTCTTGCTATGACGAGGCTTTACAGGTCAGTGACGCTGTGAAGTGGGAACGTGCTATGCAAGAGGAGATGGATTCTATTCACTCGAATGTGACTTGGGAGTTGGTGAAGCTTCCCGCGGGGAAGAAGGCACTACAGAACAAGTGGGTATACCGCGTCAAGCAGGAGAGTGACGGCAGCAAAAGGTTTAAGGCCAGATTGGTTGTGAAGGGCTTTCAACAGAAAGAAGGGGTTGATTTCACGAAGATTTTTTCCCCAGTTGTGAAGCTGACCACTATCAGAGTGGTATTGAGTATGGTGGCTGTTGAAAATCTCTATCTTGAGCAGTTGGATGTTAAAATTGCTTTTCTTCATGGTGACTTGGATGAAGAAATCTACATGAAACAACCTATTGGCTTCATTGAGAAAGGCAAGGAAGAGATGGTGTGTAGACTCAAGAAGAGTCTATATGGGTTGAAACAGGCTCCTAGACAGTGGTACAAGAAATTTGACAGTTTCATGCAGCGCAGCGGCTGCACGAGGTGCCCCGCGGATCACTGTTGCTACCTTAAAAGTTGTAAGACGAGCTACATAATTTTACTACTCTATGAAGATGATATGCTTGTGGCTGGGTCCTGTTTACACGAGATAACAGGTTGAAGCAATAGTTGGCAGCAGAGTTTGCTATAAAAGATCTGGGTGCAGCAAAGCAGATACTTAGGATGAGGATCAGCAGGGACAGAACTCAAGGGGTCTTGAAGTTGAGTCAAGCTGAGTATATTGAACGGGTTCTTGAAAGGTTCAATATGCAGAACGCCAAGGCAGTTGGCACGCCTTTGGGAAGTCAATTTAGACTTTCTGACATGCAATCTTCGAAGACAGATGCTGAGAAGGAGCACATGGCCAAGGTACCGTATGCCTTGGCCATCGGTAGTCTGATGTACGCGATGGTTTGCACGCGGCCGGACATCGCGCATGTCGTGAGAGTTGTGAGCAGGTTTGCAAGCAATCCGGGGAAGCAGCATTGGGAAGTTGTCAAGTGGATACAGAGGTGTCTCCGCGGGACTGCGGATGTGCCATTGTGTTTTGGGAGAGTAGATTTGGTGGTGAAATGATATGTGGATGTAGATTTGGCGGGTGATTATGATACAAGGCGAAGCACCATAGGATATGTCTACACTTTGGGATCAATAGTGGTGAGTTGGGTCTCGCGTCTGCAAAAGTTGGTAACTTTGTCCACGACAGAAATTGAGTATGTAGCAGCCACGGAGGCCGCTAAGGAGATGATTTAGTTGAAGGCTTTTTTGGGTGAGTTGGGTTTGAAGCAGGAGAATAGTGTTTTTTTCAGTGACAGCCAGAGTGCTATACACCTTGCGAAAAATCCAGTGTTTCATGCCAGAACGAAGCACATCGATTTGAGGTACCATTTCATTCGCTTGCTTTTGGAAGAAGGGGAACTGTTACTGGAGAAGATTTTGGGGAGCCAAAATCCGGCAGATATGTTGACAAAGTCGGTCACCATCGAGAAACTAAAGTTGTGCTCAACTTCAGTTGGCCTTCGCGCGTGAGAAATTGGAGGGCTGGAGTTGCACCAAGAGGGGTGAAGTTCACTACGTCCGCTATTGATTGGGGTTGTTGATATTGGTTTGCTTCAGTTATCTTTGAGTGGGAGATTGTTGGGGATGCAGACAACTTTTAGCAACAAGTTCAGCAACAAAGGTCCGTGACCAGCGCAGAGAGTTTCGCTACAGGTAGGCGCGCGGTCAGGCTAGCGGCAAGTAGCGCGCGACAGACAGTCTCGCGGCCGAGATGGGCCGTGGGCTACGGCCCAAATTGGTTGGATGGGTCCAGCTATCACTTAGGGTTTGCCTATAAATATTAGTTGTTGTATTCATTATTTCTTGAGCGAGGTTGCACATAGAGAGAGAAAATTTCTAGAGAGGGTTTCTAGTGAGAGAAAGTGCAAGAGAAAACTTTTCTCAAAGAGGAAAGAGAAGACATGTAATCTTTCATTTTCGTTCGTTCATAGTGGACTGGTGTGGCTCCCGGGAACGTAAGCAAGTTGCCGAACCTCGTATATCTGTGTGTTCTGTTTCTCTGTTCCTCTTTCTCTTCCTTTTCTCTGGTTTGTTTTCTTTGACGATAGTATCCCAAGATCCTGAAATATTTTTTGTTCGTTGTGAGTCGAGTGCGAGGCTCCGATTTCCCAACAGCATATACTTGATATGCTATCAGAATCCACCAACCTATAGTACACTGGCATTTCCTAATCTAGTACTCCATGTCCATTCCTCGACATCTTTTCATTCTTTGGATGGCCATTAGAGGATGCCATAGGACTAAGGATGATAGGTGAGTAAATACAACTATTTACGCCCCTTAACTTAGGCTTGTTATATCCATTTTGCGCACTATTTGGGGCTTGGTATTTGGAGCTAAATTGAGGAGTTAAATGTGAAGAGCGAACAAATGGTGACAGTCCAACCAATTTGGCCTTCGTTTTAATTAGTGCAAAGATGGTCCATAAGTTGAACCGATAATTCAGGCTTGTGAGTGTCACGTAGCATGTGCCGGTTAAGTGGTCTAAAATATTTTTTAATGGTGGGCCCAATGCTCCACCAATTAATTAAAGAATATATGGTTTGAGCTTGCACGAGAGAAGATTATTTGGAAGATGATTGGTGGATGCATGTTAAGGGGCATTAAATTACAATTGGTGAAGGCAATAGAATCAAGACAAAAAGGAAGGTTATTCTCTTAGTTAGGAAACTGGGGAATGGGATGAATATAAAAAGGGACAGCAACCGGACTCCGGGGAAAAACTCCATGATCGGCTAAACACTCTCGCTACGGCGACGAGGATGCTTCTCCAAGTAAATATGGTTGTTTAGATTTTAAGGGCCGGTTTTTATTTGACAATTAATTATATGACTTTGGATTATTTATAGTTTTTATAAAAGTCACTATTTTTCCTATTTATCTTGACTGCTGATTTTGCCACTCTTTTTTTTGTTAATGGCATTCCCTTGCAAGTGTATTTTTAGTGAAAAAATACACTTGTAAGGGAGCGCCGTTAACGAAAAAGGGAGTATCAAAATCATTTCCCTTTTATCTTTTGTGTTTGTGTTTGTATTCATGATATCAAGCACCATTGTACGATCGATCGTTTTTATTATTTCGTGATAAGCTTTGAGATAGACTATACAACGTGAGACGGGTTGTGTCTTTGGTTAAATCTAATGAGACGATCTGTGCCGTGTTGAGATAGTCTTTTGGGGATTATTGATAGGAATTGCTACCCTATCGGTGGTCTGGTTACAAGTTGAATGAAACCTTAGACTTCGCCACAATTATAATGCAAGGGGAGGTTAAATCGAAACTCTAGTCCCTTTTCTCTCATCAGTTTCCAAAACTTAATTTCTTTCTAGTTAGTTTTAGTTTACTCAAATCAAAATCCAACTTCCATTTGCTTTTTGAATTAAGGTAGACATTGATTGGAAGTACAATAACTTAACTTTTTACTTTCTGTGTACGATGTTGAACTTAAACGCTATTCTTCGGAATAATAGCTATTTCCTTGATTTATAAATTATATTTTTGTTACGAAAATAACAGACCAAAGGATAAAATCATCAGCTGGGGCATGCGAATCTTCCCTATATGTTTTCTCTGTAAGCTGCATAATGAAGACGTACCACCTTTTCTTTAGCCGCCCTTTTTAGAGGACTACGTGGCCACAGTAGGGAAGTTCCGTGGCAAATCTTTCACGAACACCATTAGGAAAATGACTTGGGCAGCTATGGTCTACTATATTTGGGAAGAAAGGAATTGCATGATTTTCAGCGGATTCAAAGACGCCAATCTTCTCTCTCCAGAAAATTACATTTGATATTCGAATTAAGGGGTCCAATTTCTCCAATGTAAAGCTGACCCCCTTAAATTTGGCCCTATGCTGTTCTTGGCAGATTGCTCCTAGGACTCCTGCTGTTATTCCTAGCTTGTAGTTATTGTTCTGTTGTTTGTCTCCTGTAATGGAAGGTAAACCTTCCTTGTTCTTTGTAGTTATTTTTTCTTTCAAAAAAAGATTAGGACTGTCAAAAAAAAAAAATTTCATTTGTGATAACGCAGCACTGACCTGGATGTATATATCAAAAACACGCCTTCCAAGACTTGTCCAAGGTGGGAGATCTGAGATTTCTGTCTCTGCGAAATGGAGAGTCACGTTGTAATTACCATTCTCAAGTCTCAGCCCAAAATATCTTAGTGATCCCGGCGATATCCGTGCTGTCTGGAACAGCCTCGGGTCCGAATTAGTTTTGACCGGAGATGAAGAGACACTCGTATACTGGGGATTTATGACCCGAGATGAAGCGAAACTCCCAGACTGGGAATATATGAACTGAGATGAAGAGACACGCGTATAGGGATTGGTATAGGGCTTGATATTGTTGCTGAAGAGCCCGACATTACTTACTGCCCACCTTTTTGTACTAGCCTCATAATAAGTAGCTGGACCAAGAGTGTCGTTATCCCCCTCATATACAATCTGATTACTAGATGTTATCTCTGGACCACCACAATTAATCGCAAAGTTGGAATCTGCAAACCATCGGGGAAGAGGAATTCATCAGATTAGAGTTCAAAAAGGTGCACCAGAAAAAAAGAAAAAAACCCGCATCTCCTTGATCATGTGATGCATCTTATGGGTTTAATGAACTTCTAGAAGTCGGAATTTACACTTTATGAAGACAAACTTGACTTCGCTGCATTTCATATGTGAAGTTTTTGACATTAACAAGGAAAGGAATTTCTTACTTCATCTGACAAGTATAAAATTGTCACCTTGAAAGAAAAAGAAGAAGAAGAAGATGGTTTCTTATGGCCTTTCATTGGCAAAGGGCATTATAAGATTGGCGCTCAAAAAATAGGCCATTGACTAGCAACAATCGTTGGTGGAAATAAAAGCAGAAAAAATGGTGAAGGAGCATTAAATAAATCTATGTAGGCTTCAAATCTCAGTCTTCGATAATTAAAATACGATGACTCAATTGAAAATTTTGTTTTGTTTCAAAAAATGCAATGAGAAGTTGTTTTATTTGAAGCGGATCGTGCTAATCATAAAGCACTATAACCGGAGTTTACATTTTGCTGTTGATTATTTTTTTTTATGTTATTCAAGTTAAAAGAACAATGTAATTTTGATTTTTTTTTCTACTTGTATATTTTTTAATTTTGTATGACTTAATAGTAGATGGGCAACAGAATATGAGGTTGGGCTAGGGCAACCCAAATATTGGGGCCGGCATTGATCTCATAGGTAGTACGACAATCAAACTCAATCCAGTACTGGACTCCAAAAAAATTAACCGCATGAAAGGATTTTGTATGACCACATACACAACACTACACAATAACCAAAATCAATATCAAACTATGTAACACCTTACCATGTACAGCGCATTCCCACGCATCAAGAGGCAATCAAAGCAACACCGAATAAGGTGTACAGATGCACACACAGAGAGTGCATGGTAACATGATAAGTGCCAAAATATGTATATTTTGGCCCTCCAATCTATGTTTACTAGTCTTTTATATTTGTTAATTGGTATTTATTATGTGTTTTTATGTTTACAGGTTACTTGAGCTCGATTTTCATTATTTTCGGTAAAGATGGAAGTTATCAAAAGTTTTGGATCGAAGTGAGAAGAGCAGTGGAGTTTTGGATGGCTAATTTAATATTAGACAAATCTCAAAGGACTACTATGTGATTAATACCATAAATCCCTATAAAACCAATACCAATGTTTTAACCTAGAGAAAAGGTCGGCAGCTTTTGAAAAGGGGATTATTCCCACGGACGAAACAAGAAAGGACGGAACGGGGGCTGTCATCACTGTTTCCCACGGACAAAACGAAGAAAGGGGCTGCCGTGATATCTTATTGGGATCACGCGACCGAGAGCTGCGAATAGAGAACGGGACTGCCGATTCTTTGTTCTGATGATTGTTAGTTCTCTTCTGAGTTTTTATTTCCTTCCAAGTTTTTAATGCTTCGTTTAATTATTCGTACTCCGGTAATTCGTTTTAATTTCTGTTCTTTATAAAAGTTGTTCGTTTGTTCTTATTTAACTTAGATCTTTTGTTTGTTTTCTATCATGTATTTAGAATCATGTTTCAAATTAGAGTTTCTTTTGTTTCTTATTTAATAATGAGTGAGTAGTCGTACAGGTAGGGTCACGGGGTGATTAGCACACCGTGGCTAGTTCGGGCACTGCTTCTTTTATCAAACAATGAAAAAACGATTTTAGATTGGAAAATACTTCCCGCGGACGAATCTGGGCATCGTCGGAGCCCATGTGAACGGGGGAATGGGGGTCCAAAACTCATTATTCGCTGCGCATGGGTATACGGTGACCATAGGGTCTCGCATCTTGCCGGGTATCTATTTCAATCTAAAATTAAACGTTTTTAAGAACTCCAAACAGAGCAGTTTAATCCGGACTAGTCACAAATGCTATTGAACCCTATGACCGTACCTCCTTTGAATTATTTAAAAAGAACAGTTATTTCTTAGTTTTAGTTAATCTCAATTAATCATACAAGGGGTGGCTACCTAAAAGCCCGTTTAATTAGTAACAACCCAAGTTTTTAGTCAACACACATCACCGTCTTTGTGGATTCGACTCCGGACTTACCGGATATTATGCTGCGTCGGTCTCCACCCTACGCTTGGGGCAACGCATTAATTTAGGACTAAGAAATCGTCAAGCATAACATAAAACAATGGAATGAACAGAAGTTATGATATTTGGATTGACTTAGGAACTCTACGAACTGAAGCTCTAATAGCATCAAGTCACCAATTATTCCAAAAACTTAAACAATTAGGAAAAGAGCCCAGCATTGTGTACCAAGTCAACTAACAGTTACCGGTATATGTTGACCTACTTTTAGAATTATTAAAAGAATTTGATGATTCAAAGAACACTAAACTCAAAGATCCTCTTTCCAGCAACATAAAAAGGATAAGGGGAGGTTCTAAATTGCACTTACACTTCGGAGAACAGCGAATATCCCCAAGGCAGGAAAGATTCTCTGGATTACCGTCAAATCCTATAGCCATAACACTGTATGCAGAAGAAGAATGGATATTGATTAGTGCAAGTTGAATTTGCCACATAATTAACGCAATTCAAGTTGAATGATTCATCAGGTACAGTAGCAACATCTTGTGGAAACAAAGAACATGAGCATGGAGTATAACTAATCAATGTTTAAGCTTTCAAGTACTATTACTCCAGTACATGTTTTAAAGGACATGTATGATGGGCTCTCCACATTAAGCCAGGTATGAGCTATTTTTTCAGGATTCTGGAGGAGGATGTTCAAAATCTCACACCATTGCAATTCTATATCTCCCATATTGCTGGAAGTGGAATGAGTGATCATTTAATAATATTTGGAACCTCTCCATTCATTGCCAATTGATTTTTGATGGGGATGGATATAAAGTTTCTAGATGGTATCAGAGCGGCGCCAATTCTTCCTCACATTTTATAAAAAAATTCACAATCCACACCCCACGATGACAGACCGGCAAAAAGGCTGCACGATGATAGGACCCAAAAAGTGGCAACACGTGACAAACCATAAACACGGCTGCACATGAGGGGGATGTTAAAGAAATAGAGCCTCCCACACTGCTTGGGAGTGGGATGTGTGATCATTTAATAATATTTGGGACCTCTCCACTCATTCCAATTGGTTTTAAGATGGATCTAAAGTTTCTACAGAATGCTTCCAAAGCTGTCTAGTTAACTTCTTACATAGGCCCCATTTGTTGGACTTCTAACAATCAGTTTGCACAAATCACATCGCAAAATATTCATCTGTGGTTTAGAAAGTGAAAAATAGATGCCAGCCAGTTTCATCAAGGGTTCGGTCCCATTACACACTGAATATAAGAAAGGGATTCAAAAACTAAGCGGTAAATCTCATTCAGCTGAGTATAGAAATTGTGGGTGAAGAAATAAACTGTAGAATTCAGACATGGTATCTCATATCAGAACAACTTGAAAAATATCCGTTTTCAGTTTTCACTTAGGATCATACATCCTCTAAAGCTGACAAACTCGTGCATTAACAGCACCATAATCATGCTGTTCAACACTCGAATTGCATATAGGAAATTACACAACTTTCTTTTTGTATCACTAAATGTTCAAAGACCACATAATACCATTGAAAACATACAACACAGAGAGAATCACCTGTTGATCGCCCGAGATGGAGGTACCTCCGATAATTGATTGTATGACACATCTCTGCAGGCAATGACATAATGGGGATGCTAAGTTGAGATTTTTGTTCTACTGAGAACCGATAAATTGTTCAGTCTTACATTTTACATTTGACCGCTGAACCCTCGGATTTCATCATCTGCTTACATATTAGCATAACACCATGACTGCATGAATCAAGATTTCCATTTTCCAAACACTTCTTTAAGATACAGGTTCAGGGGCGGAGGTATGTAGGGGCCGGGGGGCCCTGGCCCCGGCTCCCCGAACGTCTGAGTTTGAAAAGTTTTCTTTTATATATAAACATGATTGTGAATATTATTGATAATTATTTGTGTATAGTTATATACCTGATAATCTTAATAATTTTGCTTCGATTAGATAAAAAAATTGGTTATTTTACATTCTCATTTCTCAATTTCTTTCGTAAATAAAAAATAACCACATGACAATTGAAATAGCCTAAAAAATGATTTCAATGTACAATTGTAATGAACTGAAAAGCAAAACCCTTATGATATAATAAGTATACGTTCCGATAAAAACATATAAATGTTAAGCTGGCCCCCTCGGTATCAAATTCTAGCTCCGCCACTGTACAGGTTCTCATATTTGTGCGCCAAAACATAGTAGCAAAGATGCACGTTAACATCAACGAATGATGGACATGTTGGCAATCCTACTTGTTTCCTGTTATGTCTGAAGGAACTATCAATACAAACGATGCGGCCTTAAAGTTATAAACAATTTACTCCACAATGATTCGCCCAAAATTAAACCTATACAATTTAATAAGTAATCAAATCATATGACTGTACAGTAGTGGGTTATGCTTCTGAAATCATCTAACCATGACATTCTAGGAACTCTACATAATTTAATAAGTAATCAAATCATATGACTGTACAGTAGTGAGTTTTGCATGTACCACCTGCATACGATCTTCTTGAACTATGAATGGTTATGTAATACTGACTTACATTTCCAGAAGATTACTCTTTCGTTCGGGAAGCTTTCCAGTCAAATTATTATTCCCAAGAAACCTGAACAGACAGGAACTAGTTCAACTCATAAACATCCATATTTTCTAAAATGCTTTTCGAAAAAAACATTGCACAGCTTGTTTATCAGAAGGAGAATGTTTATTACAAGTATAAGAGAGAGCTCAAATTGAAGAGAGAATCTGGAATTGGTCCAGTTAAATTGTTAAAGCTCAAATCCCTGAGAATTAGACAGAACATGGTTGTTACAAGTTAGCTGTAAAACGTGAAAAACTAGACGTTTACATTTACTTAATACAGAGATGTTGACCCATCCTCATCAATCTGATTATGAACTGCCAAACTTTTAGGTTGAAGCGTATGGAAGCAGATGCAAATTTAGCAGCTATAACTTACAGTTGAGACAATCTCTCAAAATCACCAATATTGGAGGGGATAGTACCAGAAATATTGTTATTCCTTAGAATTCTGCCAGGCGAGAAACCACTTGGTTAGTTAAAGTTTGTAAACAATAATGGAGGTAGAAAATTTCAAAAAACCTGCTGAACTTACACCACAATGTCACATAGACCTCCAAACTTGTGTAAATGTAAATTTAACCTCCAACATTTACCAAAATTTTTCAGTGATGCCTTTGCCGTCAATATCCATCAATTTTTTGATGTAATATGTTGACAAATATTTTGTGTAACAAGTATACAGGCTGACATGGTCTCCGGCCCCACTTATGAAGCACCACGTGTCCAAAACCCTCTAATCTCTCTCTAACTCATCTTCACCATCCAAGACTTTCAATTTAACACAGACCCTTACACCCACCACCACTGCAGTTCCCCACCTTCGCCGGCACCGATGACTCTCCATGGGATTGCTTGCCTATTTTCTCGGATATTTGAGCTTCCGGACTGAGCTTTGATTATCCTTTACCTGGTGTAGGAGAGGAGCTAATACCGCTGCGGATTGGGTGTTAGGGTTTGTAACAATTGGGATGACGGAGAGAGGGGCCACGTCAGCCTTCCCTGTTTGGAAATTGACGGAAGTTGACGGCAAAGGCATAATTGAAAATTTTTGGTAAACGTGGAGGTTAAATTAATATCAACAGAAGTTTGGAGGTTTATGGGATATTGTGGTGTAACTTCAACAGTTTTTTTGAAATTTTTTCTAATGGAGGATCATAAAGACGAAAATATGTCAATATTGATTGTCAACTATAACAGTGTTGCCTTACAAGATACTCAAAGACGTCATATTTTTCAGAAATGCCAGTGAAGAGCTTCCCTTAGATAAATCGCTTATTCTCCTATATAATAAGGCAGTATGTTATAGAAGAGAAGAGAACATCATTCATATGCTAAACATGAAGAAAAGATGTAGATAGAGTTAACACCCACAAGCCCGTCAAAGAGGTCAATTTGGAAAATGTTGACGGTATTCCACCTTCAAAGGCGTTTCCTTGAAACCTCCTACAGATGAACTAACTACGTAAATTCACCAATTACATAAAATAGAGGTTACTGAATGAAGTATCAATACTTTAATTAAAAAAGCATCTCCATTACCAAACATTGGTATCTACTATCTAGTATTAAGTAAAACACTGATCAGGGTACAATGATCGAAATAAAGAGGACACAATGAACAAATTGCTTACAGGGAGCTAAGTTTTGACCAGTTCCCTATGAATTCAGGTATGCTCCCTGTGAGTTCATTATCCGAACCATGCCTGAAACCCTCAAAAAAAATTCTTTCTTGATCACAAAAACAATTACTACTATTAAAAACATGCTCAAGTTCACCAGATAAGACAAAGGATAAGCCCGAAAGCTCTTACACTATTGTGAGGTTTTGTAGAGCAGCAAATGTAGATGGAATAGCTCCACTAACTCCAGAACTGTCGAAGTAGCTGTCAAGGCGGAGAATTATGTAAGTATGATGCTCGAACTTTTTGCATGCAATGCCAGTCTTATAGAGGTTACAGTTTACAGGCCTTAAAACTTTATGATGTTTATAATGTGAAACTTAAGAACACATCAGGGTTCCTTTACTGCAAAATAGTTGTGGAGAAGGAGAGCAACTAGAATATGTGCCAGCTACTCCACATAGAATTCATAGCAGCACGAACTAGTATATACAGAACTTCAGTTTTATTAACTGTATTTTGTTTTCTTGCAATTAAAAAACTAAAATTATTAAAGTTTCCTTGCTCGGAACTTGGTTTGGTTTAAATCCTATGACTGGGTGGATTTTTGTAACTGCTGATTTATGGTCAGAAGGTCACCGGTTCGAATCGTGCCAACGACCCCCTCTAGAACTTGGTCCTCCTGGGAAGCCCGGCAGTAGTCCACTAGCCCTTGGTGGGGCGGTAGATGTTATGGCTCTTTGGTCTCTTCTGGGGCCACCATGGGTCTGGAGTCCTTGTGGTCAGGCCCAGGGGAGAGTTGCTATGCCCCGTCGCCCTCTCCTCACCCTTTTTACTCAACAAAAAAAAAGAAGAGAAACTAGATTATGGAAGTCTCAGCACTTACAGTTGCTCTAATTTTACCAAATTCCCCAGTTCTGATGGGAGAGAGCCAGAGAAGTTATTTGTGCCAATGCTTCTGCAAATTACCAAGTTAACATCAGAAAATAGGCTCATCTTTCAGTTATATGTGCGAGTGATTCCAATTTTCAATGGAATAAGGAACTCAATGCATGCCACTGCAGCAAACAACTGATTTCGATATAAAAAAAAATCCAAATAACAAAATGTTACGTAGATGACACAGTTGTGGACACAAGATGATTATACGAGGGCCGAGTACTTGTTCTTGTTGGCAACAAGTTGCATTGCTGTAAATCGAAAACTAAAGGGAAAATTTTAAAATACCCCCCAACCTTTACACCAAAATTTAATTAGACTCCCAACCTTTTAAGAACTTCAATTTTACTCCGAAGTTATCTTCCGTTAATCAAAACGCCCCCTTCCGTCCGAATGACTAATTGATTTCGTTAAAAGCTCCGTTAAATAGCATCCCGATCGAATTTCGATGATCCGAGCCGCTCAATATGATTCTAACGTGATTTTAAGGGTACTCGCTAGAAATCATCAAAAAAAAGGACCGGGAAGGTCTTTATCTGAATAGTTTTTATTGAAATAGTTCAATAAAAAATTGTTCAAATCAAGCCCTTTCCGATCAATTTTATTGCGAATTTCGTGCGGGTACCCTTAAAATCACATTTTAATCATATTGAGCGGCTCATATCATCGAAATTCGATTGCAAAAAAGGAGGTGCGGATAGATCTGGATTTTGTTCAAGTCCGGACGTCCGGATTTTGCTTCGGTCTGCACCTCCCCTTTTCCTATCGAATTTTAATGATCCGAGCCATTCAATGTGATTAGAACGTGATTTTAAGGGTAACCGCGAGTAATCAGCAAAAAAATGACCGGAAAATGCTTGATTTGAGCAGTTTTTTTTGTTGATTTCTAGAAAGAATTCTTAAAATCACATTTTGAACACATTGAGCGGCTCGAATCATCAAAATTCAATCGGAACGATATTTAACGGAGCCTTTTACGAAATCTGTTAGTCATTTGGACGGAAGGGCTGGAGCGTTTTGATTAACGAAAGATAACGGTGGGAGTAAAATGGAAGTTGTTAAAAGATTGGAAGTCTAATTGAATTTTGGTGTAAAGGTTGGGGGCTATTTTGAAATTTTCCTACATGAAGTTACCACCTACAGACGTACAAATTCAAGAATAACATACAATACTGTGAGATTAGTTAGTTTTCCAAGTTCATTTGGAACCTCCCCCGATAATGCATTATTCCCCAGGTACCTGAAAACAATTAAATGAGGTGTCAGACCATTAAAGGAGTTTAGCTAGACATGGATAGAGGCTACTGAATGAAGTATCAATAAAATAGAGGTTACTGAATGAAGTATCAATACTTTAATTAAAAAGCCATCTCCATTACCAAACATTGGTATCTACTATCTAGTATTAAGTAAAACACTGATCAGGGTACAATGATCGAAATAAAGAGGACACGGTGAACAAATTGCTTACAGGGAGCTAAGTTCTGACCAGTTCCCTATGAATTCAGGTATGCTCCCTGTGAGTTCATTATCCGAACCATCCCTGAAACCCTCAAAACAAATTCTTTTTTGATCACAAAAACAATTACTACTATTAAAAACTTGTTCAAGTTTACCAGATACGACAAAGGATGAGCCAGAAAGAACTTACACTGCTAAGAGGCTTTGTAGAGCAGCAAATGTAAATGGAATAGCTCCACTAACTCCAGAATTGCCGAAGTAGCTGTCAAGGCGGAAAATTACGTTAGTATGATGCTCGAACTTTTTGCATGCAATGCCAGCCTTACAGAGGTTACAGTTTACAGGCCTTAAAACTTTATGATGTTTATAATGTGAAACTTAAGAACACATAAGGGTTCCTTTACTGCAAAATCGTCGTGGAGAAGGAGAGAAACTAGAATATGTGCCAGCTACTCCACATAGAATTCATTTCAGTCACTCAGCCACAAACTAGTATATAAAGAACTTCAGTTTTATTAGCTGTATTAAAAAACTGAAATTATTAAAGTTTCTCTGTTAGGAACTTGGTTTGGTTTAATTCCTATAACCGGGTGGAGTTTTGTAACTGCTGATTTTTGGTCAGGAGGTCACCGGTTCGAATCGTGCTAACTATCCCCTCTTGAACTTGGTCCTCATGCGAAGCCCGGCAGTAGTCCACAAGCCTTGGTGGGGCGGTAGTTGTTATGGCTCTTTGGTCCCTTTTGGAGCCCACTGTGGGTCTGGAGTCCTTAACAGGCCCAGGGGAGAGTTGCTATGTCCCATCGCCCCCTCCTCGCCCTTCTTACTCAAGGAAAAAAACAAAGAGAAAAACTAGATTAGGGAATGTCTCAGCACTTACAGTTCCTCTAATTTTATCAAATTGCCCAGTTCCGATGGGAGAGAGCCAGAGAAGTTATTCGTGGCAATGTTTCTGCAAATTACCAAGTTAACAACATTAGAAAATAGGCTCATCTTTCAGTTATACGTACAAGTGATTCCAATTTTCAATGGAATAGTTGTTATGGCTCTTTGGTCCCTTCTGGGGCCCACCGTGGGTCTGGTGTCCTTGTGGACAGGCCCAGGGGAGAGTTGCTATGCCCCATCACCCCTCCTCGCCCTTCTTACTCAAGGAAAAAAAAAAGAGAGAAACTAGATTAGGGAATGTCTCAGCACTTACAGTTCCTCTAATTTTACCAAATTCCCCAGTTCTGATGGGAGAGAGCCAGAGAAGTTATTTGTGCCAATGCTTCTGCAAATTACCAAGTTAACATCAGAAAATAGGCTCATCTTTCAGTTATATGTGCGAGTGATTCCAATTTTCAATGGAATAAGGAACTCAATTCCACTGCAGAAAAAATCTAAATTACAAAATGTTAGATAGATGATACAGTTGTGGACACAAGATGATTATACATGGGCAGAGTACTTGTACTTGTTGGCAACAAGTTGCATTGCTGTAAATCGAAAACTAAAGGGAAAATTTTAAAATACCCCCCAATCTTTACACCAAAATTTAATTAAACTCTCAACCTTTTAAAAACTTCAATTTTACTCCCAAGTTATCTTCCGTTAGTCAAAACGCCCCCTTCCGTCCGAATGACTAACGGATTTCGTTAAAAACTGCATTAAATAGCATTCCGATCGAATTTCGATGATCCGAGCCGCTCAATATGATTATAACGTGATTTTAAGGGTACTCGCGAGAAATCAGCAAAAAAAAAAAAAAAGACCGGAAAGATCTTCATCTAAACAGTTTTTATTGAAATAGTTGATTAAAAAACTGTTCAAATCAAGCCCTTCCCGATCATTTTTTTTGCTAGTTTCAAGCGGGTACCCTTAAAATCAAGTTTTAATCATATTGAGCGGCTCAGATCATCGATATTTGATTGGGAAACGGGAGGTGCGGATAGATCTGGATTTTGCTCAAGTTCGAACGTTCGGATTTTGCTTCGGTCTGCACCACCTCTTTTCCGATCGAATTTCGATGATCCGAGCTGTTCAATGTGATTAAAACGTGATTTTAAGGGTAACCAAGAGTAATCAACAAAAAAATGACCGGAAAATGTTTGATTTGAGCAGTTTTTTTGTTGATTTCAAGAAAGAATTCTTAAAATCGCATTTTGAACACATTGAGTGGCTCGGATCATCAAAATTCAATCGGAACGATATTTAACAGAGCCTTCAACAAAATCTGTTAGTCATTTGGACGGAAGGGCCGGGGCGTTTTGATTAACGGAAGATAACGTTGGGAGTAAAATTGAAGTTGTTACGAGGTTGGATGTCTAATTGAATTTTGGTGTAAAGGTTGGGGGCTATTTTGAAATTTTTCCACATGAAGTTACCACCTACAGACGTAGAAATTCAAGAATAGCATACAATACTGTGAGATTAGTTAGTTTTCCAATTTCCTTTGGAACCTCCCCCGATAATGCATTGTTCCCCAGGTACCTGAAAACATTTAAATGAGGTGTCAGACCGTTAAAGGAGTTTAGCTCGACATGGATAGAGGTTACTGAATGAAGTATCAATACTTTAATTAAAAAAGCATCTCCATTACCAAACATTGGTATCTACTATCTAGCATTAAGTAAACACTGATCAGGGTACAATGATCGAAATAAATAGGACACAGCGAACAAATTGCTTACAGGGAGCTAAGTTCTGACCAGTTCCCTATGAATTCATGTATGCTCCCTGTGAGTTGATTATACGAACCATCCCTGAAACCCTCAAAAAAAATTCTTTTTTTATCACGAATACAATTACTACTATTAAAAACATGTATAAGTTTACCAGATAAGACAAAGGATGAGCCAGAAAGAACTTACACTGTTGAGAGGCTTTGTAGAGCAGCAAATGTAAATGGAATAGCTCCACTAACTCCAGAAATGCCGAAGTAGCTGTCAAGGCGGAAAATTACGTTAGTATGATGCTCGAACTTTTTGCATGCAATGCCAGCCTTACAGAGGTTACAGTTTACAGGCCTTAAAACTTTATGATGTTTATAATGTGAAACTTAAGAACACATCAGGGTTCCTTTACTGCAAAATCGTCGTGGAGAAGGAGAGAAACTAGAATATGTGCCAGCTACTCCACATAGAATTCATTTCAGTCACTCAGCCACAAACTAGTATATAAAGAACTTCAGTTTTATTAGCTGTATTAAAAAACTGAAATTATTAAAGTTTCTCTGTTAGGAACTTGGTTTGGTTTAATTCCTATAACCGGGTGGAGTTTTGTAACTGCTGATTTTTGGTCAGGAGGTCACCGGTTCGAATCGTGCTAACTATCCCCTCTTGAACTTGGTCCTCATGCGAAGCCCGGCAGTAGTCCACAAGCCTTGGTGGGGCGGTAGTTGTTATGGCTCTTTGGTCCCTTCCGGGGCCCGCCGTAGGTCTGGAGTCCTTGTGGTCACTCCCAAGAGAGAGTTGCTATGCCCCGTCGCCCCCTCCTCACCCTTTTTACTCAACCAAAAAAAAAGAGAGAAAATTGATTAAGGAATGTCTCGGCACTTACAGTTCCTTTAATTTTACCAAATTCCCCAGTTCTGTTGGGAGAGAGCCAGAGAATTTATTCATGCTAATGCTTCTGCAAATTACCAAGTTAACAACATCAGAAAATAGGCTCATCTTTCAGTTATACGTACGAGTGATTCCAATTTTCAATGGAATAAGGAACTCAATGCATGCCACTGCAGCAAACAACTGATTTCGATATAAAAAAAATCCAAATTACAAAATGTTACGTAGATGACACAGTTTTGGACACAAGATGATTATACGAGGGCCGAGTACTTGTACTCGTTGGCAACAAGTTGCATTGCTGTAAATCGAAAACTAAAGGGAAAATTTTAAAATACCCCCCAACCTTTACACCAAAATTTAATTAGACTCCCAACCTTTTAAAAACTTCAATTTTACTCCGAAGTTATCTTCCGTTAATCAAAACGCCCCCTTCCGCCTGAATGACTAACTGATTTCGTTAAAAGCTCCGTTAAATAGCATCCCGATCGAATTTCGATGATCCGAGCCGCTCAATATGAACGTGATTTTAAGGGTATTCACGAGAAATCATCAAAAAAAGGACCGGGAAGGTCTTTATCTGAACAGTTTTCATTAAAATAGTTCAATAAAAAACTGTTCAAATCAAGCCCTTTCCGATCATTTTTTTCGCTAATTTTGTGTGGGTACCCTTAAAATCACGTTTTAATCATGTTGAGCGGTTCAGATCATCGAAATTCGATTGGAAAAGGGGAGGTGTGGATAGATCCGGATTTTGTTCAAGTCCGGACGTCCGGATTTTGCTTCGGTCTGCACCTCCCCTTTTCCGATTGAATTTTGATGATCCGAGCCATTTAATGTGATTAGAAGGGCCGGAGCGTTTTGATTGACGGAAGATAATGTTGGGAGTAAAATTGAAGTGGTTAAAAGGTTGGAAGTCTAATTGAATTTTGTTGTAAAGGTTGGGGGTTATTCTGAAATTTTCCCACATGAAGTTACCACCTACTGATGTACAAATTCAAGAATAACATACAATACTGTGAGATTAGTTAGCTTCCCAAGTTCCTTTGGAACCTCCCCCGATAATGCATTATTCCCCAGGGACCTGAAAACAATTAAATGAGGTGTCAGACCGTTAAAGGAGTTCAGCTAGACATGGGTAAAATATTAACGACCTACACGCAATGTTAAATAAAAAATAAGGCGGATTACAGCCACTGCATTTGAGTTAGATTGGCAATGGATGAAGACAGGGGACCAGTCAGGAAATTTATGCCCAAGTCCCTGCAAAATATGGAAGAAACTTAGTAAACCATTGTGTGATGAGACAGAATTTTGAATGACATAGTTAAAATTTTTTTTATCCAACGATGCATTACACATGTAGATATATGGTGACGATCAGAATCACGATTTTGAAGGTTTCAATTTGATAGTGTCACAATTCACATAGAGAAAACGTTAACATTTTTTTCTGGCATGGAAAATGAAACATTGTTTAAACTAAAACATCAGTGGGTAAACATACAAATATGACAGATTAGTTAGTTTTCCAAGTTCCTTTGGAATCTCCCCCGATAATTCATTACGCCTCAGGGACCTGAAAACAATCAAATGAGGTGTCAGACCGTTAAAGGAGTTTAGCTGGACATGGGTAAAATATTAACGACCTGCAAACAATGTTAAATAAAAAATAAGGCGGATTACAGCCACTGCATTTGAGTTAGATTGGCAATGGATGAAGACAGGGGACCAGTTAGGTAATTTCGGCCCAAGTCCCTGCAAAATATGGAAGAAACTTAGTAAACCATTGTGTGATGAGACAGAATTTTGAATGACATAGTTAAAATTTTTTTTATCCAATGATGCATTACACATGTAGATATATGGTGACGATCAGCATCACGATTTTGAAGGTTTCAATTTGATAGTGTCACAGTTCACATAGAGAAAACGTAACATTTTTTTCTGGCATGGAAAATGAAACATTGTTTAAACTAAAACATCAGTGGGTAAACATACAAATATGACAGATTAGTTAGTTTTCCAAGTTCCTTTGGAACCTCCCCCGATAATCTATTATACCCCAGGGACCTGAAAACAATCAAATGAGGTGTCAGACCGTTAAAGGAGTTTAGCTAGACATGGGTAAAATATTAACGACCTGCAAACAATGTTAAATAAAAAATAAGGTGGATTACAGCCACTGCATTTGAGTTAGATTGGCAATGGATGAAGATAGGGAACCATTCAGGTAATTTCCGTACAAGTTCCTGCAAAATATGGAAGAAACTTAGTTAACCATTGTGTGATGAGAGAGAATTTTGAATGACATAGTTAAAAATTTTTTTATCCAACAATGCATTACACATGTAGATATATGGAGACGATCAGCATCACGATTTTGAAGGTTTCAATTTGATAGTGTCACAGTTCACATAGAGAAAACGTAACATTTTTTTCTGGCATGGAAAATGAAACATTGTTTAAACTAAAACATCAGTGGGTAAACATACAATTTTGTGAGGGAAGTCAAAGACCACAGCTCCTCCGGGATTCCTCCAGTAACATCCCCATGATCAATTACTTTGCTGTTACAAAACAGTAAATAAGGCAAGCAGTAAGTGAGAAGACTTCAACGAACGGTGCTAAGAGCTTAAGTTCATAAATCAAGGTTCTGACTTCAACTGCATGGTAAACGTAAGCTCTATAAGCCGAGCTCCCATTTGGTTGGCACGTTCTTGACCAAAACACGCATTTGCACGTATTCCCTTTTATTGACTTTATGGTTCTTTTACTTTCTTTCTAAAGTGTCTGTCTAGGGTTGTGAAAAGGAATTTGTATTTGATTTTTATTGAATACGAGTCTGGTAGTCATTAGTCCAGTGTTTTTGGAAAGCATTGAAGCAATATTGAAGCTGGAAAATTTGTTCCAGAGACCATGAGGAGAGATGTCAAGTGAGGTCTACTGGATGCTTTCGCTTGAGCGAAAATGAGTTCGCTCGATTGACTTTTCTTCGCTCAAGCAAAATTGTCAAGTTGTGGCTTCTCTATAAAAATGGATTAGTTACGGTACCGAGCGCTGTATTCATTTCCCAGAGCTCTCATTTCCATCTCCAAACTTCTGGGAGTGCTAGGGTCTGTGTATTTTGAAGAAACGTGAAGATCTATGGATCTCTAAACCTAATCAAGTCATGACATCAAGAGGTATTCTATCACCTATGTTCAAACTTCAAAGCAAGACCTTTCGTAGAGTTCAAAAGGCGCTTCTGAAAGGTATGAGGATTCAAGATGTAGTGATCGTGTGCAAGGGTACGATGAGTGTGGCATTAGCAAGTACGTAGTTCTTAGGACTCTTGATGAGGATACACAGTCGTGAATAAGGATACTAGTAATCATACTATGTTTCTAGTACATGATTCCTTCCCGTGATTTGTCTTTGATCCTTGTGTGATAGGTATTTTTGTTGTGTGATTGAAGTAATCTAGTCAAAGGCCAATCACAGTCCTTGCATCAATCTTGGAATTTCATTCGGTATTAGAGCGGGTCCCTATAATGTGGAATCGTTGAGTTCTAAGCGGACCCTTGATTTGCAATGGAGTTGAGTTCAAACCGTCCTCCTGTGAAACAAAGGCCCACATTGTCTGAGAACCAAAGTAATATGAAGTATATAAGTGTGAGGGTTCACACACTTCAATAGCTAGCTTTCGGGGTCAAGTTTTACCCAAGACCATGTAACACCTTCGCCACTAAAAAGATCGAACTCTTCGCCGCTAGAAAGAACAAACTCCAATCATGGGAGGAAAAAGATGGAGCCTATTCAAAGGCTGTCGACGAGGATGTCTGGAGTACTGCATGTGAGGTCAAATATACACCTCCAACTGAAAATGGAGTCGCCAGTCCATAACCAAGTGCGAAGTACACCAAAGACTGAGAAAAATGAATGGGCGACAAACTGTCGAGCACTAAATGTCCTGTTCACTCATGTTGGTACGAAGGAGTTTCACCGCATCAAGTCATCTTCAAGTTGTTTTCAATCAACTACGTTCCAACTTCGGACGAAGAACTTTTGTGCAGTTCAAAAAGCGTATTTGGAAGGCTTGTGGATTCAAGATTTGGTGATCATGCAAGGGACAATGAACGTGGGTTTGACATGAAATTATTCTTAGGATTCGGGGTGAGGATATACAGTCGTAAGTAAGAATAATATTTCTAGTACATGATTTCTTCCTATGGTTTTCATCCATTTGAGGGTTTTCCATGTAAATCTCTATACCTCGTGTGATTGGGATTTTTGTTAGGCCTGTTTGCGGTCCGGATCGGATCGAATTTCCTAGAAATCCAAGGACCGAACCATTAGTTACGATTTTTACAAATGAAATTCATATCCGAACCAAAAGTCTCACAGTTCAATTCCAATCCAATCTGTGACTCGTGGATTGATTACGATTTTATCCAACGGAGTACATTAAAAAGCCCAGTCATAGATATTTTTTTGATTTCTCACAGATACCCTTAAAATCACGTTATGATCACATTGAATGGTTCGGATCATCAAAATTCAATTGGTATTTATGAGGTCCGCACGTAAGCTAAGTAAGGGACTGATATATATATATATATATATATATATATATATATATCAGAGCGGTTCCGGGAACATCTATAAAAATATCTAAAAAAACATCTCATAATTTCTGATCAAATTTTAATGATTCGAGCTGCTCAATGTGATCATAACGTGATTTTAAGGGTACCCGCGAGAAATCAACAAAAAATAATGACCTAGAAAAGCTTGATCTGAACAGTTTCGAACAGTTTTTTATTGAACGGTTCAAATAAAAACTGCTCATATCAAGCCTTTCCCTGTTAGTTTTTTTGCTAATTTCTAGCGGGCACTGTTAAAATTACATTCTGCACACATTGAATGGTTCGGATCATAAAAATTTGATCGGAAACTATGAAATTGAGATTTGAGATGTTTTTTTTTAAATGTTTTTATAGATGTCCCCGGAACCGCCCCTTGTGTGCGTGTGTGTGTGTGTGTCTCTCTCTCTCTCTCTCTCTCTCTCTCTCTCTCTCTTTCTATATATATATATATATATTATTTACATAAAATAAATATCTCACGGTCCGGTTCGATTAATCCACGGTTTCGTAATGAAAATCTGTGGACCAAACTGTGAGTCACGGTTTTCTAATTTTTCAATCCGTGTCCGAAATATTATTCCACGGACAAAATTCAAAAGGTATGGATTGTGGGATTTCGGTTGGTGTGCCGTTGTTGGTATGGTACTTGGATATCTCACCGAGGTGGAGATTTGTTGAATTCAGCTCGATTTTGGTCTTCCCAGCTTCTGTAGTCTAGACCATGGCCTTGGTGATCTGGACAAGCAATCAACATGTGATTTGGGAGCTCGTAGCAGGCTTGGTCCAGACTGAGGTTTTGGTGGTCTCAACTAGAGTCACCGGGGGGAAGAATTTGCTCTTAGCATGTCTCATCCAAAGCTGGTTCGGACTAGCGTGTGCGTTTCAGTCGATTTTGGTTATATTTTGGATCTCCTAAAGATTGGTTTTGGAGTTTCCTCTTTGGTTTTGAACTCTATATGCAAAGGAAACATAATCTAGCAAGGATTCTAGCCTTAGGAAGCAATCTGTGGCTATAAATATAGCCTTACCTCTTATTAGGGTTTGGACTTCAGTGAGTGAATCCCTCTGAGAGGCCTCTATGGGGTCTCATCCGTAGAACCTTAGGGTTTGTCTGTTTGATTCTCATCTGCTTCTGGTTGCCCTTTCTATGATGTGTTCTGTAGTCGTTCGACCATGTTGGAAAATCATATGCATTACGATTATTTATTTTTTGATGATATGTTTTTATTCCTGGGCAAAATACAATTACTTGTCACAAAGATATTTCTGAACTAAACTCCCTTGACCCTAAAATATTGCACAAGTCTCTTTGATTTAATGTATTATTCCCATATAGACTTGGCGAGTTCAATACATGAACTAACGAATCTATTTAGATGAATTTTTGAGGCACAGGTTGACGAATCGGCTGACAGACCAGAGAAGTGTGTCAACCGGAGGGCACCGGATGTAATACCCCTGATTCTTTGATTATATTTAGAGTTTGATTATGTGTTATGTTTGGGGTTAATTATGTGAGCTAGGAACATGTTTTACTTGTTAAATGAATTAGGAGCACAAGATACGCCATGCACCCATATACATATGATAACTTTTCCTTATAAAACAAAATAAAGAAGTTCTACGTAATTCCCTTCTTGTTCTTATCACCACCGTTAGAGAGAGAGAGAGAGAGGGAGAGAAAGAGAGAGACGACTGGAAGAAGGAGAAGAGGAAAAAAAGAAGAGAGAATTAGGGATTTGGCTTTGCTTAGCTTGAATTGGAGTTCTTAACTTGGTAAGTAATGTCTTTTCTACTTGAATATCATGTTTCTTGACTTAAATACCATGCTTTGATTGTAGAATTCATGCTCTAGATGCTGATTTAGGTTGAACTTGAGTTTTGGATTGAAATCTTGAAGAAGCTCAAGAACGTACCCTAATTGAATCCCTTGAATTTCATATTTAGAACTTATTTTGATCCATGAATTTGATGTTTCTAGAGTAGCTCTACTGTATCTACATGTTTAAGTATGTTTTTGTGAAGTTCTGGAGTTAGTTTTGATGTGAATTGAAGGGTTTTAGGGTTGAAAATTGAAGGAAGAACAAGATGAATTTTTCTGAAAAATCTGTAGAATTGAATCTACCTTGTTCTTGAGTAATTTCTCTCACCAATTTCCCAACCTTAATATTTTTTGATATTTTTATTGAAGATGCTTGTATGTGTCTACTTTATTGTGTCAAAATTTTCAGAACCTAGCTCAAAATGTGGAAAGAGTGAAAATTCGTTAACTGACCTACTGTTGGGGTATATGCAGTGCTGACAGAATCGTCACACTTTACGCAAATGGTCATATTTTTTAGCTCTAGCGATGAAATCGCGATCCGTTTTATGATTTTGAAACTAGATTCATAGACCTTAAAAAGTATGTAGAGTTTGTGCGTTAGTTATTCTTGTGCAAAGTTTTCATTAAAGTGCATGGAACTGCAGATTCTGTGACTATTTTCTTGAGGCTAGCTATCTAACTCCATATGTTTACCTTAGGACCTTATGTTCATTAAAAATAGGCTTGTTTGTCATCCTCTAATCATGTTTTGTTGCCTAATTGTCTTAGGAGGTTCGGGTGACATGTGGACATGAGGTAAGTGATTTAATATTTAAACATAAGGTTTTGAACTTGTTTTCTTTAACGAGCTTATTTGAACAAGTTTTATAAATTGTGTACTCCATGGAATAACAATGGAAGGTGGACCTATTTATGAAATATTTGCAAATCTATTTAATAGCATTCCCAACGCCCGGTCTTGCTAGGAGACGGCTTAACGACTAACAAGGGTGTTTGAGGTTGGTGTGTGTTTTGGGATAATGCATAGACGTCTGGCTTATCCACTACCGAGAACGCCTGATAGCTTTTGAATTTTGAATAGCGGAATGTGCATTATATTTGGTTTATGGATTTGAGTTCTTTGTTTTGAGATACTAACAAATTATTTTGCATTGTCCATGGAAGGCATGTGAGTTAAGTATTAAACATTCACACGAACTTTGGCTTATGTTTTTTCTTTTCCACCTTTCAGGAAGCGATGCGTAGTGTGGAGGCGTGTTTACTTTTGAGATGTGTTGTATATTTGGAAGCTTATAGAAAGGACGTTATGTTTCATGGTCACTTAGCTTTGTATATGGTTTGTTTAGCTTTTGAGTTTGTACGTAAGCACAGCTCTGAGAGATTTACCTTTTGGTTTGTAAAACCTATGTAAGACTTTGGTTTGTTATTAATAAAAGTTGACTTTTGCTTCCATTGTTATGTTTTTGTCCTTTTTGATTATGACTTGTTTAGGTGATATTTGATTTGTAATTTGGCCTTAGTGAGAAATCATTGGCATTTGTCATGATTAAGACCTCAGGGGGCGGGTCAGAGTCGTGACACCGGACGACCGATCAGAGTAATTTCTATTGATTAGTAAAGTTCCAACGACTATATTTTCCTCTAATCAACTCTCCAACAGCTCCAATATTTTATTAACGACTAGTAGGTGGATGAATAACTATATCAGGAATGAAGAATTCATTGATGAGCACCAAGAGACAAGCTACAACATTCTACATCTTTCAAAGAGCAAATTCTCAAAAGATCAAGCCTACAATTCTCCTTGTTCTTCCACTTTCATATTTCTTTGAGAGAAAATCTGTACAAGTCGTGAGCAATTATCTTTCATACTTTCTTCACAAACTTGTAAATCCTAAGGGAGTGTTTGAGTCAAACACTCGAAAGCTTAGAAGACCAAATCTGTGTTGAATTTGGGTGTTATTATTTTCAAGAGCTTTCGGAGAAAACTCTTGCGGTTGCACTAGCTCAATGGGAAAGCTAGAGGTGTAAGGTTGTTGCAAGCACCCGCAAGACTTACTACTTGTAATATTTTTTAAGATTAGTGGAACCTTCAAGTAGTTGCTTAAGGAAAAGTGGATTAGGTCGGATCGTGGACAAATCTGGACTGAACCACTATAATCGAGTTTTATCTCTCTAACTCTCTCTTTTACAATCATATTGTTTCCGTTAAAAAATTGTTAGAGATTATTTTTGTTGGCAATTGCAATTTAATTAGCAACCCTATTCACACCCCCACCCCCCTTCTCAGTTGTCTTTTTGGGTAACAGGCCATCTGGAAGATCATTTGTTTCGGTGATTCTTTTTTATTGAAACTGTACGGTTTCGTAGAATCAACTGTTTTTGTGTGATATCCGGTCACGTCTGTAGAACAATATTCTGTCTGTGTCTCTTGGTTAAGCCCTAGGGGTTTTGTTAGACTTGGTGAGAGAGAGTCTGAATTTGGTGAGAGATTTCAATTGGGTTTTTAATATGGTGAGCGAACTTGTATTTTGGGATTGGTGAGAGTCTTTTTATGAGGGCTTTGTTTGTTTGTCACTATTGTAGCTCTTTGGAGTATCGTTCTCTTCACACAATGGAATCGTCTCTCATTCGCTTGCCCGTGGAGTAGGTTTACAGCCGTAAGCCAAACCACGTATATCTTGGTCTCTCTTATTCATTTTGTTTATTTGGTTTGGTTTCTCCGTTGCTTTTTCGCATATGTGTTTAGTTTGGTTATTTTCTCAATATCATGGCCATCCTTCGGGGGCCTGCCGCACAAACATGGATTGGTTAGATCCGAACCTGTTTTCACGATTTTGCACAGCCTTTTGTGTGTGTGTGTGTGTGGTGTGTGATTGAAGTAATCCCGTCAAAGGCAAATCGTAGTCCTAGCATCAATCTAGGAATTTAGTAAATCACGACAGCTTTACTTCAAAATGACTTCATCAGGAATCAGTAATTAGTTCTCTTCTGGGCCTTCTTCTACCTCTTTTATCACCCTCAATACAATTCAAAAATCATCCAGGCTCAAATCGTTTTCTATCATTCGTCGTCATTCAAAATCACCCTCCTTAATTGACCTACATTGCAAATGACGATCCCATCTCCAATGGTTAATACAATCTGTAGTTGTTTTCACTCCAAACTCTTCCCTAGTGCACTCATCACTTTGGGGCTTGACTGAGTTGGGATTGTAGGCTTATTAACTTTTTGGTTCCCCAAAGTATTATTTTCGTCTCATTTTCGTCCCCGATGTAAACATTGAATATATTTAGTCCCCAACTTATCAATTTTGTACCAATCAAGTCCCCAAGTCTAATGTCGTTACCCCATCTGTCAAAATGAGGGGCATCCTCGTCATTTAACTCACCCCAAATTCCTGTCAAAGAAAAACGGGGAAAAAAGAAAAAAAGAGAAGAGAAGAGAATAGAGAGATGTGGCTGTGGGGGTTTCACGGAGGTGGTGGTGAGAAAAGATGGTGGTTTGGGTGAAGGAGGGATCGGAGACAGAGTGCAAGAACCTCAAACCGCTCGAAACCCAGTTCAAAACAAGCGAAAACAAGGTGAAGGGTCGTGTTTCTCAGGTCTGCATCCGAGGCTACCTTGACTCGGACAAGAATGTCATGTTTGAGGCCGATTCTGACTCGGTACTCACCAATGGACTCGCGGCTTACTGGTTCAAGGGCTTTCGGGTTGGTTCGTGGAGGAGATTCTATGGGTTTCGCTTGATTTTGTGGTGCTTCTGCTTTCTTTTGCTGCAACAAATTAAAGC
Organism: Rhododendron simsii; assembly: GCA_014282245.1. Classification (NCBI taxonomy): domain Eukaryota; kingdom Viridiplantae; phylum Streptophyta; class Magnoliopsida; order Ericales; family Ericaceae; genus Rhododendron; species Rhododendron simsii. Next base: position 26,251,250 of record CM024961.1, read on the forward strand.
TTGACGCCAAGGGCGGAACCAAGAATTGATTTTACCCCGGGCTAACCCAAAATCAGTATTTTCAATTATATAGATCGTATTGGGATACGTATCGCATATCTTAAAGATACGTTGTTGGAAGAGTAGAAATTTCTATTGTTCAGTTGAACAAGATTTTTGGAAAGGAGAGAATACTAAAAGAGTGGGGAATTAGACACTTGAACTCAACCTTTTTTTTTGGTTGATACAAAATAGGTAGAACTCATTCATATTTATTCTACTCCATGGAAGACTCCGGTACAAGGATATTTTCATACAAGATAAACTTTGAGATAATTCTAAAATTACACATGATTAATTCTCACAAAAAAATCTAGACATTTCACAAGTATATTCTAGAGTTTTTAAAGCTAAATATTTTAGAATTCCTAAAAACTAGATAACATTTATATTTTCTTCAATAGTATCTTCTATCTTTGGGTTTTGTCGATTGGACTTGTTTGGGCATAACTTTCTTGTATCAAATACTAAATTTCGTGTATACTTCAACAATGTTAATCATAATTAATAGACAATTAAAAAGTAGATACACCTAATACCACCTACAAATTATGGTTACATTTTAAAAAAAAATTAAGATGCAAAATTTCAAGTCTCTCAATTAGAACCTATTACATTAAGGTTTTCTATACCCTTTGTTAGGAAAAAAAAAAGAGTCAAGCAAAATACAATCAAAGTATGGTTCTTTCTTCTATATAAGCCATACGTTGAGGCTGGATGTCTATCAAATGGTTTGAAAGATTCCATAATTAGATCAAATGGCTTAGATTATGCATTCGGGGTTCCACTTCTTGAACTAAAGTCCAACTTTTTCTCAAAAAAAAATCAGATGATACGTACCGAATTAGAATACGTGTATAAATCGTAGGATACACGGTCGTATAGTGTAATTTCTATACAAAAGGGATAGAGGGTGGAATACGTACCGTTCTCTGAATGAGACAATGCAAATCGTAGTATACATGTCATGTATTGTAGGTTTTTAGCAATTATTGACAAAATGGTGTATATAGCATGCATACTACGGATACGGGCAATCTCTAATAAATAAAGTTTATAATCCAATCCATGCACCGCACGTATGGCTAGTATCATCATACCATTGACCTTACATATTGTGAACTAGTACTTGCCCATGCCTGAAGGTATAGCTCGAACGCTCAATTAAAGTTCTACCGTATATGAGTTTTACTTCCATAAAATCAATATGGATTGTATCGATTACCATATATATCAACTAAAGTTCTGCTTCCATAACAAATAAAATCAATCCAAAATTAATCGTTTTAGATAAGTAAGTGTTTGAAAACTTGATCTTAGCCGTTGGTAGTGGATGATCTAGATTTATAGATACTCTTAACACTTGCTAACCATAGGATTTAGAAATGAAGGTCTAGGTTTATAACTACGTATATAAAATTCAAAAATTGAGCTCTGTTATTATATAGATGTTCAGATTGTAACGAGTGTGAACATTGGATATCTATTTCTTAGGAGTTAATATAGTAGTGTCTTTAAATACATAATATGAAAAAGTCGCTCCCAAAAAAATTCTTGGATATCAACAAATCTCAAAAAATGCTTCAGATTTTTTGTTGTTATTACATTATAATTTAAACCTAAAAAAATAAGATTGTAAGAACAAAAAATTTAAGCACACAAAGCCCAATTTTTTGGTTTAGCATAAACCCTAAATGTCAGTCCTTCGCCCGATTTGAAAGATGGTAGCTTAATGAACCAATTTTAATCGACATTTTGACCAATGGATAGTTTGAAATCGCTTTTTAGGGTTTTTCCTGTGGCATCCGAATCAAAAGATTGAGCACCATGAGATTTCATGAAATTCCTTGAGTCAATTTAACTGAGTTTTCAGCTCTGAACAATCAACAACCCCTGCCCTTGACGGTAGTAAAAAGGGAGAGTATATAGGAGAGAAAGTAGGAAAGAGAGAGAGAAAATAGGTGGGTGGAATGGATTGAGCTAAAAAAAATGAATTAAGCAAAACTTGTACATATATATATACACAATCCGGATCCCCTGAGGGATCCCGGATTTGGGTGTGGTGCGGGACTTTCATGTGGTTCGTTGGATTGAAATCAAACGGCCAGGATAAGAGATGGCATAAAAACCCCAAGTAATTACACTTTGCCCCCTAAAGCCCTCACACTTCCCCCCTTTGAGCCATTCACGCAGAACAGAGAGAGAAAAAGAGAGAGAGGCGACGCAAGAGAAACGAAGAACGAAGCTGCTGTCGACGATTGAAGCCCGACGAGCGAACGAATATTCACCCAATCGTTCGTTCGAAGATCCACCGAGGTTTGTCTGTCATCTTTTTCTCTCGGAAAAAAAAAAATTTCTGGATCGTAAGAAAATTTTTCTCAAAATGACCTAGGCTATAGCCTACCTTAGCCTTCAAGTACTTCCGCCCTTGCTTGACGCCATCGAGGAATAATGGGTTCTTGAATATGTTGAAGTTGATGCAAAGAAGGCTTTGGAGGTTAATATGGAAGCTGAAAAAGGCAGTGACTTTGGTATAAAAAGACGAAAATCCCGTGGAGGGTTCGAATTTGAGCTCAAAAAATGAGATTGTAGCTGAAAAAGATAGTGATTTTGGTAAAAGACGGAAACCCCGTTGAGGATTTGAATTCGGATTTGATGAACTGGGATTGGAGGTGGGGATTTGGTTGTTGGATTGTGCTCCGAAGTTAGTGGTCATGATGATTTAGGATCATTTTTCCGGTTGTTTTTTTACTGGAAATTAGGGGTGGGTGAATGACGAAGATGCCCCTCATTTTGACGGATGAGATTAATGGTGTTATATTTGGGGACTTGATTAACACAAAATTGATATGTTGGGGACTAAATGTCTTCAATATTTACATTGGGGACGAAAATGAGACAAAAGTAAAACATTGGAGACCAAAAAGATTAATAAGCCTGGAATTGTACCACTAGACAATATTAGTACAACATTTCTTGAGAATAGTACCAATTAGACATACTCCAATATGGATCATATGGGGATCGATCGTGGATAAAATTCCTAGTAGTATTTTCTAGTAGTAGTAAGAGACTTACAGTTGGGTAATGTGGCAAACAGTCCCATTGCAATCGCATTTGATACCGGGATTGTAATCTCCAGAGGTGACATCGAGAGAGGTAGTGTTGTCGATGGCGGCTCCACTGCATGGTTCTCCACTTATGTTCCATAGATAAAATGCTGGGGATAGTCCCCATTGTCTGAAGACGGAGTTCAAAGCATTCACTGTCCAAATTTCCAAAAAAACAAAAGAGAAGAAAGAGTTATGAGCTGACATGGTAATCTTGTAGTTTCAAAAAGAAAGTACTATACCATAGCGCAAATTAACAGTCAATTGGCAATACAATTCTGCAGTTTTATAGTATAATTCTTAGAGAAAACATCCTTTCCGGAGGCGGAGGAAAAGGGGGGTTTTCTGTCACCCCCGTGGACCTCTTTCGTGGTTTTTTTTTGAGTAATCTGAACCGTTTACAATATAGGGCCTGCAAAATAATGTATCCACGCGAAAAATCAACTTGTCCGGATATCAATAGATATGTCAAAAGTTGAGTTTAAGATGAAAGAAGAGACGACTGTGGATAGTTTAACTTAAAAAACAGTTGACAGATCCATGCCGTCCATATTTCCGAATAAATCTCAACTTTTGACACACATATCGATATTTGGACAAGTTGATTTTTTGCGTGGATACATTATTTTGCAGGCCCTACAAGATGCAAAGTTTGGATTACCCAAAAAAGAAACGTGCGGTGGGGGCCCACACTAGGGTGGCGGAAAACCCCTTGTTCGCCGGCGCTGGACAGAATTCATTCTCTAATTCTTATACTTATTCTACTACCGCTTGAAAAAAAAACCACACTTCGGTCAAAAGCTTTACTTAAGACAAGGTCAAAGGAGTTAAATTTGGATGGTGACTCAATTCGTTGAGGAAAGTGTTGAAAAGAAAACTTGATTTTAGTAGACACGTGATACTTGAATGATGTGGTTTATGTATGTAGTTCATGAGTCTCGTTGAAATGTTGCGTGTAAGGAGACATCTAGAAGTTTGTATAGTTGGCTAGGTTCCAATAACTTTATTTCTTCGTTGTGTCCAACTTCTTCAAAAAAGACATCTAGAAACAGGTAGCAGCAATGACTGGTTTTCTTATGGAGCAGTTAGTAATGTTCACATTGATCTATGATGGGACGCTACATCAAGTATTGGTTCAACCTCATAATTTTATTATGCTATTTCTAAGCTCATTTTTTGTTCAGCTCTTCTGGACCAATCTAAAAACTTTGCGCAACACTGAGTTTTTGCGGAGTCTATATAAACTATGTACTCTAGTGATTAGGGTTGGCAATGGGGCGGGTAGGGGGTGGATACCACTATCCCCGTCCCCGATACCCGAACCCAAATCCATCCCCATCCCCTCCCTGATCCCCATCGGGAAATTATTTTTACCCTCCATCCCCACCCCAAACGGGGAACGGGGATCCTTGTGGGGAATCGGGGATCCAATAGGAACCACAAGCAAAACCGGTGTTCTTAATTCAGTATCCCTCCAGCAAGACACCAAGAACAAACAACACACACAGAGTCTTTAATTAGAGCTTCAGTTTCTCAACACGACGCTATTTCATGAGTTTCCGACGTGGACAATATTTATCTGACTAGAACTATCGATTTAAACTCTTCTTTCTACTAATCTTCTATCCGTGGTAAGTGAATTCAATTACTTCTACATTAATTGATAGTGAGATTTAGTTTCTTTCTTTCTTCTTGTGGACACACGCCCCGAAAAATCGCCCGATTTTGGTTTGGAATAGATATTGTTCGGGGGGCGGCCCATTTGGAAAATAGCGCGGCGAAACGCTTCGATTCAGAGTCGCCACTCGGGTTTTAGCGGAAGAACACCCAAGGAACCGAACTCGAGAACGTTTGCTACGTTTTACTTTGATTTGAAAAATGTTTGATTTGATTTGAAAAGGCGTAGACTGGTCCGTCGTCACCTTTGATATCTGAGGTTCGGGAGCCAGGTTACGAGAGGGGAAGGGTTTTATGGCACCCCTCTCGCCCAATCCGGAGATCGGTCTCTACTCAGGCATTTTATCAAAACATTTGCATTTTTCTCTCATTCAACCAATTTTAGCCAATTAGGGCGGGGGAACAGTTAATAGGGATTAAAGCTGTAACAAGTTGCGGTTTATATGACAAAATGTTTATGGATGATGATTTGCTTGCTTGAATTGAATTGAATGTAAGAATATAGATTGAGAACAAGCGCTGCCAGAAGCTTAACGGGATGATGTACGCTGCCTGTCGGGTGCCTGAGCAGGCGACATGCTGGCACGCCATGGCCAAGCCACAACACGCCAGCACACCCTGCGCACGCCACCTTCAGGCTGGCGTACACTAACACATCAGTTTCTTACAGCTCCTACTCTCAGTCCTCTGGGCTCTGGAAAGGACCAGTGCACACCCAGGGCAAACCACGCAGTCTATGATATGGACTATTCACATGTACAGATATAAGGGATGGTCAGTAGCCAGAGAAATAGCAAGACAGACCCCATAAACAGAGTGGGGAGAAACAAGAGGCCAGGATTGAGACTAGGATGTAAGGGCCAGGCGCTGGTCCTCACACAACAAGCCGTACGCCACCTTGTGGGAACCGTACGCCAGCTTTGTATGTGAACCAGTGTTTGGCTTTACATCATCTGGGTTCTGGAACATGACCAGACATTCCCCAGAGGCCTTGAGAACAAAGAAAGTACAAGTATTGAAAGCTACATTTGAACAGTTCTAAAATACAGAAAGCAGTAGACTGGTTTTTAGCATGCTATAAGGTGATGACATAAAAGAAATGAACAATAAATGAGCCCTACATGATCCCCACACCAGCTGTGCACGTACAACCAGGGGTGGCGTACGGCTAAGGTGAGCTGGCGTGCGCCATGTATTGATTCTCACGACTGATTTATTTTACCAGAAAGGGGCCTGGACTAGTATCAGTTACTAGCCAGAACCCTTCTGGTTCCCCTCAGGAGCTGAAAACAGAATGCGACACAAAGGTGGTATACCTTTGGTGCAAGAGAGAAAGGATGGTGATGAGCTTGTGGTTGAAGATGGAGGCTGTGTTATCACTAATCAGTAGAGAAAGGGGGTGTGAAACTGCTCTGTCTCTCACTCTTTTAACAAGAGAGCAAGAACAAGAGAGAAGAGAGGGAATGGACTTTAGAGAGTAATGTGGTTAACCCCTTTGCAAATGAATGCAAGGGGGGGTATTTATGGTGGAGAGAGGGACTGAAACCAGGGGTTGATCAGCTGGGTTGAGGGCTGGTTAGGGCTGGTTGGGTTGAGTGAGTAGCCACCCATGCATTAAATGCATGGGACTAGGTGTAGGAGAGGGTGAGGGACGGTCCAGCAGGAGATAATCATTGGGAGCACTGTTCCCTGTACTCTGGAGCCGTAAAAGCTTCGGTCGCGTGCTGTAAAAGCGGTGATTTGACCGGTCAATACCCTCCGTACGCCACCTATGACCTACCGTGCGCCAGGTCAAACTCAGTCAACGGTCGATGATCGACACGTGTCAAGTACCTGGCGCACGCCAATGAGAAGGTGGCGTAGGCAAGGTCTGGCTTTGCTGAGGCCCATTGGGCTCGAGATTTGAAGGGTTTGAAGTGGGCTTTGAAGGTGGGCTTGAAATGGCTTGAAAAAGGAGGGTCCAACACCCAAAGCTCACATCCTTCCATCGACTCTGAACTGTTCTCGACCGTTTTATCATCATTGGGTCAACAAAGGAAATAAAAGGACTAATCTGGACAGTCCAGAATGGGGTGTCTACACTTCTTCACTTATGTATATATAGTACTCCTATATAACGGGGCGGGGATGGGGCGGGGACAGACTCATACCCATCCCCTACCCGTTCCCCATTTTTTTAAAAAAAATTATCCCCATCCCCTACCCGATTCCCGAAAAATTCCAGAATCCCCAACCCATTTGGGGCGAGGCAGGGCGACCGGGATTGCCATCCCTACTAGTGATTGTGATTCTAAGGTGTTACCAAGGTGATGGAAAGTAGAGAGAGTGATTAGAAAGAGTGAGGTTGAGTAGAGTTTATGCACCACAACGAAGTAGTCTATGTGTAAATGAACTGGCGTTGTTACGGCCTAGAAATTTTATTTATCTTATTAATTACTTTGGCCATTTATTAATTGGGAGTTTTATGGTGTGGGTCCTAATTAGCAATTTCTTTTTTTGGGCAATATAGTTACTATGTGCGTTATTATTAGTTCGAGGGTGCAGGTATAATTATTAATTTCATTAGTTAGTCTATATCAATTGGATTTATACGTTAATTAACTAATTAGCTATAATTTAGGAGAGAACGTGGGTTATAGGAGACTAGGATTTTATATTGGAGTATATCGTTGGATCGAGAGAGAGAGAGAGAGAGAGAGAGAGAGAGAGAGAGAGAGAGAGAGAGAGAGAGAGAGAGGCCGTAGTCAAGATTTCGACTAGGTGGTAATCAATCGGGTAAGTGAGTTTTGTTCCGTTTATTCCGCTTCTCTTTTCATTCTTCTATTTTACTTGGACGTGGAGTAAAGTTTGTCTTTGATTGAAAGGCATAAAACAGTGGAGTTATGGAGGGTATGGTTTTGGGTTTTGTACAAGTTTCACTAGAGAGAGTACTCGACATGGCTTTGTGCGGGTTGTGTGATGTGAATGGTGACTTTGGTGTGAGTGGTTGACAAAGAGAGAAGAGAGCACGAGGCAGGAGGGTATGTGTTGTGGTGAGATGTGCAAATTTGGTTTCTAGTGTAATTGGAACCCAGTAAATAATATTCTAGTTAGGGTTATATGTCTTGAATGTCTTGAATAAGAACCAGAAGTTTTGGCACATTGAAAGTGGTTTATGTACGTGGGTCAGATTGATTGGAAGTCTCGGAGATTGGTGTTTAGGTTTTGTAGTTGACTGGAAGGTTGAGTTGTTTTAGTTTTAAGATTAGTTAATTACTTTTAGGGTAGCCTTAAATTAGTCTAGGTAGAATTATATTTGGAATTGTTGGTGATTGTATACAATTCTTTTTGTTTAGGTTAGCATCTTTTTACATACTCGAGTTGCATTGGATCCAGGTGAGTAGTTAAGTATGTTACGTATTTTCGAAAGATCTCTTTGTCCCTTAAAAATATTTCCTTCAGAAATTTATATGATGTTATTCAGAGACTCAAAACTATTTATAAGTTGTTCTATAAATTGGCATGCGATGAATTTTCTGAGATCAATTGTTAATATTCTTTTTGGTGAGAACTTGGTGGATATTAATGGGAACATTTATTTCGGGAGTCCAGGGAACTTATTCCTTCTCGTGTTGGTGACCCTGGCCATTGGGGAAAAGACCGTGTTAGGCCGGTGACCCCAATGCTCAACGGCTTTCTTTCGCCGGATCGTCTTAGGGAAAAGTGCCATGGGTTGCCAACCCTGGTTACTCTAAGTTCGATATTGGATCCAATTTTTGTTGAGATTTATTTTGGCCATGGTACTGTTTGATTGTGGTTCCCCATTGTTGATGGAGTTAATGTTGTTATCACCACCAAGAATATTTATTTGGTTAAATGCTTCATTGATTAATTAATTATTCTATTGGACACCTCGTATGCCAAATTATGTTTAATGGCAAATTATTTTCATCTCCACTTTCAACTTTATTTGATATACATACTTGCTATTCACTGAGCTCGTCAGCTGACAGATTTATTCCAACTTCTCTTTCAGGAATGTTGGGGAATTAGGCAAGGGCTCTGGCGGCACCTCGGGGATTCTTTTGGTTGACCTCCTTAGGGTGTCTCATTTTAGTTTTATTTTAATAAATCACTTCCGCATTCAAAACAATTGTCAGATAATGAATTCTTTTTATTGTTGTTGGATTACTGTATATTGTTTAGTTCATGGGATGGTTGTACCCCATGTTTATGATTGAAACACATTTGGCTTTTGATTTGATTAATAACGAAAAAGGGATCATTGATTTTCGACTACTTTGATTTATTCAGGCTGCGTGTTCCATGGATTAGCCTCATGGCTCACGGCCGGTCACTTCTTATTTTTGGGGTGTGACAGGCGTGAAGTGTTTATTACGTACACAAATGCTGTGTTATCTCCTCCCTCAAATCTCTCCTACTTGTTTATGTTGGAAATATTTGTTAGAATTTCTGTAAACTATAATACTCCCTCCGTCCCTTATTTAAAGTTCAGTATTCTATTTAGGGCAGTCCCTTAATAAGTGTCTATTTTGTAAAGTTAGTGGGTAAAAGTTTGTGCATTGTCTATTTTGTCCCTAAAAGAAGATTCTATTTTGAAAAGTTAATGAGTAAAAGTGTAATGATGATGGGTAAGTAAGGAAAGTGGAGGAAAAAGTTGATCTGAAAGGTATAATGATGATGTCTTTTTAATAAGTTGGAATTACGAAGCAAGACATTTAAAAAGGGACAGAGGGAGTAACTGGAAACAATACCACAACAAAAAAATATTGAGAGAATAATATAAGCTCATAAGCAGGGGCAGATCCAATTAAAGAACAGACCGATCACGTGACCAAACTGAAATTAACGGGGGGTTTTTTGTGTGAACCCAAAAATAAGTAATATATATTAAAATACCCAAAATGTGGTTAAATGGAAGCCTTGTTCGAGTCGTAGGGGCTTTGCTTCCCATGCGTGTGGCCGTGGTTCGGGATTCGGTATCGTCTTTCTACTTTTTGATTTTAACGTTTACGTGGTTTGTGGAAAAAAAAAAAAAAACTTCCTCTAAATGTAGCTACTGGGAATTGAACCCTTTTTTGTCATGACTGTAGGTAATCGTACTACCACAATTCCATCATAACGCATGCAACCTATTTCACCAATAAAAGTATAGGAGTAATAAATTATCAAGTACAAATACAGAAAACACCAATCTATTTTTATTTTTGGTTCTCATTATATTATTTCACGTTCTTGATATATTGAATTGTGAGAATCTTTATACTCCCTCCGTCCCTAAATAAATATTTGGCATGCAAATTTAGGTTTTTTAAAAGATGCATTTTTTTATTAAAAAAATTTCAACATTTTTCACAACTTGAAAAAACTCATTGATATCTATAGATTTTTAAAAAAAATTTAACGAATAAAATGCATCTTTTTAGAGACTTAGGTTTGCAGTTTAGACATTTATTTAGGGACGGAGAGAGTAAAATTTATGCTCGAAAAGTGACCCATTTGTGCAAAATTCCTGGATCCGCCACTGCTCATAAATAGCAATTTAAGAGAAAACTTATGTAGATCGAGCCACGCATAAAACGTTGTCGGAAGAGCAGATGCATCCTCTCTTGCACCGAATTGTATGACGTTCCACTCCCAAGATAAAACAATCCTAGAAAAATTTGTGTGCAGCTAAAACTTTCTTTGAACCAAAAACCGCCAGTATGCTCAAAACAATGAAAATATTTATGTAGTGAAACTCAAGACCAAAAAATCATTTGTGTTCCGCCCCATGACCTTCTCTGGTTTTTTCTTTTCCTGTGGGAGAGTAATATGCTGGGAAGTGTGTATCTCTATGGGGGTACTGACTTGGTATAGGTATATACATACGTAGATTTCCAAAATCAAGAAACCAGCATAGTGCATGTAGTAAATGTTATATATATATGATGATAAGGGGAGGGTAATGAGGTCAGACACAATAAATGAGCAAAGAATCCAAAGACATATTAAATGTTAACATTTTTAATTATCTCCAACAGTTTAAGTGTAGTTGGACCATCGAATTTCCAACATAAAGAAATTTCAGAGGAAGCAAACTAGTTATTTTGAAGGACATCTTTGGACAGCATAGGTTGGGGAAATAAATTGTGGAGAATAGGTTGGGGGCTTGGTGCCGACCTTCTAAAGTTATTCTCTTTTTTAGGATGATATGATGAGATTTACTACCGTATTTCTGAATTTGAAGGAATATTGCCACTTGAATTCCTCATTGTGCAATACGTTGGTGCCCGCTATAGCGCTACTAAATACAAGTGTTCTGTTCGTGGAAAAAAGGAAAAAAGAAAAAGCGAGAGAAACTACGTAGATATTTGGGAACCTACTTTTTTGGCTTTTCATTTTCAACTTTTTGCCTTTTTAACTTTTTGTAACAAGAGTAGTGTTTAGAAGATATGTGTTGAAAATAAATTACGGATTGATTTTTTACCATGTTGCCCCTTTATTATATTATATAAGTAATGTGTTTGAATAATGTGTTAATAAATTTCTTAAAGTTAGATTGGGAAATTGTTTTCTTCTTTGTTATGTGAACATCTCATACTATTTTTCAATTTATAGGTAATTAGGAAGAAATAAAAAAAAGTAAAATAATGATGTGACATAAAGATTATGTTTTTTGGTTTGAAGACTTTTTTGTTCTTTATTTTTTGGTAATTGAAAGCCTCCAAGAAAATTTTCAAAGATTAAAATCCAAATATTACTGCCAATTTCAGAAGATTAGCAATTATACCTTATCTTAGGCCATCCACAATGGTATAATCAAAAGTAAATTATTTTTAAAGTTAACAATGTTGGTGCAAAAGATGACTCATAATAGTATAATCAAACTTAGCAACATCCATAAAAATAATCAAATTTTGGGATCTGGAGTACCAAAACTAGCAACTTTTTATAATAATAAAAAATTGTGAACCCCACACCACATAAGTTAATTGGTTTCCAAATTTGTATACATGCATGTTTCAACTGGTATTTTCTTCTTCTTTTCTTCGCGTGTTTCATCTTCATATTGCAAGTAATTTGTTTTCTTTGTTTTCTTTTGATTTTCTTCCAATGGGCTTTGGAATTGTGACTGTGATTCTATCATTTGGGAGGAAGAGGTGGTCAAAAATTTCATTAAGAAGGAAGGAGAATGGGAGGGGAAGCTTTGAATCCTCTGATTTTTCACTAAAAAGAAGGATGGAGTCGATAAATTTCCGTCATTGATTTTTTTTCCCAACATTAAGAGACGGAATCGATATATTTTTGCTCAAAAAAAATATATGGATGAATGGCGGGAAACGAGAGAGAGAGAGAGAGAGAGAGAGAGAGAGAGAGAGAGAGAGAGTCAAATTGTAGTAGACCTCTTATTTTGGTTATAGACTTAAAGTAAGTATTGTGAATTTTAACATTGTTAAGCTTAACAACCTCTTAAATGAATAATCAAAAGCTAATGTGTCAACTTTTGATAATCCATTTTTTATTATACCACTGTGGTTGACCTTAGAGATGAGACAAAAACACAAAACTGATGGGCTGCTATGCTATACAGAACTGACGAGTTGGGTTCGAAAAGAAATTAACGATTAGGAACCCAGGAACACTCTTTCTGCTGATCTTCAAACTTCCAAGGCAAATGTAAAATGTAGGGACGTGTAGGGAGGTTAATATTTAATTATTTATTGAGGACAGCGGTTATTTCCAAAATAAGTAAAGGGCAATTTGGTCTTTTTATTTCCACCAAATATGAGAAGTAAAAAAGGAATGAGAAAAGCTCCCCCAAGCCTTTTTTGGCTTTTGCTCTCTAAACCCAAAAACTAAAAATGTATTATGCCAAAACTCATATTTTTGTTCAGCCCCCATACACCAATTACTGCGCTTCCACGTGCAAAGCCATGTTTTCCTACTTACCAATATAATCATTGACGAAGAGGTAGCTGGAAAGGTGCCAACCCATCCCCAATTCAACGAAAGAACGGGAGGGGAGGAATTTCTCCCTCGTGGGGTTTTTCCATTTCCCGATCTTAAATCTCAGAAGTTTTTTCTCATTTTCCATTCACCCCCATCTTCCTCCTTCCCAAACCACCATCTGCCGCCCTCCTCTGCCTCTTCAGCTGTGTATCCAACGACTGTTTGTTACCGGTTTTTTTTTTGGTGTCCGTGTGTGGGATAAATCCCCGTCTATGGGGCTTCTATTACCCATGTGTGGATATTTTTGATTATTTTCTGCAGTGCTCCGTCTGTTTGGAGTGATGGATTCGTTAAAGTTGGGTATAGTTTTTGGACTGAGTTCCCTACTGTTGGTTTAATCTTCATCCCTTGTTTAGGGATAGAGTTTTCTCCTGATGTGTTGTTTCTTAGCACTTGTTATTATTGTTTTGGCAAAAAAAATAAAAAATCACTTTGTTTGGTTTTGAGTTTTTCTAACTACCTCTTTACATGTTTTTCTCTATCTACGTCTCTACATGTTTTCCTAATTTTAACTTAAAAAGATGGAGGAAGTAGACTTTCATTCAAAGCCAATTATTCAGTACTCCCGATGCAAGTGGCATTGATGATACTCCCTATAATTGAAAGATCATCATCACACAATTTGACTCATTCATTATCTCTCAACTACTCAATAAAAGTTGATAATAGCATGTCTACCGGAAATTTGCCGCAACATAAATGGTTGGAAGTACCATTTGAGTAATGCCATAGTAGGCACAGATCTCCCAAACAGAGAGAGAGAGAGAGAGAGAGAGAGAGAGAGAGAGAGAGAGAGAGTACCTTCAGAAGGAGGAGTAGTACCATTTGGAGCTCGGACAATCTGAACCAAGCCCAGGAGGGAAACAAAATAAAAGGCCAAGGCACAGAGAACTGATGGTGTTGGTGATCCACCCATTACTTTCCTCTTCCTAAGTCAAATGGATTGGTAATCAATGGAGATCTGTCCAAGACTAGCCTATATCTGCGTGTTCAGAACTTCAGATTATATATAGTATTAGAGAGAGAGAGAGAGAGAGAGAGAGAGAGAGAGAGAGAGATTTTCAGAAATGGGCAGTGGAAACAGGCCTCTAATTAGATTGAGTCTACAAATACAAATCAAAGAACGCATATACATAAATCACTGCGATGAAAAATCTTGTGGTTTGACTGGAATGGTATACTAGCTACTACCATTCTATTGTTTTGTTGACTAGGGAGTGTAAATGGGGGTGTGGCTCCCATCCTACTCACAAGCACATTGTAGGGGGCCGAAATATCGGAAGGTTCAAATAGTTCGATCGGAAGGGTCATAATGTGGACCCATCGTTCAGTTGTCTCAGTTTACCTGTAAGCACTACATGCAAGAAATTACACCATTACTAAAATAAATTTAGTCGCCTATTGTTGGACAATTACCGACTATTGTTGGACAATTACCGACTAAAATTATTTAGTCAGGAAATAAGACTAAAATAAATTTTAGTCTGGAAATAATAAAGTTTGCCGACCAAAAAATAAATTTAGTCGGCAAATATAAATTTTCCCCTAATTTGAAAAAACAATAAATAAAAAACATTTTCCGACTAAAAAATTTAGTAGGGAATCGGTAATATTTGCAGACTAAAATTACATTTGGTCGGTGAATATCAATTTTCCCCAAATTTAAAAAAATCAATAAATGAAAAAACCTTTCCCGGCCAAATAATTTAGTAGGGAATAGGAATATTTGCCGACTAAAATTACATTTCGTCAGCGAATATCAATTTTTTTCTAATTTACAAAATCAACAAATGAAAAACATTTCTTGACTAAATAATTTAGTAGGGAATAGGTAATATTTGCCAACTAAAATTACATTTGGTCGGCAAATATCAATTTTTTCCCCTTTTACACAAATTTCAAGAAAGGAAATATCTGTTCCAACGGACATTGATCACGATGCAACCTTTTCTGATCTAAACTGTTCATTTTTTTTCCTTCTTTAATCATTAGATTTTTCGTAAATTTTTGGCTCGATCAGGTTGCGGAAAGCTGTCTATCAGCACACAAATTCTTAAATAAAAAGAATTTTATTGTCAGATCAAGTGTCTATCCATAGGTGGTTAACTTCATTCTTGGTACGAATGATCTAATTTGTATTACGTCAAAAGAGATGATTTGCATTTTACCAAAAAAAGACCTTAAGCAAGGCTTGGTTAGTGCACTATGACACTTAAACGTCTCTAAACACACTAAATATCTTTTGATCTTAATTAATTGAAAAGTTGCACAAACTCCAAAAAATGACTAAAAAATTAGAATTGAGGAAGTAATAATTAAGGAAAAAAATAATTAAGGATTGTGCGCAAAAAGAAAGGGTTGGATCACTAAACTCAAATCGAACGTAGTCACGTTTCTTGGGAAGGAGATAGTAGTTGGTGTTGGTGTTGGTGTTGTTGTACGGTGTGGTGTGGTTGTTGTGCTGATTAAGGTTCTATTCCATGATCTTTGCTGTCTCTCGGCCGCCCTTGACATGGCGGTAATGAGGGTCTTGCTTGGCGTTTTTGGGCGGCTGAACTTAGGGCCGGGTGTGGATCTCTTGTTTGCTCGTAGGTTTTGCTTTAGTTTTTGTTTTCTGTTTTTTTTTTTATTAATTTTCTTCCCATGCATGGGACTTTCTCCCACTCCTTGTGTGTGTTGTTTTGGAGGGTTTTCTACATCGACTTGATGGCTTTTCGAGGTCAGAAATGTGTCTTGTCCTGAATGTTCAATTCATTCGTGAGTTTAAGTCTCTTTTGTGGTTGCTTTCTTCTCTTCTTAGAGGTGGCTACCCGTTCGGCCGTTCCCGATATATGTTTTTCATATCAATGAAAGTATCTCTCAAGTTTGACGGAAAAAAAAAAAAAAATTTGGTAAGAACCCCAGTCCCGTTATATATTTTAGAAAAAAATTAAATAGACATCCTATCAAAGTGATCATGGGTTCCACGAAGTTAAATGCTAAGTCTTGGTCATTGGATGGTTCTGCCCATTGTCTTGGTCGATGCCGATGGTAAGCCCTTCATATTCCCATTGACTTAGAGCATGCTTGTCTTTGATCCAAAGACTCCACACATACTTCTTGGAGTAGTCTTTTCTGCCTTTTTCATTTTTGTCCTCCTAGCCTAATGTAAGTGTACAAGATCACTCTGCTTGTCTATTTTGGTCCCCATTTCTTTACTGTTTTTTGTCCCACGTATACTTGGTAATCGCTGGGACTAAACCAGTCATGCATCGTTTTCAAAATGTATATAGTCTTTGGGAACAATTAATTCTAAAGCAGAAATGCATTTTATGAGTGTATATCTATTTTATAATTAACCTCTTAATTTAGTTATTGTTTGGATTTGTAAATGAAAAGTATCTAACATGTGAATGTAACTTTTGGCCCTAGCAAACAAAATTCCTTGCTCAACCCCTAGGCGCAATGAATCTAATCTAATAGGCGACTCGTTGGCAGTATCGTTATTAGTGTGAAGAAAAATGAAATTATGTATTATTGATCATGTGTAGCTCATTTGCGGGCTTTAGATAACAAAAAGGTTAATAACTATTGCCCACTAAAGAACCCTTTTTGCACGAAGGCAATTAGCTATAAACTCATATCAAAACATTCATTTTATTTAGGATTACAGCAAAGCATTTCCTTGTTTTTCAAAATGACTTTTTAATAAAAACATTTTACCTATACTTTTAAGAAATCAATTTTGTCATAGAACATTAACAAATTAATAATTCTAATTCTAACACAAAGCCTACTGTCACTTCTATCCCCACAAGCGTTATCAATTGAACCTCAAATGGTACTATACAGAGAAACGTTATCATTACGACCCATACTACGACAGTAACCAAAATGACAAAGGTTGTGTTTGGTTGGGAGTTTAGTTTAGTTTAGTTTTGGTAGTGGGTGGAGAGAGAAATAGAGTAATGATTGAAAATAAGGGTAATGATTGGAGAGAGATAGAGAGATGAGAAAGTAATAATTGAAAA
Source organism: Rhododendron simsii (assembly GCA_014282245.1). Classification (NCBI taxonomy): domain Eukaryota; kingdom Viridiplantae; phylum Streptophyta; class Magnoliopsida; order Ericales; family Ericaceae; genus Rhododendron; species Rhododendron simsii. The sequence goes on from CM024961.1 coordinate 26,268,078, forward strand.
AATAGGGTAATGATTGGAGAAAGTAGTAGGATAATGATTGGAAACAAAACTAAAACTAAAACTAAAAAGGGAACCGAACAAAGCCAAAGGTTTACGAACTTATACATCTCTGTGGGTGAGACAACATTGGCTGGAAATGTATAAGCGAACACCATGGTCATCAGTGGCGGGCAAGGATTTTGACCGGGAAGATCACCGGCTTAATAGACATTTATTTTTGGGAAATTTATATAAATGGTCCTCCTAATTTCACCCGAGTCTCATTTTCGTCCTCCAAGTATATCATGTGGTCGCCGATATCGAGTGATCTTTGATTTTGGTGATAATGCAATAATTGGTAATAAGTGAAATCCTAACGGTTATCAAGCATTATAAAAAATTACTTGACAGTTATGTTTTACAATTTATGTCTTTGATTTAATTCATAGCCAGATAGGTCTATGTTGCAATTATTGTTGTAGAAGCCACACGATCGCGAGAAAATCATTACGATCAAGACTGTTCATTTTGTTACACTTGTTGAATAATTCATCCTCGTAAATTTGCGACTCGATCAGGTTTAGAAAACCCCTTTATCGAGACACAAACTCATAATAAAATAATATTTTTGTTCAAACAATTGTCTAATGAAAAACAATCAAACTATAATCTCTGGTAAAGAATAAGTTTCTCCGTCGTGAATAAGTTTCTCACGTGGTATTAAGTCCCGCATAGGGTCTGGATTAAAAAGTTAAGAGACTTATTTTTTTTTGTCCTTATTCAAATCTTTTTTGCATTTTTCTGTTTTGTGTCAAATTTTTGTGACTTATTGATTCGTTTCAACTAGAGGAATTGGAAAAGTAAAAAAATTTGATCGAAACTTATAAATTTTTTGAATAAAGACAAAAATAAGTCAGTAAGACAAAAAAAATTACTTATTCTTGTCCTTTGAAAAAAATTATGAGTTTCGATCATAATTTTTTACTTTTTCGATTCTTCTCGACGAGATGAATTAATAAGTTGCAAAAGTTTGAAATTTAATATATATGTAATTGGGTGGGTCGGTTTTAATTTTAAATAAATGGGTCGGTTGGGTATGAGTCATTGACCTCATAACTAATGGGTGCAAATGGGTCAATGACCCATTAGAGACCCAATCCACTTACAACTTATCTAATTTAACCTAAACCCGCCCATTTAAAACCCCTAATCGTAAGACATGATATTTCGATTTGTCTTTGTAATGTGCAAAAGTCTTTCCAAGTCTTATGCATTTGTCTGTGTCCACATCTTCCACATTTACTTGGAAAAGCATGGTTGACTGCTGGAAAAATCATATATAATCTTCTAGCTCAATAATGTGACAGAAGTCTTTCTAAGTCTCTCCCATTTGTCTGTTTCCATATCTTCCACATTTACTAGGGAAAGCATGGTTGGCTGCCAGATCATAATCTTCTAGCTTAAAAAAAAAAAAGAAAAACAGGAACAAAAGACGATTTGAACGGATTCCAACCATTCAAGAGGGTTGATCATTCGTTCTACATAAGAGAACGACAGAGTTCTATTGTTTGTGGACTCTATGAAGAGTTTGGTTTTGTAATCTTTTAGTTGAATGCAGTGGCGGACCCAGAAATTTGACATAGTGAGGGTTCCAATTTAATTTCTTTGTAATACCGTAATATATAAGTTACAGTTAAACACATTCACACCAAAATAATTTTAGCATTCATGATAATGTAATAATTTTAAAGTGTGTATATATATATATATATATATTTTAATAAAAGCTACTTGGGCAAACTGCGTACCTTGACTATATGAGTTAAAACAAAATTATCACGGTAGTGTTTGGTTGAGAGTTTATTTAGTTTAATTTTGATAGTGGATGGAGAGAGAAATAGAGTAATGATTGAAGATAGAAGAAATGATTACAGAGAGATGAGAAAGTAATAATTGAAAAAATAGGGTAATGATTAGAAAAAGAAGTAGAGTAATAATTGGAAACAAAACTAAAACTAAAACTAAGTCACTAACCGAACAAAGCGTCCACATGTTCATCATCTATTTTTCTATTATTAACTTTACAAGTACAAGTTTTGGGGACCAAAATGTATAAATATAATACAATGTGCAGGTTCATATTGACTACTACACAAATGATTGGAGAGTGGGAGAAACATAGGTTGTGAAAGAGTTCTAGCGTATTTTGAAATTGGCACGCTGTGCGCCTAAGTGCAAAAAGAAAAAACTTGAAGGAGTGGGTCTTGAACCCATTTCCTTTCTTTCCCCGAAGAGTGCCACTTACCACTCCACCACACACTAACTTCTTAAACATGTAAGACATATTATATATATATATACACAAAATCTGGAATTTTTTTTTTAAAAAGGGCATGGGGCACATGACCCGGCCACATGTCCCAAGGTGGGTTCGCCTCTAGTTGAATGGATGGCATGCGGAGTCACTCATTGGAAAACAAGAGACTCCAAACATTGCCTAAAGCTAGTTGATCAATTCTGCATATATAAGATCGACCAAGACAGCATTTTCCTCAGGATATAGTCACACAGCAGTTATTTTGATAAGTTAAACACCATTATGTCATGCAATTATTACATCAAATGCTACAATAAACCAAGATCATTGAAGAAAAAAGTAGTTCCTATAATCATTCCATTCATCCCCAACCACGCACTTCATGGAACGGGCCGGGGATTGTCTAATGAGTGTCACATTGGTGTCTGACACAACAAGCCAACTTCTTAGAAGCGTTCATGCATCGTAGAAGTGACATGTTTTTAATAATGACTTTAGCTTGAATTGAATGGTTATACCATACTTCCAATCTAGTGTCCAAATGACTTTTCTTTTTCTTTTTGCACGAATTATGCAAGATATCCGAGCTAGTTTAGGCGGTAACAAAATCACGAGGAACCAATTCCACCATCCACTAATACGGGCGCAATTAAATCGGAGCAAAGTCTTGTATCCACAGGTCTAACCCACTTTTTTTAGAGCTATGGAGTCTTTCCTCCAAAGGCTCCTTCTCTCCCGGGATTATCGAAGCTTTGGGCTTTCATTGTGCTCTGGAAACAACCTTGAAATGGAACTATTCTCGGATCATAGTAGAATGGGATGCACTGCAAGTTATTCACGCCCTCAACCAATCACACGATCGGAGCATGTCCTGTATTTGTCGTCTCCCGATTGTGCTCGTCGGAGCCTCACCGAACTTAGACAATCAAAGCTGGAGCTTCTATTGTCATTGGTGATAGGGGTGGCAAATGGGCGGGTTTGGGCCAAAATGGGTAAGTTGCAAGTGGATTGGGTCTTTAATAGGTCATTGATCCATTTAGACCCATTAATTATGAGTCTAATTACACATACACAACCCGACCCATTTATTTAAAAGCAAACCCGACCCACTTATTAACCAAATTACATACTATATACTAAAATTTAAAATGACTAAAATTTCAATGTACACTAAAATGACTCTATTTACCCCTGTAAATTTTAATGACTAAAATTACCAAACTATCCCTCTACTACTAAAATGACCAAATTACCCCTGTACACTTAATTTTTCCAATACATATAGTTTGTGCAATGCAATTTTCTACAAGATTCCATTTGTATCATTTTCCTACTTACTTCCATCGATAGTGCAATAGTGAAATGCCATTTCTAATTTGTTGTTGGGTTTGCTGATGTGGCACCAATGCCAAATCCATTTTTGATGCCATTGAAGCCGAAAATGACACACCATTGGGGCCCCATTTTTTGCAAATTTCGCTGTTTTTGTACAATGACTCAAGACATTTCAGACCACTGGACTTGCTTCGAGGAAATTCACTGATGAATTATCTCACGTCTCAACCTTACACATTCTATCCCTAAAAACAATGACTTAAGACATTTCAGACCACTGGACTTGCTTCGAGGGAATTCACTGATGAATTATGTCACGTCTCAACCTTACACATTCTATCCCTAAAATACCGAAAAAGCTATGGGAACCGATAGTTTGTGCACAGATAGTTTTTGCGAGCCCACAACGGATTCCACACTGATTATCTGATACTTTCAGTAATTTTAAAGTAACTAGTATATGAGTGGCCTTATATGGAATTAGCTTGATTGAGGTTCCTTAAATGTCTGATGAATTCTAAGAGAGAAGGTAAGTTAGCCTTTGATTCTCATTCTAGGGTCTAGTCCGATTGGATAAGTGTAAGTGCTTCATCAAATATTCTAATTTTTCATTCATATTAGTATATTACATACTCTTATAATCTGAATGAAAAATTAAAAAGTTTGATCAATCAATTACACTTATTCAATCAATCTATCAATCTGATTTATCACAAGACTACTTGATAAATTATTTTAAAATTATCAAACGTATCGATTTATTTGTGTGGAACTCGGAGCAAAGCCCCAAGACCGATCTGTGCACCTATGTGCTCAAACCATTGGTTCCCATAGAAGTTCTAGTAAAATAATTACGCACAAGTCATGAGCCAACGACTCTTTTTCGTGCCCACAGTGGGAGGAAATCAGTTACACGTGATTAGAAAGCTAAGTTGGATTAAGTTGATGTTAATCATCTTCATCAAATTGGGTAGTTGGACACGACTCTCAAAGCAAGTAAAATGTGTATGAGTTTCGATAAAGATAGTTGAAGCTATCTCTGGTGTGGTTAGACAAAAAAAAAATGCGGTTGTTTGATACTTTTTTTTTTTTTGCTTTTGTCATAAGTTTTTTACTTTTTTAATTTCTTTCGTCGAGACGAATGATTGATCCAAAAAATAAAACGAAATCTAACTAAAATTAAAAACAGATGAACAAATCAGAGAAAACAAAGAAAAAAATAAGTTTACAAAAACCCACTCTTAGTGCCAACTTAGGTTGCATTCTTGTGAACTTTTTTGTCCATAATTTTTTTTGGTATTTTTTATTTTTCGTAACTGTTTGTTTAGCTTTTTATTTTTCAGGATTAAATGGTTTAGATGAGTTTGGATCCATTCTAACCCAGCCAATAAATTGATTGGGTTGGTCTATATATTAGTGGGTGGGTTTGGGTTGATTAGTGGGTTTGAGTCTAATTTGCCACCTCTACTGGTGACCATAGTTGTCGTTTTCACGAGGGGCTTGACGAAACCGCTTTAGAGCATGGACACCAACAAATATGTATTTTAGTTACCCAAATAGTCTACTTTTTTCATTTACTTATTCAAACCTTTCTCAATCTCACACCAATCCTCTCTATTATCCTCTCTTTTCTTAATTATAAACTATTATAAAATACCCCATTATTCAATTTGAGAGAGAGAGACAGAGAGGGGAGGTGAGAGAAACAATTGTTCAAGGGAATACAGATGAACAGTGTCTCGGTATTAGTACCGAGCTGTTCCGTAAAAGCTACCATAGTCGTCGTTTTCACGAGGGGCTTGACGAAACCGCTTTAGAGCATGTACACCAACAAATATGTATTTTAGTTACCCAATAGTCTAGTTTTTTCATTTACCTATTCAAATCTCTCTCAATCTCACACCAATTCTCTCTATTATCCTCTCTTTTCTTATAAACTACTCCCTCTAATCCATATTGAGAGTCCACCATGAAAAGTCGTGTCGTTTTTCAAATAAAAAATCAACTACTTTTGTATATAATTTTTTGAATTTTTTCACACCAAATTAAAGTACTAATCGAGATCTTTAATGTGGTGCGAAAAAATTTAAAAAATAATGCACCGAAATAGTTGATTTTTTGATTTGAAAAATGGTAAGAGAGAGAAAGTGGGACTCTCAATATGGAACGGAGGGAGTATTGTAAAATACTCCATTATTCAATTTGAGAGAGAGAGAGAGAGAGAGAGAGAGAGAGAGGGGGAGGAGGTGAGAGAAACAATTGTTCAAGGGATGCAGATGAACAGTGTCTCGGTATTAGTACCGCGCGAGCTGTTCCGTAAAAGCTATTTTACCTTGGCTTTTTGCTATTCTGGTGCAGCTTGATTTTGTGGGTTTCATTCTCTATTTTACCTAATATACCCCATATGCCGAGACTGATGCCCTTGCTCTTAGGATTGCGCCCCTCCATGTTTGGTTGGTTGGGGGATAGCTTTGGAAGGCAGGGGAAAAATTTCCTCGAGGCTCGTTGAAATTTTTTGATGTCCTAATTACATCATTAAACCCTATAGTATGTCCTTCTGGCCAAAGCTCCCTAAATTTTATTGAACTCGATATGGTACATCAATATCCAATAGAATATTGAATGAAACACTGTAGGGTCTAAACCCAAACACCAAATAGGCCAAGCTTGAATCCCAGACGTACACTTAATGGGCCAAGCTCAAACATCATGTGGGCCAAGCCCAAGCCCAAAAAACCTAAGAAAACCAAACCTTACTCTACAAACCCTAGCCGCCGCTAGCCCCAAGACGCCACCACAGACCGACGGCTACTATAGAACCGCCACCTCCACAAACTCCACCGCAGCCACCACCAATTAGCTACCGCCACCTTCATAACCTGCAAGAGAAGACCTCTCGCACGCACTGATCACAACTTTTGTCTTTATCCTATCCTACTCCTCTTAAATAAGAAGCACTTTGGAGATGTCATCGCTTGGCACATTGGATGGACAATTTTGGCCCTCAACTCCTCTTAAATAAGAAGCACTTTGGAGATGTCATCGCTTGGCACATTGGATGGACAATTTTGGCCCTCAATTGCTTGTGAATTGTCTCTGCTATCCAGAATTGTAATTTGGCTCTACCCACGTGGCGCAAAGAGGCGCCTCTCTCACACGTACAGCATTTCTGCATCTCCCCACCACGCATAACACACCCATCCTCTCTCTACTGAACTGTCTCAAAACACACCCACTCTCTCTCTCTCTCTCTCTCTCTCCATTGCCCATCCACGGCCAAACGCTTCTGCTGCTCGCCACCGTCCGATCCGCTCGTCGTAACTGCGAGGCCCAGAGTTTCGATTTCCAAACGTGATCAAAGGACCGGCTTCTGGAACCATTCCTAGGTCTAGCCGATTCGACATCGACGCTCTATCTAGACCTCTCCTTCGACCGCCTACTCGAGTCCAGGCCTTGTGATTCGGACTCGAACGATATGATCGAGCGAGCGATGAAGATGGGATCCGTGCCACAATGCACAACACCGTCGTTTGGGCCCTGCCTCCTGATCTCACAACCAAAATTCGTATGGATTGATTTTTTTTTTTGGGGTAAGTGGATTTTTTTTTTTTTTTGGAATTGGAAAGATTTGCGTGTTGCATGTGGGGTTTTGAGTTGATTCAGATTAGGGAAATTTACGGAAAGAAGAATATCTCTGTGTTGTAATGGGATCAAACTTCTCTGCGTTTTAGGTGCTTTGGATTTTGTGCCCTGAGCACGCATGTCTCTCTTATCCCTAATTATTGAACTATTTCTTCTTCGTTGATTTTAGGGTTTGGGTTTCGGTTATTTGTTCGGTTGGAGTGCTCAAAACTCTTTGACGGTTTACCTGTAACACTGGATATGGAGTCTACTATTGTGATCAAGGTTTGATCTTCCACAGCTCTAATTTATTCTGTTTCTTTTTGTTATGATTCGCAGCTTCGATTTTTAGTTTCCCATGTATTTTTTGCATGCGATTTGTCGTGCATGTGTGATTTTGTTTTTATATATTTGATTTGCATGTCTTTGTTAGTGCTAATTTCTTTGGGTTGCATGTATATATCTGTGATTTCCGTTTGGAATTTGTCTTTGACTAAACTTCGTATTTTTTCTGGTTGTTTTCCGGAGTTCTTTCTAAATGTTACTTGCCAGAATGCATAAATTCTCAGCTGGCTCAATGGTAGAGTTTACATGAGCTATCCTCAATTTCCCATAATCCCATTGATTTGTATTTTGTGCCTTACTGATAGCTGACTGCACACCTCTATTTTGATTAAGACAGGAGGAACTACAGACAATCTTGAATAAAGTTGTGCAAAGTATGCTACTTGAGCCTTGCCCGTCAAATTGATAGTTGCTTAGAAGGCTGGAATGATATTTCAACTGCATTAAAATAGCTGTGTGTTTTGGCATTTTATAAACGAGTTTTTGTTAATCTCTTTCTATCTTTTAATTGCAGCCTTGTGTTAGCTAGAATGAAGGAGTATCGTTCAATGTTCAATGTTCCATGGAAAGATCAGAGTAAGTTCGTAAATTCATTTTCTGATTCACAGAGTACATTATGACATATCCAGAGAAGAGCGCTTTTCAAAAAAAAAAAAAAAAGGCTTTTCAAAAAAATATCCAAAGAAGAGCTGCAGCCTAAAGTGTATACATCACATCCCATAAAAGGACAACCTCTACGATTACGCCCATCCAAGATGAAATTTATGTTGTTTTAGCTATAGATTCTGCAATTTCTTTTACATTTCTGCTTCCCATCCAAGATGAAATTTATGTTGTTTTAGCTATGGACTCTGCCATTTCTTTTACATTTCTGCTTCGGGCCCTTCCCTCTGAATCTTTGTATTTTCTATCATCAGGACAAAAAAATGAAGAAGTTGTATCTACCTCTTGATGCTGCTCCTCTTCCTATTGGAGTAATTACCCAACATGAAACTACTCTGCTATTTCTTTTACATTTCTGCTTCGGGCCCTTCCCTCTAAATCTTTGTATTTTCTATCATCAGGACAAAATAGTGAAGAAGTTGTATCTTCTTCTTGCTGCTGCTGCTCCTCCTCCTGATGGAGTAATTACCCAAGCTATCCGACATGTCAATATGGCTCCAAGAATTCTTTCGGAAGGTAACCAGCTCTGTTAACCCACATATTCATTTTAAACATTTTACTAAGTTGGGTTAGTGGCTACAGTATGTCTATTGGTACTACCATGCTGCAATGGATGAATGGTATGACCTGGACAGATGTGGTCATTTTTTGTGTATTCGTAGACTTGATTGAATTAAAAGAGCTTAATTGCATTTTGCTAACTTGCGAGATATAAGAGATTAGGAAATAGTATGATAATTGGAACAATAATAATTGGCTAGATAAGTACATGGTTTCATCATAATGAGAAGCCACTATCCTTTGAATTTGGTTTCTAAAATAACGAACTTGCCGATGCCTAGACAACGATAACTTTAAACCCTGTCTGGAAAAAGGTATATGATTTTTCTATTGCATTCAGCTTCATTTTCCTTAATGTATTTAGTAAGAAATCAAACTCATTAAACCTGCAGGGCTATTGAAACAATGTACATAATCTTTGATTCTCAAGATTCTTCAGTTTGTTGTTGCACTGATTTCTCTAATGTGTGTTAACTGTTAAGTTTTCCCCTTACCTGAACTGAACAGTTCAAAATTTTCTTATTTGCAAGAAAATTTTCTTATTTGCAGGATTGATATTCAGGATACCATTGTGAATGGCAACTTCATCATATGATGTTTTCAGGTTCTACCTTAGCTATGGGATACAAAAACCATACAAACATTTAAGGTCTGAGTGTACAATATTGACTGTAGTTTGTTCAGATTTTGTTAGTGTTGAAGTGGTTCTCCCCTATTTGTGCTTCATTTTCTTATTTCTGTTGATTTACAACTTTTTCTACGCCCATTCACATTTATAACGTACTGTGGATAGGCCTTTTGCAAGCATAAATATAACCTACTTATATACAGAAAACTATACATCAAACTAAAATATCCTATATTCCTACGAAATTAAAAACCGATTCAATTCAACGGGCATGGCACACGTGCCTTGCACGTTGCAAAGTACCTAGTTTCCTACTAACATCTTCTACATTGGTGATTGTAGCTAGACAATACTCAACTTTAAACAATTTAATTTGTTTGTTTCATGTTTCTTTTGTCATGTTGTCGGCCAAACCCCTATGCGTGCATGCCCCTTTTTTTTATATATCAACCTTTAGATGGTACTTTCATTGATACGAAAAATATACATGGGGAACCGACAGCCACCCCTATGCGTGCATGCCGTTTTGATGGCCCAAATATCATCAATTCAATTATCAAGAGAAAAATACATAATCAAATGGGTTGACCAATGTTTGGGCTTCTTGGACCAACTTTAAATTCCGGCCTGATTGCTCGATCCGAACCTTACTAGACTTTTGACTTCGAGAGGAATGGGCTAATGACCGACCCATCCAAAAAATGAAGAGAACATCTGATGTGAGGGTGAGTAACGTGAGTTCGAGCTACTTTCTTGTTCTTTTTTCGTTTCAGTATTTTTTTCTTTTGTATTTTTGTTGAATTCACGGTTTATTTTTTAAGTTAATCATCTATGTCAACAAAAATTCTAACTTACCCTTTGGTTTGGTATAAAGTAAATGCTAAAATACTTTTAAATTGCCTTAAATTGTGAATTTAAGGCAATGCCATGGTTTGGTCAAAAATTGTAAATTCAATGTACTTTTCCGTTGGTAGAACATTTTTTCCAATTGCATTCACCAATATTTAATTTCTTGAGATTGTTACATGATCGGTAGTAATCAAACATATGACCGAGCATAATTTCTTGGAAAAATAATGGTCAATGACGTGTTTTGATAATTAATACTTGTCGAAGACATTTTCAGCATTAACAAATATTCTTAGCTTGTCCTTGGCGGATATTAATTATCAGAACACGTCCTGGGCCGTCATTTTCTCTAATTTCTTGAGCCAATTCCTTAGTTTGGTATAAATAAATTAAATGTTAAAATAGTAAATAACGCATTATTTGCTAAATACAATCTTAAAGGTTGAAGAATGAAACTTATGTAGGACCCGATATCCAAAAATTTGCAATCTTAAGCCTAAGAAGTTTGGCCAAAGAGAAATGAGAAAAGCAATACTCCAAGTGATTGTCCTCCATAAAGTTGCATGTTCGAATTTCACGGATGTCAAACATTCAAACCTTGGAGCTGTTGGAGGGTTTGCCCCGGTCGTTATTTCAGGACAGCAAAATTTGTTGAGGTGCACTCGGAAGAAGCTGGTCCAAATATCCCGTGGTTATTATTATTATTATTATTATTATTATTCTTTTTTATTTTTTATTTTTTGCAATCTTCGGTGATAAAATTGGTCAAAGAGAGAAGAGAGACAAAGAAGGGGCCAGTTCTAACTTCTCTCTGTTTCGGTAATGGGTTCACCGTGTAATATTTTTATGGGGTCAACCAAACAAATAAATAAATAAATTGTATGCTATGATTAGAGACTTAGAGTATATTCCTTTTTTTTTTTACCAAAAAAATATATTTTTCCCATGGTGTCCGATCCACACTCCCCTCACTTGCCGGGGCCTCTGTAGATCTTGCCTACGGTTTTTCCGGATTATTTGACTATAATAAAGGATATTCAGTTAATAAACTACTATATATTAATGGATTCAGGGACTCTGCCGTCCCTTTGATGGATTGGGAGACTCTGCCGCCCCTTTGGAACGACAACTTTTGCCGACTTATAAAACGGCGCCGTTTAATGGGTTTAGGGCCCCTCTTCCTTTGATTTGCTACCGTTTGGCAGAGCGAAATAGATTACTGGTTCATTAATTTTGTGAGGGCCTATTTCAAGTATCACAATGATGATTTGAACATCTCATTATTATAAAAATGTTATGAATAATAAGCGATTAGAATCCTTTTTGTGAGATCCGAAATGGGCCCAAAAAAAATTAATAGATCTTCAATCTGTTTTGCTATGCCAAATGGGACTTAACAACCAAAGAGACCCCCTCAAACCCATGTGACGGCGCTGTTTCATGGGTTGAAACACTCTGCCGTCCAAAACCGTTTCATTGGGGCATAAGAATCCCCGATATCCCAAATTAATATATAATCTTTTTCCGATCTTCACTCAAGTTAATAGACCATATCATATTAACATTATTTGCCTTCTTTTTGTTTCCTTTATTTTAAGGTCATAATGACCATTTCGTTTAGAGGATTCAAATTTTTTGAGCACGGATTTCAATAAATTTTTCCTATCTCTGTCTACTTATTACTTTCAAAACCCCCAAACGAACATCTGCATTCTTTGGCTGGAACAAATCAGTTATTCGAGTCCACACCTGCATTGTGAGAAACATTTGAATTTAAAATAACTACGCTATGACCTTTGTTGCCATAAATTTATGGAGTATTACTACTTTGGGTTTGGAGTAATTAGGGGTCCTATTCCTAGGTAATATGTATATACTCTTGATCCAAGGAATATCGAAAAAAATATTTTCGAAAGAGAATAAAAAAAATGCAGAGTCAAAGAATGCCTGATAACGGTGGAAGCATCCTACAAATAGATTATTTAGTTCCAAACTATTTATTCATTCGATCACATACTCCAATCTCGAGACATCCTATGCTTTCATAAAAATAGAAATAAAAAAAGAGAAAAAAAGACGAAGAAGAAGAGGATTATCTCGATTGTAGGTATTTATATATATGGTATATTTGATAGGTGAGCGAGTCTCTGTTGATTTATTCGACAAATATGTCCTCGTCCTAATTATATCTTCATCTACAAATAGACTTCCATCCCACATATGCCAATTTTTACTTGGGAATTGATTTTCACACTCCCATTTTGTCCAAGCGCACTTTATATTTTGTCTTCATCCATGTAGAATTACAAAATTATCCTTTATACATTTTTCTTTCACTTTAAAAAAAAAAAAAAGCATTTGGATAAAAGGGAAGTGTGAAAATCAATTTCCTTTCACTTTAGTGGTGTAAAAGTCCCTTTTTGTACAACACCAGTGTCGCATGGAAGATTGTGAGAATAGAAATTAGATACGAAAAAAAGTTTTCACAAGTAGTCTTTGAACAACAGACACGCACATATATCTTATATATTATTATATTGCCTAATGATTTTTCGTGAGAATTCATTGGATTGTTAGTTAAATTTCAATGTGATACATGTGACATAATCTTATCACATTTTCTGAATCTTTTTTTTTCTTTCCCGAATTTGAAGTACAAAAAGCTTTACTTGTTTATTGGCTACTTACGAAGCCAGCCTGGGGGAGGGAAACCAGCACGAATTACCCTCTCGTTAATTTCTTGATGGCTGGGGAATCAGATTTCTTCGTCGGAGCCTTGGTTTCCAGTTGGTGCTTTCTTATAGACGGAATGAGGAACACGGGAGGAAAAGTTATGGTAGCTAGAGAGTAAATATACATAAAGATGTCGGCTGGCGGTTCTACAGGTACGTATATTGTAGTTTGTTTGTCAGATGTATATGGGTATCCCTTTTTGTAAATGTTCATGTATTTAGCAAACTAATGCACAGAAAATTAACTGTCAATGTTGTTGATGGTGCTGTATTTCTATAATAAAATGTGGAAATTAAATGCAGTTTCCTATGGTCTATTTGCCATTGCCTGGGTAATCATCTAGAATCAAGACAAAATTGAATGCGCAAATGAAAGGAGAAAACAGAAGTTAAAACCAAATAAGACACACGTCATGCCTTCTCTATTCCATACTGTGGCCCAAAAAAATGACTAGAGAAACGTTGCTATTACAATTTCTGCAGATTGATTCCGCAATGTTCTGTCAGAGCTAGTCAATTCATGAGCCATGCATTCAGGCTGCTGAAATCATAATTTGGCAATTTTTGGGGCAAATTTTGAAGTCCATCCGTTGCTGCCAGAAAATGGAAAACCCATCTTTGGTACCAACTTTGGCTTCGTCGAAGTTGTGTTTTTGTTTTTGTTGGGTTGGGTTGGGTTGGGTTGGGTCTGTGGGTGTATGTGGAAAGCTGTGCATGTGTGTGGGTATGTGGGCTAGCAGCTTTGTGTGTGCGTGTATGCGGTGCTAGCAATGTCTATTGCTGGTGTTGATATAGCTGAGTGCCATTTCCTGGTTTTGCTGCTGCTGCCATTCAAATGCTACGGTTAAAGAGATCCCTTCCCCTCGCTTTAAATTAAAAAAGACACCCTATCGGGTTGCCTTCCCAGGTCTCGCAGCTGCCTTGTGATGTAAGCAATCCGCTCCCAGGATATCGCTCTGCTGCGAATAAAGAAAAAAAAAAACACACATTGGCTATGTCAAACTTCCAATATCCAAGCCAACTGAATTGCATCAAAACAATGATCGAGACAATTCAATTAAAAGGTATAAATTTGCAATTGAGCAAAAATGGCACCAAACAGCTGCCGAACCATTGCTATTTTTGGACCTTTTGATACTATGAGTACTACTGTAACAAGAGTCATTCTGGCAAATAGATTTCACACGAACAGGTGTACTTGCTTTTGCTCTTAGAATCTACCATTCTCCCGCGTTCTATTCTTCTATCTTTCGGGGCCTACATCTCGTGTAAGAGACGCAAAAAGAATGCGGACTAGGGGACAATTTTTTTTTTTTGTGGAAAAGATTAACGTGAACTCGTGATTTATTTCTTCTTATTTCTAAAGGGCTTTCCAAGCTGTTTTAGGCTTCTAGCTGAAATTTTCCCATCTCCAAAGGGGATCTAAATTGCTTTATCAGTTGTGGTTGTCAAAGTCTGAAGAGAATCGGGAGTACTTCCTATGTGATCTCGATGTGGGGCCCACTACGGGTCTCACACAAATGATCCGAGCCGTTCATTAAATCTGAAACATATTTTCAAGGGCCCCCCTCAAAAAATCAGCTCAATCGATACCTAGAAGTACTCGATCTAATCATCGAACTTTTCATTCAACTGTGAACTTAAATGAAAACTTATATGATTAGATCGAGTACTTATTGGTATAGGATTGAACTGATTTTTCACGGGAGCCTTTGAAAAAATGTTTTAAATTTAATAAACGGCTCGGATTTTTTGTGTGGGACCCGTAGTGGGCCCCACATCAAAATCTGTGCATAATCTGTGCACCCTTTGTTTGTGTCGACAGACTTACGCCTTTACAAAGGATCTATTTACATACTTACAGACACCCATTCGTGAAAAGTCACGTCTTTATTAGACACACATTAAGAAGAATCATGTCTTTTGAGGACAATTAATTAGGAAAAATCATGCCTCTTACCAAGGCACTTTTTTGCATGGAGCCATACCTCCAGTAGACATCAATTAATTGGGAAGGGCAATGCCTCTACTAGGCACCCCCATGTTACACATCCTTTCCGAATAAACATATTCCAATTTAATGAGCGTTATAATTATTCACATAAAGTCAAAATCTGTTTAAAATTAAAGGTGTTGCAAAATTTCACAAAAATTTATCAAAATACAAAAAAGAATTTTCTTTTTCAAAAAATCCCAAATAAAAACCCATTTATTAAGTTGAAAATCTCTAACCGCGGATTTGCTGCCATGCTTGCACTCCTTGATGAACGGAATTGGCTATGTTAGTTGCACTTGGAGTATCCGCCTCGTTGATGAACTGAAATATGGGCTATGTAGTTTTCTGCACTTGGAGTATCCGTAGTCATAAAACTGGATGTGTCTGAGTTCCAGTCAGTCAAATATCCAGGCCGTGAAGTAACTGCACTAACATCAATGTCTCCTGAAAGCATCGCCACTACGCGCGGCATGGAGGGGCGTTGCTGTGGGGATGTCTGGGTGCACAAAAGAGCTACTCGTATAACTCGTTTTACTTCTTCCTCGTCAAATTCTAACAATCTAGCATCCACAAGCTCAATTTCACGGTTGTTTTCACGCACATGCCAGGTCTAAAAGGAGGGAAGAAAGGAATGTCATAGAATCATGTTAGCAGAGTGGGAAGCACCCATTCTGGGTTGGGTGAGAGGATGAGTGGATCAGATATTCATTGGCATTGATGCACGTTTTAACACCAAGAATACTAGAATTCAGTTTCAGAGATACAGGGGATGTATAAGTTTCTTTGCGTAGTATTTGAACAACTTATCTTGTTTCTAATGATGCTCAAGTGAAACATCCTAAAGTTTCTAAGATAGAATAATCCTTCCTTCTTTTTAAAGAATTTAATTATAACAAGATGTAGCCGAATCAGTAACCACAGTCAAAACAAACTGTGCCCACAACCGAATATGCAGCCATTTGGTACTTTTTGAAGGATCAACAACTAATGAGTGCCTAAAAGTAAGTGAAACATACCCAGTTAAGAAGATAGATCTTTTCTTCTTCCAAGCTCGAGTCAGTATTTGGCCTTCCGCTGACAATCTCCAAAGCTACAACACCAAAGCCAAACACATCGGCCTTTTCTGTAAGTTGCCCAAGCATAGCATACTCAGGTGCAAGATACCCACTGCATCAATAACCAATGAATTAATTTCATCATATGTAAGTTAATACTTCAGCAACAAACAGTACCAAAATAGAATATCAAAACCAATAACACTGAAGAATACATGAAGATTGACTGCGGAGAATCTTACAATGTCCCTGCAACACGGGTACTGATGTGGGTCTTTTTGTCATCAAAAAGTTTAGCCAAACCAAAATCAGAAACTTTGGGGTTGAGGTCAGAGTCAAGAAGAATATTGCTAGCCTTAACGTCCCTGTGCACAATCCGAAGCCGAGATTCCACGTGAAGATAAGCTAGACCCCTTGCAACACCCAAGCATATATCAAAGCGGATGGGCCAGTTAAGAAACAAACTTGTCTTCCCTGCTTAACAAATGCCAAACAGTTAAACGTTTCACTTATTCACCATATTCAAGATCTATAATTTGCATTGACAGTAAAGGTGATGTCTTGTACCAAACAATGCTTGATCAAGACTCTTGTTTTCAAGATACTCATAAACAATCAGTCGTTTTTTCCCCTCAATGCAGCATCCGTACAATTTCACAAGATTTCGGTGTTGAACAGCAGATGTTGTAGCAATTTCTGCAACAAATTGATTCTTTCCTTGGCGGGAGGCCACAGACAGTTGCTTGACAGCAATAACCCTCCCATCATTAAGTGTTCCCTAGAGAATATGAAAATTTTAAAATTTTGAGAAATATTATGTAGTCCCGACCATGGTTTCTGATTTGATGAAGAGCAAAAATTGTATGGACCAATAAATCGCAGTTCTAAGCAAGTAATCTAGAATAGCAGGGTTTGTATTTTCCATGGTCTTATTTTAACAAAAATCAATGCAAAAATGTGATGGTACAAGCGCACTGCTGCCATCCATAATGAATACAAAAGGGAAAAGCAGAGGTGAAGTGGCAATGTTCAAGGGAGTTCGTCGATGGGTGCTATTTCATAAAAGCAATATGAAGTTGTTCCAGGACAGCTTGTCTTTTATTAGAAGGATGTTTACCTTAAAAACGGGTCCAAAGCCTCCCTCCCCAAGTTTGTTTGCAGGATTAAAATCTTCTGTAGTAGCCTTTAGTTCAGCATAACTGATAGTGTAGGGCCTAACATCCATCCCTAGGAGCTCTGCAAGTACAGTTAAAACCAGTGCTTGTGAATATACAAGGAAGTTAATACCCAACTTAAGTATCTATTATGCTTAAACGATGATCGTTATCATTCTGTAGCACATTAATTGTTACTCCCTCCATCCCAATTTGTTTAACCAATTTATAATAGAACGTTTTATGTAACATAATCATTACACCTATAAAAGCTCAATGTTCCAAAAGTTACCCTCCAACTCTTGGAAAATAATTACTTCAATGCAAATAGTAAGGTGTAAAAGGGGTATTGTGTAGCTTTTGATCCATTAGTCTTTCAAAATATACAACATTTTGGGACAATTAAAAGTCAAAGTGGACAAACAAATTGAGACATAGGGAGTAGCAGATTATGTAAGACAATGGATATTACAACATACTAATTTTGGGTAGGACACCAAGGGCAACTACGGGTTTACTTCTTTTCCCTCATTCAACAAAGAAAACCAGAGGATTTAAGGTACTCACTGGTGAGAAAGAAAGGGGAGGGATGGGCTGTTTTATCATAGGATTACTGGTTGGCTAGAAAAGGGAGTGTTTAAGAAAACATTTTCACATACCTCCATCATGTCTGAACATGCCACGAATCACACAGAAAGCATTTAGCATGCCAAACACTACTAAGAACACAAAAATAACTAGCATAGGACCGATACATCTAAAACGACATTACAAATAAACAATAGCAGAACCACACACGGGACAACAACGAATTTGTTGTTACCTTCATCGTCGTCCCATCCCAGCCCTTTTTGGCAAAGGACAAACCAATAGAGCACAAGGAAAGATAGCAAGCTTACAACTCCAACAGGAACAACAATCCCCACAATCAAACCAGTCTTACTCTTTTTGCCGGATGTATGGTTTTTACCAACAGTGGGAATGAAATCTGTAGAAAATCTTAGTCGTAAGAAAATTGGAACTAACATTTTTAAACTTGCATCAAATATTTACAAAACGTATTACCCGGGACAGCACTGATTGCTGAAATAGAAGGTCCATATGTACCTTCAGTAGGTATACAACAAGTCCCTTTACCAGCCCAAAATAGATGGATTTCAAGGTAGTTTTTTGATACCTGAGCTCGGAAATCAATCTGAACAGCTTTGAAAGAGACCCCACCGGCCTCCTTTTTTATTTCAAAATCTTTCCGAACCAGATTCCCCTATAGTGAAGAGGTTGATAACTTAAGAACCAAAAAAATAGTAACAACTTAAGGGGATCCCCTTGTGAAGCGAAGTCTCACAGGGTACCAAAGTAATAGTATGAATTACTATATAAGTGTGAGGGCACCCTCACTTCAGTAGCTAGCTTTTGGTGTTTACTTCTATCCAAAATCGTGTACCATGGTATCTATGCTAGTTACCAAAAATGGGTAGGGTGCGTGTCTCGGGCCTACATGGCAGGTGCTGCCGAGTGTGCACGCTGCGCTTGATGGAGGGTATGAAGCAAAGTCTCACATCACCTCGGTACCAAAGTAACATGAAGTATATAAGTGCAAGGGCTCCCTCATTCAATAGCTAACTTTTGGGGATGAGTTCTAGCCAAAACCCTCTCCCCATACCTATTCACCTTGGTCATGGAATTCTTTTCTAGAATCTTCCAAATTCACATTAATTCAGAGCAGTTCTTATACCACCCCGGGTAGAAAGAACTAGGGATTACTCACATATGTTTGCCGATGACTTGTTTATTCTGTGCTACCCCAACAATCAGTCTTTTCAAGAAATTGTTAATACTCTGGTCTGCAGCCTAACAAGATCAAGAGTAGGGTGTATTTTTAGGCATGGAAAATCAAGACAAGGAGATCATGTGTTCTCTGTTGGGCTTCCAAATGGGTACACTTCCAGTTAGATATTTGGATGTCCCCCAATTATCCTCGATCTAAACTCTCAGTGGCAGATTGCGAAGGTCTCATTTCTAAAATCCAGGATAAAATCAAAAGTCGGGCCAATAAGTCCTTTATCATACGCTGGAAGATTGCAACTCCTAAAGTCAGTCCTTTTTCACATACAAGTTTCCTGGACCATGCATGTTGTTCTTCCCAACTCAGTTTGCTTGAATATTGAGAAGCTCTTCAGAAACTTCCTATGGACTGGTACTGAAGCATATTCCCACTCTAACAAAGTTGCTTGGCCACCTAAAAATCGAGGACATGATTTAAGAGGGATTAAGGAAGGAATCATGCATACTTCCTAAGACAGCTGTGATATATTTGCTCTCATCATAATTATCTATGGGTTAAGTGGTGCTATAAGCATCTTATTCAAAGAAAGAGTTTCTGGACTCTAGAAGTTCCTTCTAGCTGTTCATGGACATGGAGAAAAATTCTTAGCCTTTAGGGCTATTGCTAGACCCTTTATCAAGGATATTATTGGTGATGGGAATAGCACATTCATCTGGCATGACAATTGGCTGCCTCAAGGGCCCCTAAGCATATATTTTGGCCCTTCATCAGGTATCCCTACTGATTCGGAAGTGTCCAAATCTTGTTTATATCACTCGATGGGTTTGGCCTTTCCCAACATCTCGTCTTCCACATTTCCATCCTAACTATGCTCGACTTGATCAAGTTCCATGGACAATCTCTTCACATTCTACCATTAGGGTTGCATATACTTGGAATGCTATCAGAATCCACCAACCTACAACACTGGCATCACCTAATCTGGTACTCCATGTCCATTCCTCGACATTTTTTCATTCTTTGGATGGCCGTTAGAGGATGCCATAGGACTAAGGATGATAGGTGAGTAAATACAACTATTTACGCCCTTTAACTTAAGCTTGTTATATTCATTTTGCGCACTACTTGGGGTTTGATACTCGTTTTGCTCGTTTCAGGATCTGCGGAGCCGTTGGATGACATTCGGAGCTAAATTGAGGAGTTAAATGTGAAGAGCGAACAAATGGTGACAGTCCAACCAATTTGGCCTTCGACCGATAACTCAAGCTTGTGAGTGTCACGTAGCATGTGCCGGTTAAGTGGTCTAAAATATTTCTTAATCGTGGGCCCAATGCTCCACCAATTAATCAAATTAAGAACATATGGTTTGATCTTGCACGCGCGAGAGAAGATTATTTGGAAGATGATTAGTGGATGCATGTTAAGGGGCATTAAATTACAATTGGTGAAGGCAATAGAATCAAGACAAAAAGGAAGGTTATTCTCTTAGTTAGGAAACTGGGGAATGGAATGAATATAAAAAGGGACAGCAACCGGACTCCGGGGATCTTTTTTACACGCATAACAGACGCGGCTGCGGCAGAGGGAAAAACTCCATGATCGGCTAAACACTCTCGCTAGGGCGACTAGGATGCTTCTCCAAGTAAGTATGGTTGTTTAGATTTCAAGGGCCGGTTTTTATTTAACAATTAATTATATGACTTTGGATTATTTATAGTTTTTATAAACGTCACTATTTTTTCGATTTATCTTTTGTGTTTGTATTCATGATATCAAGCACCATTGTACGATCGTTTTCATTATTTCGTGATAAGCTTTGAGATAGACTATACAACATGAGATGGGTTGTGCCGTTGGTTAAATTCAATGAGACGATCGATGCCGTAATGAGATAGTCTTTCGGGGATTAATGACAGGAATTGCTACCCTATCTGTGGTCTGGTTACAAGTTAAATGAAACCCCAGACTTTGCCACAGTTATAATGAAAGGGGAGGTTGAATCGAAACCCTAGTCCCTTTTCTAGATCTCATCAGTTTCCAAAACTTAATCGCTTTCTAGTTAGTTTTAGTTTACTCAAATCAAAATCCAACTTCCATTTGCTTTTTGAATTAAGTTAGACATTGATTGGAAGTACAATAACTTAGCTTTTTACTTCCCGATGAACTTAACCTCTATTCTTTGGAATAATAGGTATTTCCTTATTTTTTAAATTATATTTTTGTTACGAAAATAACAGACCAAAGGATAAAATCATCAGCTTTGTTATTGTTCTGTTGTTTGTCTCCCGTAATGGAAGGTATGCCTTCCTTGTTCTTTTTACTTATTTTTTCTTTCAAAAAAGGATGAGGACTATCAAAAAAAAAAAAACCAATTGTGATAACGCGGCACTAACCTGGATGTATATATCAAAAACACGCCTTCCATGACTTTTCCAAGATGGGGCATTTAAGAATGCTGTCTCTGCAAACTCGAGAGCCACATTGTAATTACCATTCTCAAGTCCCAGCCCAAAATATCTTAGTGATCCCGGTGATATTTGTGCTGTCTGTAGCAACTCCGAATCCAAAGTATTGAACTGACTTGAAGAGAAACTAGTATACTGGGGATCGTTTAGCTCGTTGAAGAGCCCGACATTACTAACTGCCCACCTTTTTGTACTAGCCTCATAATAAGTAGCTGGACCAAGAGTCTCGTTATCCCGCTCATATACAATCTGACTACTAGATGTTATCTCTGGACCACCACAATTAATAGCAAAGTCAGAATCTGCAAACCATCGGGGAAGAGGAATTCATCAGATTAGAGTTCAAAAAGGTGCACCAATAAAAAGGAAAAAACAGCCACATCTCCTTGATCATGTGATGCATCCTATGGGTTTAATGAACTTCTACAAGTGGGAATTTACCCTTTATGAAGAAAAACTTGACTTCGCTACATTTTACATGTGAAGTTTTGAAAGAAGAAGAAGAAGATGGTTTCTTATGGCCTTTCATTGGCAAAGGGCATTGTAACATTGGAACTCAAAAATAGGCCATTGACTAGCAACAACCCCTGGTGGAAATAAAAGCAGAAAAAATTGGAAGGGAGCATTAAATAAATCTACAGAGGCTTCAAATCTCAAAGGCGGTACCACAATCAAACTCAATCCAGTACTGGACTCCAAAAAAATTAACCGCATGAAAGGATTTTGCATGACCGCATACACAACAGTACACAGTAAACCAAAATCAATATCAAACTATGTAACACCCCACCATGTATGGCCCATTCCCACATATCAAGAGGCAATCAAAGCAACACCGAATAAGGTGTACAGATGCACACATAGAGAGCGCATGGTAACATAAAACAATGGAATGAACAGAAGTTACGAGACTTGGATTGACTTAGGACCTCTACAAACTGAAGCGCTAATACTATCGAGTCACCAATTATTCCAAAAGCTTAAACAATTAGGAAAAGAGCCTAGCAATGTGTACCAAGTCAGCTAACAGTTACCAGTCTAAGTTGACCTACTTTTAGAATTATTAAAAGGATTTGATGATTCAAAGAACACTAAACTCAAAGTTCCTCTTTCCAGCATCATAGAATTTATGTGTCCCGTCTCAAAATAAAGGGTAAGGGGAGGTTCTAAATTGCACTTACACTTAGGAGAACTGCGAATATCCCCAAGGCAGGGAAGATTCTCTGGAATACAGCCAAATCTTGTAGCCATAACACTGTATGCAGAAGAAGAATGGATATTGATTAGTGCAAGTTGAATTTGCCACATAATTAACACAATTGAAGTTGAATGATTCATCAGGTACAGTTAGCAACATCTTTGGGAAACAAAGAACATGAGCATGGAGTACAACTAATCAATGTTTAAGCTTTCAATTATTTTTACTCCAGTACTTGTTTTAAAAGACATGTATCATGGATTCTCCACATTATCTTTGTGATGCCAGGTATGAGCTATTTTTGTCAGGATTCTGGAGGAGGATGTTCAAAATCTCACACCATTGCAATTCTATATCTCTCACATTGCTTGAGAGTGGAATGGGTGATCACTTAATAATATTTGGGACCTCTCCACTCATTGCCAATTGGTTTTGAGTGGATATAAAGTTTCTACATGGTATCAGAGCGGCGCCCATTCCACCCCACATTTTATAAAAAAAATTCACAATCTACAATCCATGATGACAGACCAGTAAAAAGGCTATACAATGATAGGACTCAAAAGTGCCTAGACGTGACAGACCTCAAACCCGGCTTGCACGTGAGGGGGATGTTAAAGAAATAGAGTCTCCCGCATTGCTTGGGAGTGGAATGGGTGATCACTTAATAATATTTGGGACCTCTCCACTCATTCTAATTGATTTTGAGGATATAAAGTTTCTATAGAATGCTTCCAAAGTTGTCTAGTTAACTTCTTACATCGGTCCCATTAGCAAAATTTTCATCTGTGGTTTAGAAAGTGAAAAACAGATGGCAGCCAGTTTCATCAAGAGTCCGGTCCCATTACACAAGAAAACTGAATAAAAGAAAGGGATACAAAAACTAAGCGGTAAATCTCATTCAGAGTACAAAAATTGTGGGTGAAGAAATAAACTGTAGAATTCAGACATGGTATCTCATTTCAGAACAACTTGAAAAATATCCGTTTTCCGTTTACGTCTAGGAATTAACAGCGCACCATAATCATGTTGTTCAACACTCGAATTGTATATAGGAAATTACACAACTTTCTTTTTGCATCACTAAATGTTCAGAGACCATAGAATACCATTAAAAGCATACAGCACAGAGAGAATCACCTGTTGTTCGCCCAAGATGGAAGTGTTGCCGATAATTGATTGTATGACACATCTCTGCAGGCAACGACATAATGGGGACGCTTAGTTAAGATTTTCGTTCTACTGAGGACCGATAAATTGTTCAGTCTTACATTTGACCGCTGAAGCCCCAGATTTCGTCATCAGCTTACATATCAGTACACTACCATGACTGCATGAATCAAGATTTCCATTTCCCAAACACTTCTTTAAGATACAGGTTCGGAGGCAGAGGTATGTAGGGGCCTGGGGGGCCCTGGCTCCCCCAGCATCCGAGTTTTAAAATTTTTCTTTTATATATATACCTGATTGTGAATATTATTGATAATTATTTGTGTACAGTTACATACCTGATAATCTTAATAATTTTGCTTCGATTCGATAAAAAATTGGTTATTTTACATTATCATTTCTCAATATCTTTCGTAAATAAAAAATAAACACATGATAGTTGAAATAGCCTAAAAAATCATTTAAATGTACAAATGTAATGAACTAAAAAGCAAAACCGTTATGATATAATAAGTATACGTTCCGATAAAAATATATAAACGTTAAGCCGGCCCTCCTGTATCAAAATTCAGGCTCCGCCACTGTACAGGTTCTCATATTTGTGCGCCAAAACATAGTAGCAAAGATGCGCATTAACATTAATTTACTCCACAATGATACGCCCAAAATTGAACCTATACAATTTAATAAGTAATCAAATCATATGACTGTACAGTAGTGGGTTATGCTTCTGAAATCATCTAACCATGACAGTCTAGGAACTCTACATAATGACCATAAACGTCCAAGTACCACCTGCATACAATCTCCTTGAACTATGAATAGTTATGTAATACTGACTTACATATGCAGAAGAGGACTCTTTAGTGCGGGAAGCGTTCCAGTCAATTTATTATTCCCAAGAAACCTGAACACACAGGAACTAGTGCAACTCATAAACATTCATATTTTCTAAAATGCTTTTTGAAAAAAACATTGCACATGTTGTTTATCAGAAGGAGAATGTTTATTACAAGTATAAGAGAGAGCTCAAATTGAAGAGAGAATCTGGAATTGGTCCAGTTAAATTGTTAAAGCTCAAATCCCTGAGAATTAGACAGAACATGGTTGTTACAATTTAGCTGTAAAACGTTAAAAACTAGACGTCCACGTTTACTTAATAGAGAGATGTTGACCCATCCTCATCAATCTGATTATCAACTGCCAAACTTTTAGGTTGAAGCGTATGGAAACCGATGCAAATTTAGCAACTATAACTTACAGTTGAGACAAACTCTGAAAATCACCAATATTGGTAGGGATAGTACCAGAAATATTGTTATTTCTCAGAATTCTGCAAAGCGAGAAACCACGTAGTTACGTTAAGTTTGTAAACAGTAATGGAGGATCATAAAGACGAAAATATATCAATATTGATTGTCAACTATAACAGTGTTGCCTTACAAGGTATTTAGAGACGTCATATCTTTCAGAAATGTCAGTGAAGAGCTTCCGTTAGATAAATCGCTTATTCTCCTGTATAATAAGGCAATATGTTGTAGAAGAGAAGAGAACAGCATTCATATGCTAAACATGAAGATCGAAAAGATGTAGAAAGAGTTGACACCCACAAGTCCGTCAATGAGGTCAATTTGGAAAATGTTGACGGTATTCCACCTTCAAAGGCCTTTCCTTGAAACCTCCTACAGATGAACTAACGATGTAAATTCACTGATTACATAAAATAGAGGTTATTGAATGAAGTATCAATACTTTAATTAAAAAAGCATCTCGGTTACCAAACATGGTATCTAGTTTTAAGTAAAGCAATGATCAAGGTACGATGGTCGAAATAAAGAGGATACGGCGTACATATTGCTTACAGGTTGCTAAGTTTTGACCAGTTCCCTATGAATTCAGGTATGCTCCCTGTGAGTTCATTATCCGAACCCCACCTAAAATTATCAAAAAAAAAAAATCTTTCTTGATCACAAAAACAATTACTATTAAAAGCATGTTCAAGTTTACCAGATAAGACAAAGGATAAGCCAAAAAGCTCTTACACTATTTGCAGGTTTTGTAGAGTAGCAAATGTAGGTGGAATAGCTCCACTAACTCCAGAACTATGGAAGAAGCTGTCAAGGCGGAGAATTATGTAAGTATGATGCTCGAACTTTTGCATGCAATGCGAGCCTTATAGAGGTTACAGTTTACAGGCCTTAAAACTTTATGATGTTTATAATGTGAAACTTAAGAACACATCAGGGTTCCTTTACTGCAAAATGGTTGCAGAGAAGGAGAGAAACTAGAATATGTGCCAGCTACTCCACATAGAATTCATAGCAGCCAGTCAGCCACGAACTACTATATAAAGAACTTCAGTTTCATTAACTTTATTTAAAAACTGAAATTATTAAAGTTTCTCTGTCAGGAACTTGGTTTGGTTTAATTCCTATATCCGGGTGGATTTTTGTAACTGCTGATTTTTGGTCAGGAGGTCACCGGTTTGAATCGTATGTGCTAACAACACCCTCTCGAACTTGGTCCTCCTACGAAGCCCGGCAGTAGTCCACTAGCCCTTGGTGGAGCAGTAGTTGTTATGACTCTTTGGTCCCTTCTAGGGCCCGCCGTAGGTCTGGAGTCCTTGTGGTCACTCCGAAGGGAGAGTTGCAATGCGCTGTCACCCCCTCCTCACCCTTTTTACTCAAAAAAATAAAAGAAAAAAGAAACTAAATTGCGGAATGTCTCAGCACTTACAGGCGTTCTAATTTTATCAAATTCCCCAGTTCTGGTGGGAGAGAGCCAGAGAAGTTATTCGAGCTAATGCTTCTGCAAATTACCAAGTTAACAACATCAGAAAATAGGCTTATCTTTCAATTATACATACGAGTGATTCCAATTTTCAATGGAATAAGGAACTCAATGCCACTGCAAACTGTTACGTAGATGACACTGTTACAGGCACAAGATGATTATACGTGGGCAGACTCGTACTTGTTTGCAACAAATTGCATTGCTGTTAATAGAAAACTAAAACATGAAGTTACCACCTAGAGACGTACAAATTCAAGAATAACATACAAATCTGTGAGATTAATTAGTTTTCCAAGTTCCTTTGGAACCTCCCCCGATAATGCATTAACCCCTAGGCCCCTGAAAACAATTAAATGAGGTGTCAGACCGTTAAAGGAGTTTAGCTAGACATGGATAAAATATTGACGATCTGCAAACAACGTTAAATAAAAAATAAGATGGCTTACAGCCACTGCATTTGAGTTAGATTGGCAATGGATGAAGACAGGGGACCAGTCAAATAGTTTCGGACCAAGTCCCTGCAAAACGCGGAAGAAACTTAGTAAACCATTGTGTGATGAGAGAGAAAATTTTGAATGACATAGTTTTAAAAAATTTATCCAACAATGCATTACAAATGTAGATATATGGAGACGATCAGCATCACGATTTTGAAGGTTTCAGTTTGATAGTGTGTCACAGTTCACATAGAGAAAACGTAACATTTTTTTCTGGCATGGAAAATGAAACATTGTTTAAACTAAAACATCAGTGGGTAAACATACAAATATGTGAGGGAAGTCAAAGACCACAGCTCCTCCGGGATTCCTCCAGTAACATTCAGAGCACGGACTTTGCTGTTACAAAACAGTAAATAAGGCAAGCAGTAAGTGAGAAGACTTCAACTGACGGTACTAAGAGCTTGAGTTCAGAAATCAAGTTTCTGACTTCAACTGCATGGTAAATGTAAGCTCTATAGGCCGAGCTCCCTTTTGGTTGGCACATTCTTGACCAAAACACGCATTTGCACGTATTCCCTTTTATTGACTTGTATGGTTCTTTTACATTCTTTCTAAAGTGTGTCTAGGGTTGTGAAAAGGAATTTGTATTTGATTTTTATTGAATACAAGTCTGGTAGTCATTAGTCCGGTGTTTTCGGAAAGCATTGAAGCAATAATATTGAAGCTGGAAAATTTGTTCCAGAGACCATGAGGCGAGATGTCAAGTGAGGTCTACTGGATGCTTTTGCTCGAGCAAAAATGAGTTTGCTCGAGTGACTTTTCTTCGCTCAAGCAAAATTGTCAAGTTATGGCTTCTCTTAAAAATGGATTAGTTACGGTACTGAGCGCTGTATTCATTTCCCAGAGCTCTCATTTCCATCTCCAAACTTCTGGGAGTGCTAGGGTCTGTTTATTTTGAAGAAACGTGAAGATCTATGGATCTCTAAACCTAATCAAGTCATGACATCAAGAGGTATTCTATCACCTATGTTCAAACTTCAAAGCAAGACCTTTCGTGGAGTTCAAAAGGCGCTTCTGAAAGGTATGAGGATTCAAGATGTAGTGTTCGTGCAAGGGTACGATGAGTGTACGTGGCTTTAGCAAGTACTTCTTAAGACTCTTGGTGAGGATACACAGCCGTGAATAAGAATATTTGTAATCGTACTATGTTTCTAGTACATGATTCATTCTCGTGATTTATCTTTGATCCTTGTGTGATTGGTATTTTTGTTGTGTGATTGAGGTAATCTAGTCAAAGGTCAATCATAGTCCTTGCATCAATCTAGGAATTTCATTCGGTATAATAGCGGGTCCCTATAATGTGGAATTGTTGAGTTCTAAGCAGACCCTTGATTTGCAATGGAGTTGAGTTCAAACCGTCCTCCTGTGAAACGAAGGCCCACGTTGTTTGAGAACCAAAGTAATATATATATATATATATATATATATATATATATAAGTGTGAGGATTCACTCACTGCAATAGTTTCGGGGTTGAATTTTACCCAAGACCATGTAACACCTTCACCACTAGAAAGAACGAACTCTTCGCCGCTAGAAAGAACGAACTCCGATCACGGGAGGGAAAAGATGGAGCCTATTCAAAGGCTATCGACGGGATGTCTGGACTGCATGTGAGGTCAAATATACACCTCCAACTGAAACTGGAGTCGCCAGTCCATAACCAAGTGCGAATTAATTACACCAAAGACTGAAAAATG
Organism: Rhododendron simsii; assembly: GCA_014282245.1. Taxonomy (NCBI): domain Eukaryota; kingdom Viridiplantae; phylum Streptophyta; class Magnoliopsida; order Ericales; family Ericaceae; genus Rhododendron; species Rhododendron simsii. The sequence goes on from CM024961.1 coordinate 26,296,924, forward strand.
AATGGGCGAAAAACAATCGAGCACTAATTGTCCTGTTCACTCATGTTGGTACGAAGGAGTTTCACCGCATCAAGTCATCTTCAAGTTGTTTTCAATCAACTACGTTCAAACTTCGAAGGAAGAACTTTTGTGGAGTTCGAAAGGCCTTTTTGGTGGATCCCTTACTTAGCTTACGTGCGGACGTTATAGTTACCAATCTTTAGGAAGTCCAATCTTTCGGAGTTTTCTTTTTGGTTTTAGACTCTATATGCAAAGGAAACATAATTTGGCAAGGATTCTGGCTTTAGGAAGCAATCTGTGGCCTTGCCTCTTATTAGGGTTTGGACTTCTTGAGCGAATCCCTCTGATAAGCCCTATGGGGTCTCATCTGTAGAACCTTAGGGTTCGTCTGGTCGATCTTCATCTGCTTCTGGTTGCCCCTTCTATGGTGGGTTCTGTAGGCCTTCGGCCATCTGGAAGATCATCTTCTCGATGATTCTTTTTGGTTGAAACCGTAAGGATTCGTAAGAATCATCTGTTTTTGTGTGACATCCAGTCATGTCTGTGGAACAATATTCTGTTTTGTCATTTGTGAGACTCGATGAGAGAGAGTTTGAATTTGGGGAGAGATTCCAATTGGATTTTTAATTTGGTAAGAGAACTTGTATTTTGAAATTGGTGAGAGTCTCTTTGTGAGAGCTTTGTTTGTTCGTCACCATTGTAGCTCTTCGGAGCATCGTTCTCTTCACATAGTGGAATCGTCTCTCATTCGCTTGCCCATGAATGAACCACATATATCTTGGTCTCTCTTATTCGTTTTCTTTATTTGGTTTGGTTTCTCCGTTGCTTTTTTGCATTTGTTTGGTTTGGTTTGGTTATTTTCCTAATATCATGGCCATCAACAATCACTACAAGAAAAATGCGAATATGTGACGAAATGGTGGTGACGAAAGTAGATTTCGTCTCTAAATATACCTATTTTGTGAGGAAAATATTTTTTCGTCACCAATTAAGAGGGCAGAAAAATTTAAGGTGACGAAATTTTATTTTGTCGCCAAAAACAGTTAATCAGTGACGAAAAAATAAATTTTGTCACCAAAAGGGTGGACAAAAAAATATAAGGTGACGAAAAAATAAATTTTGTCGCTAATCCGTTTCCTCCACATATACTTGCAACCATTATGTGACGAAATAATTCCTCACAAAAGGAAATACATTGGGTGACGAATTCTTTTTTGTCTTCCATTTTAAAGATGGAATTTAGACGATAAAAAAAAATAAGAGGGGAATTGTCGTAAGTTTTGGGGCTTTATGAAATTTTTCATCGGTATCAAAATTCATTATTAAAATGATATATTACGTCCGATCAAGTATGTACGATAAAAGATTTACTTCATTCTTGACAGGAATGATTTAATCTCTCCTATGTAAAATATAGATGGTTTCGATTTTAAAAAAATAGCTCAAGCGGCCCTCGAGTTGTGCACCATAGGTCTTTAATGTCTCTGGAACCACCGAATGTGTTACGATCATGTGGTTGTCGATGTCTGATTATCACCGATTTTGGCGAAAATGATATAATTGATAAAATGTAAAATCGTAACGGTTTAGATCGATCATTAAAAAAAATGAGCCGGCAACTGCCTTTAAAATTTATCCATTGAATATACTTGTTTCTACATCAAGGTCTGGTGCTATAGTCTAATGTACAGTAGCCAGACAACCGCAACACAATCACGGCGATCAAAATTGTTCATTTTATTGTGCTTAGTGTTCTAATCATTCTCGAAAAATTTTGGGTCTATCGGGTCCTGAAAGTCCTTTCATCGAGATACAAATTCATTATTAGAATGATATTTTACGTCCCATCAAGTATGTAATGATAAAAGATTAACTTCATTATTGGCAGGAATAATCTAGCTACTCTTATGCAAAAGATAGACAATTCCGATTAAAATTTTTTTTATACAAATAATGAAGTTTATCCCGTAACTACCTCATTGGAATAGTTTAATTAGTCAAGCAAAAAATGATTAGACTAAATTTTTTTTTTACTATAATAGTGGTTTAATGAGGTAGTTGTGGACGTCTGATCAATTTGAACTTTTGAGTGAAAACTTAATTTAACGAGTCCTACAAGATGAATGATTCGGATAATTGAGGAGAGATCCGGCCGTAACAAACTATGCGATGCAGTCTAAAAAACGAGACCGTAGAGCATCTGTTCTTTTACAAATAGTCTGGTGGGCATCTAATTATTATAGGGGCGGGAGATTGAAAAAATTTAGATGAAAACTTGGTACAGAACCGGCACCGTTTTATGTACAGTAAATATTTTTCCCTCCCTTCTATTTCCCCAATTCCTTGGCGCCTCAAAAAGAGAAAAGCCCTAGTTTGGTAACATCGACACTCTGAATCTCCGCCTCTGTTGCCGCTGGTATGCCCCTCTCTATCTCGTTCTCTCTTTCTCTCTCTCTCTCTCTCTCTCTCTCTCTCTCTCTCTCACAAACACACACACACACACACACGCACGCCATCTCTTGACTTCGGTTTGTCTTTGCGAGTTTAAGGCTCGATTTCAATTTGCAGGGGCGGAATTAAGGCTCGATCTTCGGTTACAGCAGTGAGATTAAGGTTAATTTCACACATCCCTTTCATTAATCGATCTGTATGGATGCCTTTTCGATTTTGTACATGCATTGAAACTGAAAAAAGGTTAAGGTTAATTTTTCCGATCGATTATATTGAAACTGAAGTAGTATATCATATACATGGTTGTTTATGGCAATTTTTTAGTATTATTTTGTAGTAGGGTTCTTTATATTTGACTATGGTAGCTTCTTGGTCGATTATTTTATAGTATCCATTATAGTAGAGTTTTTTTTTTTGATCCGATAGTGGAGTTCTTGTTGTATCAATTATAGTACGGTATTGACCGAGGGTTCTGCTTTTGTTCTGAATTTGTAATCAAAGTTCAGGTTAATCGATATTTATTCTTAGGGTTCTACTTTTGCAGTATTATTTCAATTTCGTGCGCACATGCTTTTGTAGTATTTTCTTTTGCAGTATTATCAAGCCTTGCTTTCAATTTCGCACACACAACCTGTTTGATACATTGTTTCTACAGGAGTCTCTGTTTTTGTTTTTGCTGTGAATTTGTTCTCTGATTAATACTGATTCCTTTAGTTAAATGGAATATTCTTTGTCCTCAACTTTGTGATATGCTTTATTCATTAACATGTTTTTAGGTCATGGCCCTAACGACTCATAATCCTGGACGAGTCCATGTGCAACATAATTCCTATCAGCTGCACTAAGGAACTATGGATGATGCAGCCATCGTTCAGCCCGTTAACGAATTAAGTAAATGATAAACTCACAAGTGCATTTCTTTTGGTATTTTGTTGTTTCATTTTGCTTTTGTTCCTGTTAAGCATAGTGCTGTCCTTCTCCTAGTGTTTTCTCTTATGTTATTTTCGTGGGGCAAGTTGGCATCTTGCTAAGCTATAAAACTTATACATATCGTGCCTTGGTTGTTGATTGAGTGTGCTTTGCCTATATTCATTGGTTCTTGCTTGGCCTATATCCATTGGTCCTTGTTGATGGATATCGGTCCTTACTCCTGTCCTTTAAATTTGATAGTTCTGATTGTTTTCCCTTTACTTTTTAACTTACAATGATAACTGATGGTAGAACATCTACACTACATGTGCTGATATTAGCTTGAACTTAAAAAAGTGTGGCATCATAACTTAGACAGTCTTATTGTGCCTATTTTGTTTGACATGAACTGGTATTGTAGTTAATAGAACATTCTCAATAAGATTTCGTCTAAAGTTGTTCATGTCTGAGTGCGTTGGATTCCATAAGCTGAACTTCACATCTGTAAATCTAAATAACGTGGTGATTGAGCTCTTTAGGCATGACAGTTCAAGGCTAGAAGTTTCTTGCCCATACGTAATGTCACTAAATATCTGTGAATTCTGATATAGAGTATATGCATTTGAATAATCTGTCATCTGTAGTTGATGCTGCTTTAAATTTCAAGAGTTATTTAAATTGTGCTTGTGGTGAATATTTTCATGAGATCTAAAAGCTTTTTCAGCAGTTATATGATGACGAGGCCTTTGCATTGTTTACTAGATATATTCTGGTATGGTTCTCTCCATAATGAACTTCATGTTTATGCTCTTGTTTTTGTTTAGGAACTCAATTAATCTTTCTGTTTGAATTGTCCGTTTTGTGAAGTTAAACAAAGTTAAAGCATTAACTGCTACATGACACGGTCCTTTTCATATTGATTGTATCTTGGCCAATAGGAATCTTTGAACACCTGAATTCTATGGTGTTGTTGTTCCATTAGGCCTTCCTCCTCTATTAGGACTAGTGGTGTATCTGTGAACGGAGAGTATGTAACACACCTCGAGGAAAAGGTGCAAAAGCAAGCTGAAAAAATTCAAGAGCAAGCGGAAGGAATTGAAGCAGCAAACAATAAGATAGATGAGCTAGTAGAGGCAAAAGAGGAATAGGCAAAAGAGGAATTGAAGCAGCAAACAATAAGATAGATGCCTTTACTGCCAGTTCTTCATAGTGAAGTCCCTGAGTTTTGGTTACTGTTTTCTATTATGGCTGCTAATTTTTCAAGCCAGGGCAAAATACAGTTTCCTACAGCTCTGTTGTGTGAAGCCTACTGTTGCTGCTGTTCTGTTAGACCAGTAGCAGTGCTGCTGCTGTTCTGTTACCCTATTTTGTTACTGTTACTATGGCATTGTTTTCCTTCCCTCTTACTAGATGGATTGGAAACATCACATATCATTTAGCCCATGTAGCCATTTGGTGTAAATAATTTTATTTACTCTTGTTTTGTTTTCTTTGTGACAAAAATCAATAGACCTACCCGTGGACCTACGCGAGGCATTCAAGCTCAGGGACTCATTGACAAACAAGGAAAGCTTCCAGTTCCCATTCCACAACTATTCCGTGCGCCGGTAGGAAAGCATGCTGCTCAATTGGCCTCAAGGATTGGTGTCGAGGTTCGCACACGTGTGATAGACGTTGGCGTCCCTAGGTGGAAGGCAGTAGATGAGAGTGTTAAAGCGCTTATACTTCGGAACATAATGGTAAACTCTGAGTATTTCTAGCAGTTAATCTTTCATTTGCAGCTGCTTTCTTTCATTTGCAGCACACGTAAACGGAAGGTCAGAGTGATGAAAAGTGAGCACCTTTGTCTGAGTCCTCTTGTTTTGAAACCAAAACTTGATCTGCTTAGGCTCAAGCCCCAGATCCCTACTCAGTTGACGCCGCTGGTTAGGCACTGCATTTTTGTGAGACTCCATGACAATCCTCCATTTATGAAGCCTATCTAGAGTGGATAACCTGCCTAATACAGCTAACCATTGAATGATAGACCATCTAGGCACTGCATAGTTGAACCATACCACTTTAACCCATCTAACATGAGGAGCCTGTCTCCTAATAGAAGACCAAGCAGATTTGGTATTGTTTTTCTTTCTAACAGTAGCGGTAAAAAGTCAACACAAACACTTACCAAGCCATATTGTCACTGCAGGAAAACTTGTTAAAGTCTCATTATGGGAGAGATTGATTATCACCATAGTGTATTCCAGGTAGGAAAAAGCTAAACAGGAAACTTGTGGTTGTGATAACCACTACTCCGTACCAATGTAACTTCTTAGAATCCACCAATGCCGAATAGTGGTAGTGAGTAGGATTAATTATTTGAAAGGGATACCTAGGTTTTGATGATGTAGTAGCAAGTGCTTGGTTAAGAAGATATATCCTCTTTGGTAGATAATGGAGCAGAAAACTATACAGTCATTTATTCAAGCGCACATTCCTACTTTGTGTGATGTTTGGTCTGCGTTCCTTTATTTCTATTCCTGGTTTTATATTGTTGGGGGCCTGCTGCTCTGTTTGTTGTCTTTCGGCTGTTGTATCTAGTGGTGTGATTATGGCTTTTGGCTGCTCATGTTTGCTGTTTTTTTTTGGTAAATCAGCTTGAAATAGAAAAAAAGGCTAACCAAATATACAGTCTACAAGGGGCATATCCCAGGAGGAAAAAGAAAACAAAATAAGAACTTAGAAAACGCCTAAGCCAAATGGCTACAAGCCTAGAAAACGTATGTTTCAAGCCCCTAGACAGAGGGGAAGGAAACACTCGACAAAAGGAACATATGAGAACTAATACAACTGGAAGATAAAAAAAGTGAGCTAAGCATGATTCACAACTCAACACCATTTAAGAACTTGCTTGAAGCAACAGCAAAATTGACTGGCTGCTTGAAGAACACACACGGCAGCTTGCACTTGGAAATTGATTGGCTGGAATTGCAAAATGATGCACGCAGCTTGTATAGTCCTGTGGAACCTAGATACAACAGTCCAAAGGGCTTTGATACAGCAGCAGTTTGCTGCCATTACAGTAACAGCCAGCAGCAACCAGGACGCAGTAGTAGCAGCGAGGCAAAACAGTAGCAGGCAGCCACTACTGGACAGCAGCAGGCAGGCTAGCAATGAGAATGAGCATGATACACCACATGAGCAATAAAAAACAAGCCAGCAAATCAAAAGATAACTAGGGACATGCCCCCTAGGAAGGCTTAAACAACCCAAGGGACAACCCCCCAAGGGTAGATACAAACAATGAGACAACCCCCCAAGGGTAGATACAAACAATGGGACAACCCCCAACCTCACAACTACTTAACATACAGCTTGATGCCGTATACAACATAAAGACTGCGATCACAGTCAGCACTTTCAATGAATGATCAGCTAGACCAACAAAACACCAGTGGTACTCTATGTTAGACCCTTGCTGCACTACACAGAGGAGTAGCAGTGAAGCATAGGCAGAAGAGGGTACCTGCTCAACACTTGAAAACCAACACAATTGAGACATACAGAGCAACTACAATTGAGCTATAGAGACAACAAACAATCTATTTGAGATGCACACAAGCCATCTTAAACAAACCCTACTTGACTGACATGCACCACATTGCTGCCACCGCAATGATTACAGCCATTACCCAACATGACATACAGAAGTTGTAGATTACATCCATTACCCAACAGCTCAACTATAAGAGAAAGAGATAAAGTAACAGAACAAACAAGACACTATCAATTCCCTTTTGCATTTTGGTGCTCATGTTTGTTGCTGCTCTTAATTTTTTGGATTGCTTGGCTGGTCTTTGCTGATGGTTTTTGGCAGTTTTTTTGCGTTCCAACCAACTCACTTGGCACCCACACAACACACACTAGTAATGAAATCCACACCTTTAGAGGACACAACACACCTTTAATGGACACAACACGCAACTCACACCAACACACACCTTTAGTGGACACAACGCACCCAACACATAACTAAAATACTTTGTGTGTGCAAATTGAATACGCATAAGGTGTACTATGCAGATTGTTAAGTTTCCATAATATTTTGTGTTCTATTAACATCATAACCAAAATACTTTATCCTACTTTTTATTTGCAGATTGAATACACATAAGGTTGGTAGCGGGGAAAATGGTACCGGTATATATACGCTCTTCTATGAAGACTTTTTGTTTGGATATATGAAGACTCTTTTTCGGGATGAAGGTCCAAGTCTTCTTTTTTGGATGTATGCTTCTATGAAGACTCCTTTTTTGGGATGAAGGTCCGAGTCTTGTTTTTTAGATATATGCTTTCTATGAAGACTCATTTTTTGGATGAAGTTTCGAGTCCTTTTTTCATTTTAATGATGCTACCGAACTATGATGAACATATATGGTATGGTCTACCTTTCATGTTTTTGTCATGGGAATATTGATGCTTTAGATCCTGTGGTTGAATAGACATTAATTTGGTGTAGAATACATAGTTCTTGTCGTTAATGGATATCTAATTTGGCACATGATTATAATGGTTTATGAAGATGTATTGGTTATTATGGTGTAACTTATAGTTCATTTGTTTGGCTGAGTATTGAATTCCAAAATGAATAGGATGATATTGTCTTGTAAGAAGAGTGTTAGTGACAATTTATTTTGTCACTTTTATTTTCTATACACATTTAAGGTGACAATTTTTTTTATCACCCAAGATGTTTCTCTCATCAACTTTTTAATGACTATATCTTTCGTCATTAATTGGCTTTAATTGGAAATTTTAGGTGACAAAATATTGTCACAAATTTTTTTTTTTAATTAATATCTTTGGTGACGAAACTTTTTTGTCACCTATGTATTTATATTGTTCAATCACTTGCCATAATTAGTGACGAAATTGAAAATGGGTGACAAATAATTATTAGAATGGTGACGAAATATTTCGTCATTAAAAAGAATAATAGGTGACAAAAAAAATTCGTCACCAAGTGATTTTTCCGTGGCGAAATTTTTCGTCGTCGAAAGACACCATAGGTGACGAAAAACAAATTTCGTCACGAGGTAGGAATCCTCGACAACCTTTAGTCGACAAATTTTTTTTCGTCACGAATACTATTTGTGACGAAAAACATGCAATTTGTGACAATTTTCGTTTGTCAGCTAATGCAAATTTTCTTGTAGTGAATCGTCACGTTGCGGTTGGGTCCTTTGGGGGCCCGCCACACAACACGGATTGGTTTGGACCAGACCGGTTTCATGATTTTGCACAGCCCTATTTTTTTTTTTTTTTTGGTGTGATTGAAGTAATCCCATCAAAGGCAAATCATAGTCCTAGCCTCAATCTAGGAATTTTAGTAAATCACAATAGCTTTACTTCAAAATGACTTCATCAGGAATCAGTAATTAGTTCTCTTCTTGGCCTTCTTCTACCTCTTTTATCACCCTCAATACAATTCAAAAATCATCCCGGCTCAAATCGTTTTCTATCATTCGTCGTCACTCAAAATCACCCGATCCTTAATTGACCTACATTGCAAATGATGATCCCATCTCCAATGGTTAATACAATCTGTAGTTGTTTTCGCTCCAAACTCGTCCCTAATGCACTCATCACTTTCTGGCTTGACTGAGCTGGGATTGTACCACTAGACAATGTTACAACATTTCTTGAGAATAGTACACCAATTAGACATACTTCAATATGGGTCATATATATGTGGATCGTGGAGAAAATTCCTAGTAGTATTTTCTAGTAAGAGACTTACAGTTGGGTAATGTGGCAAACAGTCCCATTGCAATCGCATTTGATTCCGGGATTGTAATCTATATTGTTGATGGCCCAGCTACCGCTAGTGTCGATGGCGGCTCCACTGCATGGTTCTCCGCTTATGTTCCATTGATAATATTTTGCGGATATTCTCCATTGGTTGAAGACGGAGTTCAAAGCACTCACTGCCCGAAATTCCAAAAAAGAAAAAGAAAAGAAAAGAAAGAGTTAGAGCTGACATGGTAATCTTGTTTTGAAAAGAAAATACTAAACCATAACGCAAATCAACAATCAATTGGCAATACAATTCTACAGTTTTATATAGTATAATTCTTAGAGAAAATATTCTTTCCGGAGGCGGAGGAAAAGAGGGGTTTTCTGCCGCCCCGTGGGCCACTTTCATGGTTTGTTTTTGGGTAATCTAAACCGTTCATCATATAGGCCTACAAAATAATGTATTTACGCAAAAAATCAGCTTGCCTGGACATCAATAGATATGTCAAAAGTTGAGTTTAAGAAGAAAGAATTGACGACTGTAAACTATTTAACTTAAAAAATAGTTGACAGATCTATCGATGGTAATTAACACCCGTCAGGTCTCCGCCCATAGTGGATGTGGTTGTTTTTGGGAAGAGGAGGGTGGTTTGAAGGAGATTCGAGCCGTTTGAATCAGAAGCGTTTCACGTTTGGTTCACCAATTGTGTGGCCCGTTGATCCTTGATCCAAGTCCCTCTTCAATTGGTTCGAGAGTTGCCTAGCCTTCTTGCCCTAGCCTGCACAGTGAACGCACAACTAAGACCTAGTCGGGATTGCCCGCAAGGCCCTCCGACGAGAGGATGAGAATGTGCAGAGAGCAAAGCAAGAGACTAGGGTTTTAGGGTATAGAAGCATGTACCTCTTTAAGGTTGTTATCCTTTGGTATTTATAGAGTCTGTTTGGCTTGCCCTCCAAGTACGGGCATATGCCTTGCACGGGTCGGTTGATGTCATTGTAATGTCACTGATAAGATCTGATAACCGTTTTGGTGTGAGCTGGCATCCCCCATGGGCGCTCATCATTATCTCTTGGCATAACTGCTTCAGCGCGTGGGGTGGCACGTGGCATTATGGTTAGCCAAGCGGGATGACTTTCTCCTGGAACAGGCTATCAGGTGGGTGCGTCATCGTTTATTACCACACCCCGGTTATGACCGAGCGTGGGTTTAAGTACGGCCACACCCCCGTTATGACCGAGCTTGGGTTTAAGTACGGCCACCCTTTTCGATCCTAACCTCGGTCCGAGCTTCCCATACGCAAGGTTCGGACTGTGAGGTTCCGCCTACTACACTCTATGAAGTGTGTATCTCTATGTACTGACTTGGTATAGGTATATATATACGTAGATTTCCAAAATCAAGAAACAGCATGGTGCATGTAGTAAATGTTATATATGATGATGATAAGGGGAGAGTAATGAGGTCAGACACAATAAATGAATCCAAAGCCATATTAAATGTCAAAATTTTAAATTATCGCCAACATTTTAAGTGTAGTTGGTCCATCGAATTTCCAACATAAAGAAATTTCAGAGGAAGCAAACTTCTTATTTTGAAGGACATCTCTGGACAGCATAGGTTGGGGAAATAAATTGTGGAGAATAGGTTGGGGGCTTGGGGCCGACCTTCTAAAACTATTCTCATTTTTAGGATGATATGATGAGATTTGCTATCGTATTCCTAAATTCGAAGGAATATTACCACTTGAATTCCTCATTGTGCAATATGTTGGTGCCCGCTACAGTGCTACTAAATACAAGTGTTCTGTTCGTGGAAAAAAAAAAAGAGCAAGAGAAACTACGTGGATATGTGGGAGCCTACTTTTTTGACTTTGCATTTTTAACTTTTTGCAACAGAAGTAGTGTTTGGAAGATATGTGTTGAAAATAAATTATGGATTAGAATTTTACCATGTTGCCCCTTTATTATAGTATATAAGTAATGTATATGAATAATTTGTTAATAAAATTTTTAAAGTTATATTGGGAAATTGGTTTCTTCTTTGTTATTTCAACGTCTCGAACTATTTTTCAATTTTATAGGTAATTAGGAAGATAGAAAATAAGTAAAATAACAATGTGAAATAAAGATTAATTTTTTTGTTTGAAGTCTTTTTGTTGTTTACTTTATTTTTTGGTAATTGAAAGCCTCTAAGAAAATTTTCAAAGATTAAAATCCCAATATTACTGCCAATTTCAGAAGATTATCAATTATACCTTCTCTTAGAGATGATCCCAAAGACAAAACCACAAAACTGATGGGCTGCTATGCTATACAGAACTAATGAGTTGAGTTTGAAAAGTAGTTAATGATTAGGAACCTAGGAACACTCTTTCTGTTGATCTTCAAACTTCCAAGGCAAATGTCAAATATAGGGACGTGTAGGGAGGTTAATATTTAATTATTTATTGAGGGGTGTGATTATTTCCAAAATAAGTAAAGGGCAATTTGGTCTTTTGGTTCCAACAAATATGAGAAGTAGAGGAGAATGGGAAAAGCTCATCCAAGCCTTTTTTGGCTTTTGCTCTCTAAACCCAAAAACCAAAAATGTGTTATGCCAAAACTCATACATTTGTTCAGCCCCCAAACACCAATTACTGCGCTTCCACATGCAAAGCCATGTTTTCCTACTTACCAAAAGAACTAAATAAAACATTGACAAAAGGGTAGCGCGATAGGTGCCAACTGCCAACCCATCCCCAATTCAAACCAACTGCCCTTCCAACCAGTACCAAACTAACACCATTACAATTACTCTAACCGGCCCTAAAGAACGGGAGGGGAGGGATTTCTCCCCCACGTGCGGTTTTTCCATCTCCTGATCCTAAATCTCAGAGATTTGCTCTCATTAATTCCTCCGTCAACCCCATCTTCCTCCTCCCCAAACCACCATCCGCCGCCCCTCCTCCGCCTCTTCCGTCGTGTATTTGACGACTGTTTGTCACCGATTTTTCTCTTTTTTTCTGGTTCTCTTCTTTGGTTTCCCTGTGTGGGATTGCTTCCTGTTTGTGGGTCTTCTATCACCCATGTGTGGATATTTTTTGTTATTTTCTGTAGTGCTTTGTCTGTTTTGAGTGGTGGATTTAGTTGGAGTTAAGTGTAGTCTTTCAACTGAATTCTCTACTGTTGGTTTCTTGATCTCTTGTTTAGAGATAGAGTTTCCTCCATGTATTGTTTCTTAGCACCTGTTATTGTTTTGGTAAAAAAGAAAAATAGAAACATCGCTTTGTTTGGTTTTGACTTTCATTCAAGGCCATTTATTCAGTACTCCCGGTACAAGTGGCATTGACATATGGTACTCCCTATAATGGAAAGATCATCATCACACAATTCGACTTATTCATTATCTCTCAACTACTCAATAAAAGTTGATGATTGCACGTCTTCCGGAAATTTACTGAAACATAAATGGTTGGAAGTACCACTTGAGTAACGGAATAGCAGAGGCACGGATAACTAAACAGAGACAGGGAGGGAGTGAGAGTACCTTCGGAAGGAGGAGTAGTACCATTTTGAGCTCGGACAATCTGAGCCAAGTCCAGGAGGGAAACAAAGTAAAAGGCCAAGGCACAAAGAACTGATGGTGTTGGTGATCCACCCATTACTTTCCTCTTCCTAAGTCAAATATTGGATCGGTAATCAGGGGAGATCCGTTCAAGCCTAGCCTATATGTTGTTCAGAACTTCAGATTATATACAGTATTAGAGAGAGAGAGAGAGAGAGAGAGAGAGAGAGAGAGAGAGAGAGAGAGAGAGAGGTTTTCAGAAATTAATGGGCAGTGGAAACAGACTTCTAATTAGATTGAGTCTACAAATACAAATCAAAGAAAGCGTATACATAAATCACTGCGATGAAAAATCTTGTGGTTTGACTGGAATGGTATACTAGCTACTACTATTACTATTGTTTTGTTGACTAAGGAGGTTAAATGGGGGTGTGGCTCCCATCCTTCTCACAAGCACACCAAAGAGAAAATCAGGTCACATCTCTCTCAGGCACTTGTTGGATGGCCAACTACATTTTTCTATTGACAGAGCTGTTTGAGCTCCCTTGAATGCTTTGTCTAGGCGTGCACGGCATTAAAGCTTGAGGTTCTTGTATTTGAATCAGAAATCTTAGAGATTAGTGAGGTTGACAATTGTATTGGAGGAATTTTTCAGTGCCAAGCGGGTATTGCCGATGTGGTATCCATTCGGTGCATCTGAGCCGTCCGATACATTTTTGGACGGCTCGGATTAAAACACTCTCTCTCTCCTCTCATCCCAACACTTTTTCTCTCCTTTCTCTCTCCAAATATGTAATGGACGGCTCGGATTCACGAACGGGCACCACATGGTATCCGCTCGGCACTGAAAAATTTTCCGTTGTATTGACTACTATTGAGCAATGTAATGGACGTCAGACTCATCGATCAAGAGTGTTGAGTGTTGTGAGGAACAACTTGTAAAGCTTCCACCTTCTGATTAATTGCTCCGGTTATCTTGGTGGAGTCTCTGATTTTGGGAACCACGTAATTTTATGTGTTTGTGTGTGTGTTTTGGCTTTGGTTTAATCGCTTAGGGCACAAAATATTTTCCAAACAAACGTCAATCTTTGCTCCAAGGAAATTAATCCGTCTCCACGTGCGAATGAATGTGAAATTATATAAAGCACTCAGAGTCCCAAATGGGAGGTGAATGGGACGATCAATTAAAATTAGCTCAATCACAAATTCAAAGACACAAACCAAGTTCCATACTAAGCAATTCAAATCAACATCTAAGTAAATTGCAATAAAGCTAAATAACAAGAATACGAGATATATGTGGAAACTACTTAGGGTTAACAAATCCTAAGTATAAAACCACAGCCTAATCTACTCAATTTTCATAAATCAAAATGTTTAACAAGAAGACTTCAAGTTAGGAATTACTAACTTTTTCCCCAAGTCACACCTAACTCATCTTCTTGACTAGCACCATGTGCCCCTTCTTAACTCCGTAGACTCCTCGAGTGAAACCACCTCGATCTCCGGGTCAAGCTGACTCCAATATCATTTGGCCATGTAGAATGATAGATAACAATGTATGCTAAATTAAAAAATATGAAGGATTTTGAAAAACAAATCAAACTAGAGAAAATGCATGATTATTAGAGTATTTCTCTGTATTGACAAAAGATGACCAAAAAAATTTTAGTCTTCCAAGTGCAAGAAAAGCCCAAGTGTATGATATAAGAGTATAATGAAGATTTTGGACAAAGATAATCAATCTAGCGTGTATTCATGGAGCATGACAAAATTAACACTAAATTGACAAACAAAAATAATCAAACACTAAGTTTAAAATATTTTATTAATGCATAAGGAACCATTCAACCACATGCTTATAAGAGGAAAGGTTTCTCTCTCTCAATGTGGTTTCGGGCAAAGTTGCAACCCTACATGAAAGAAAAAGACCTTTCTTCTCTCTCTAAAAGTGGGTTTATGATGTGTTTATTTATGTACGTGCAAATACAATGACCTAAGCCCAATCAATCAAACAGCTAAAAAGGCAGAGCGTCTCTATGCCAATTGTACAATTACGCAAAGCACGTCCTTATATATTATACGCAATTTCCTGGACCCACCGATGTGTGACTTTTGGGGGCTTTCACATACACCTGGAGATACATCAGACCAAACCGAGGCATGCATAACACAGCCAACACCGACAACCATAACAAAACTGCCTTAAACCACGGAAAAAAAAAAAAACTAAAAGAACCGTCAACACCCTCGATAGACCTCAAACCAAGACAATTGACGAATAAACAAGGACATAAAAAATCAGAACTCCGGCGAAAGAGAGGGCGCCCTCCAAATATATAAAATCACCATCCTCCAACTCTGCAAATTCTGCAGCCTTCCTATTAGCAATTTCACCCTTCTCCCTCTGTATTGATATGGATAAGGTAAACTAAGAATGTTGCAGGAATTGTTTAACAGTGTCGAATCTCCCATGGAATGATTATTCTTAAAAGGTAAGCGAGAGACTGATCATACCGAGAAACTTTTAGGTATCCCCTTCGGTCCGTTTCTAATTTTTTGGTCATTTTCCGATCACATATGGATGATCGATTTCGTTCATTTTGTAGAGTTCGGCGAGAACCTTAATCATGCCAAAAATTGTGTTCATCGGACTTTATTTGATACATGATCGACGTATGTGAAAATTAAAGAAAACCAAAACTAAGTCCAAAAATACACTGAATCAAAACCCAGTTTTGGCTTTTTTGCAATTTTCACATGTGCCGATTATGTATCAAATAAAATCCGATGAACACAATTTTTGACAAGATTAAGGTTTTCGCCGAACTCTACAAAATGAACGAAATCGATCAATCAAATGTGATCGGAAAATGGCCGAAAACTGAGAAACGAACCGGAGGGGATACCATGGGGCTTGGTATCCCCGGTATACTTAAAAGTTCTCGATCATACCAATAGCAATCCAATTTGAGCAATGCGAGGTACTCCGAAAATATAACCCGAAATCCTTCCGAACAGGTATTTCTTATCGCTAATAGAAGTCTATTAACGGTCATAATAATAAATAAAATGTGTATTTATGGTATATTTTTTGGGTATCTAGCACTTTTGATCCAATTTTGTGACCCATCGCACGAAGCAATCACCAATACCAATTCTAATGTTGTCGGGCAAAACTCCAGCACAAAACAACCATTAGAATTTGGTTGGATTGAGTCGATTGACTTGTGAATCTATTTTCTGGTTATTGTAATGCGTTTCTTACAAAATCACAACTTTTGTCTTTTTTTAAATCGGCACAAGGTAAATTTTATTGAACTCGATATGGTACATCAATATCCAATAGAATATTGAATGAAACACCGTAGGTTCTAAACCCAAACACCAAATAGGCCAAGCCTGAATCCTAAACGTACACTTAATGGGCCAAGCTCAAACATCAAGTGGGCCAAGCCCAAGCCCACAAAATCTAAGAAACCAAATCCTACTCTTCAAACCCTAGCAGCCGCTAGCCCCTAAGACGCCACAACAGACCGATGGCTACTATAGAACCGCCACCTCCACAAAATCCACCGCAGCCGCCACCGATTAGCTACCGCCACCTCCATAACCTGCAAGAGAAGACCTCCCGCACGCACTGATCACAACTTTCGTCTTTATTTCCAACTAACATCTTCTACATTAATTGGTGATTGTAGCTAGATAATACTCAGCTTTAAACAATTGAATTTGTTTGTTTCATGTTTCTTTTGTCATGTTGTCCCCCAAACCCCTATGCTTGCATGCTGTTTTTTTTTTGTTTTTTTTTGGTCAACCTTTAGATGGTACTTTCATTGACACGAAAAAGTAGACATAGCGAACAGGCAGCCACCCCTATGCGTACATGCCGTTTTGATGGCCCAAATATCATCACTTCAATTATCAAGAGAAGAATACATAACCAAATGGGTTGACCCGTGTTTGGGCTTCTTGGACCAACTTTAAATTCAGGCCTGATTGCTCGGTCCGAACCTTACCAAACATTTGACTTCTAGAGGAATGGGCTTATGACCGACCCATCCAAAAAATGAACATCTGATGTGAGGGTGAGTAACGTGAGTTCGAGCTACCTTTTTTTTCTTTTTTTTTTCGTTTCAGTATTTTTTTTTATTTTTGTTGAATTCACGTTTTATTTTTTAAGTTGATCATCTGTGTCAACAAAAATTCTAAATTCCCTTTGGTTTGGTATAAAGTAAATACTAAAATACTTTTAAATTGCCTTAAATTCACAGGCAATGCCATCGCCAGTCTTCGAAATTCACAGGCAATGCCTTCGCCAGTCTTTGAAATTTGTGGCTTTTCAAAATTACCATTTTGATATGTGGTCGAAAATTGTAAATTCAATGTACTTTTCCATTGGTAGAACACATTTTCCAATTGCATTCACCAATATTTAATGTTTTGAGATTGTTACATGATCGGTAGTAATCAAACATATGACCGAGCATAATTTCTTTTCGCCAATTCCTTAGTTTGGTATAAATAAATTAAATGTTAAAATAGTAAAGAAAGCATTATTTGCTAAATAAAATCTTAAAGGTTGAAGAATGAAACTTATGTAGGATCCGATATCTAAAAATTTGCAATCTTAAGCCTAAGAAGTTTGGCCAACTAGAAATGAGAAAAGTAACACTCCAAGTGACCAAACATTCAAACCTTAGAGCTATTGGAGGGTTTGTCCGATCGTTATTTCAGGACACCAAAATTAGTTGAGGTGCACGCAGAAAAAGCTGGTCCGAATATCCGGTAGTTATTATTATTTATTTATTTATTTTGCAATCTTCGGTGATAAATCTGGTCAAAGAGAGAAGAGAGACAAAGAAGGGGCCAGTTCTAACTTCTCCCTGTTTCGGTAATGGGTTCACCGTGTAATATTTTTATGGGGTCAACTAAACTAATAAATAAATTGTAGGCTATGATTAGACCAAATTCTATTTTTTACCAAAAAAAATATATTTTTCCCATGGTGTCCGATCCGCACTCCCCTCACTTGCCGGCGCCTCTGTAGATCTTGCCTACGGTTTTCCCCGAATATTTGACTATAATAAAGGATATTCAGTTAATAAACTACTACAATATATTAATGGATTCGGGGACTCTGCCGTCCCTTTGATAGATTGGGAGATTCTGCCGTCCCTTTGGAACGACACCCTTTGCTGACGTATAAAACGGCACCGTTTAATGGGTTTAGGGTCCCTCCTCCTTTGATTTGCTTCCGTTTGGCAGAGCGAAATAGATTACTGGTTCATTACTTTTGTGAGGGCCTATTTGGGGTATCACAAGGATGATTTGAATATCTCATTATTATCAAAATGTTAAAAATAATAAGCGATTAGAATCATTTTTGTGAGATTCGAAATGGGCCCAAAAAAAATCAATAGATCATCAATCTGCCAAATGGGACTTAACAACTAAAGAGACTCCCTCAAACCCATGTGACGGCGCCGTTTCATGGGTCGAAACACTCTGCCGTCCAAAACCGTTTCACTGGGACACCAGAGTCCCCGATATCCCAAATAAATATATATATTCTAATAATTTGGCGTTGCCACGATTATAACTTTATTTGCACCAACGGTAGTGATTTCGTAGTTCTTTTTCCGATCTTCACTCAAGTTAATAGACCATATCATATTAACATTACTAGCGAATGTCCATACCTGAAGGCACGACTCGAACATTCAGCACACGCAAATAAATACTGAACAACAAATTTAACCAAGTAAGATGCATAGAACAAACTCAAATGCATAAAATTTGATCAAATAAAAAAACACCATCCAAAACACTGATTAAAATAAAAAACGATATACATAAATGAACATGCATGCCTCGAGTAGACATTTTAAAAAAAATATGAAACATGTCAAGACTAAAAATCTTCAAGCATATTGATCCTTTTGAGCTTCGAGGTTTCTCGATCCCAATCCTAAAAGGAATGATATATCTACAAAAGCCCAGTTAGTATGCCAACTCATATGTGTAAAGGATGATATATAATAACAGAGAGAAACTAAATTATAATACTCTTGATAAACATAAGTTAATACCAACCAATCTTGTTTTATAAATTGGATCATAATCACAAAAAAAAAACAAAGAACTTCTACATAAATTAAATTCATGCATAACGGTGCTTTGATGAAGGTCTATAACTAATGTTTGCTAGTGACTAACTGATAATTTAACACACACATCAAAGTTGTCTCATGAGAAAAAAATATCACACAAATAAGGAAAGAAATGATCCTTGGAAGACTGGTTTAGGGCCCGTTCCACTTTCCCTTCTTTTTCCCAAAGTTCTTTTTCTTCAAATTTCAAACTCAAATATAATGAAAATGAAAAATAATTTTATGATTTTTTTGCACCGTATTAAAGATCTTAATGAGATCTATCAAACAAGATCCATATTGGTAGGAAAATTATTTGCGTAAATACATGATTTTTGACCTTGAAATTCACCTTTTTTTTTAAAAACCCACTTTTTATAAAAGCGGAATGCCCTCTCACTTAGCATTAGTATGAGGGAAAAAAATAATATTCACCTCAACTGAATATGAGGCCCGTAAATCACATTAAGCAAAAAACTAAGTTTATTGGACCAGTCTAAGGAGAGGGACAGGTCCATGAGAAAAACCTCTGACTTCCGGAAAGAAGCTGTCATATAAAAAATAACCCTCTAGCCAGGATTTCAATGAACCCATATAAATGACAGTGGGAAACGGAGCATATAATGTCAAAGAGATGTATTCTCTTGTTACCTTGATGTATACTTTGTCGAGTTCTAATAAAAAAAAAATTCCTGATCAAAAGAAAAAAAAAACCCTCCAATCCAAAAAAAAAAAAAAAGGAAAAGAAAACCCTCCAATCTAAAAAAAATATTATTCACCTCAACTGAATATGAGGCCCGTAATCCACATTAAGCAAAAAATTAAGATTATTGGACCAGTCTAAGGGGAGTGGAACAGGTCCATGCCAAAAAACCTCTGACTTCCAATAAGAAGCTGTCATATAAAAAATAACCCTCTGGCTAGGATTTCAATGAACCAGTATAAATGATAGTAAAAAACGGAGTAGATAATGTCAAAGAGATGTATTCTCTGGTTATCTTGATGTACACTTTGTCGAGTTCTAATAAAAATTTGTTCCTTATCCAAAAAAAAAAAAAAAACTCTCCAATCCAAAAATAATAATATTCACCTCAACTGAATATGAGGCTGTAATTCACATTAAGCAAAAAGCTAAGCTTATTGGACCAGTCTAAGGAGGGATAGGTCTATGCCCAAAACCTCTAACTTCCCGGAAGAAGCTGTCATATAAAAAATAACAGTCTCGCCAGGATTTCAATGAACCCATATGAATGACATTCGAAAACGGAACAGATAATGTCAACTAGATGTACCCTCTAGTTACTATGATGTACCATTTGTTGAGTTTTAATAAAAATTTGTTGCTCATCAAAAGAAAAGAAAAAGAAAAGAAAGCCCTCCAATCCAAAAAAAATAATATGCACCTCAATTGAATATGAGGCCCGTAATTCACATTAAACAAATTAAACGCTAAGCTTATTGGACCGGTCTAAGGAGGGATAGGTCCATGCCAAAAACCTTTGACTTCCAGGAAGAAGCTGTCATATAAATAATAACCCTCTGGCCAGCATTTCAATGAACACATATAAATGATAGTAGGAAACGGAGCAGATAATGTCAACCAGATGTACCCAAGGCCTCTGGTTACCACGATGTACCCTTTGTTGAGTTCTAATAAAAATTTGTTACTTATCAAAAAAAAAAGAAAAAAGAAAAGAATACCCTCCAATCCAAAAAAAATAATACTCACCTCAATTGAATATGAGGCCCGTAATCCACATTAAGAAAAATGCTAAGCTTATTGGACCAATCTAAGGAGGGATAGGTCTATGCCAAAAACCTCTGACTTCCGGGAAGAAGCTATCATATAAAAAATAACCCTCTGGCCAGTATTTCAATGAACCCATATAAATGACAGTCGAAAATGGAGCAGATAATGTCAACCAGATGTATCCTATGATTACCTCGATGTACTCTTCGTCAAGTTCTAATAAAAATTTGTTGCTTATCAAAAAAAATGAAAAGAAAACCCTCCAATCCAAAAAAAAAAAAGTAGTACCTCGAATTTAAGCTAGAAGCAGGAATTCCTTAAATATATTTTTGCTGATCTTTCCTGCAGTAAAATATTAGAAACTAAGAAGATGGTAAAAAAAAAAATTAGGATTAACGTAAAAGGCCCAAGGTTGTCAATTTTGTTTTTCTGTCACACTCATATTTTTTCTCTTAATTTTCTGCAAAAGAAACCCATTTTGAGTAAAAATTGTTCCAAAAAAAAAAATCAAACTTGCTTGAAAACTACAAAAAAAATCCTTCAATGTTTAAATTCCTTGCATGAGAACTGAAAAAAATCGTTCAAGAAACTCCCATTTTAAAGCAAAAGAAAACCAATATGAGAAAAAATTATTCAAGGAAAAAATCAAATTTGCATGAGAACTGAAAAAAAATCCTTCAATATTTAAATCCCTCGTAATTTTCCGAAAAAAGGTTATTTTATTTTTTGTGACTTGTTCCTTGAAACCTAAGACTTCAAATTTAATTACATAGATTAATTTTATAGTTTAATCAGCTATGAAAAAAAATTATGTGATCACCGCCTGGTGTTGCAGAAACAAATTTTCCTTACCGGCTTAAAAAATTGTTCAAGAACCTCCCAATTTCCAGCAAAAGAAATCCAATATGAGTAAAAATTGTTCAAGAAAAAAATCGAACTTGCATGAGAACTAAAAAAATTGAACTTACACCACCATCGGTAATGGTCGTTCAAAAGTTGCTTTCGACAAAAGAAACCCAATATGATTAAAAATCGTTCAACAAAAAAATCAAACTTGCATGAGAACTGAAAATATTGAACTTACCTCACTATGGTAATGGTTGTTCAGAAATTAGAGGATGTGGAAAACATATGCATGTGACAAACAAACCAAAAAAACGTAGACCTTCTAAATAGAAGATATATTCAAAATTTAAATCTTTTATGATAAGTTTCCCAAAATCACAGGGAACCAATAAAAGGCCGAAAGTTTTAGGTTTCCTTTAGTCCTAAATTGAAGGTATATTCATTATAAGTTTCCTTGTATATAGGAGCCAAAAAAGTTAGCAAAAAAATAGGAGCCGAAAATATTTTATCTAATGCCTAAATGGGAGCCGAAATTGTGGGATAATCTTCCCTGTTGTCTTATATGGATATTTTACCTAACAAAAATTCTAACAACAGAGACGATTTGCAGAGAACCACTCAGAGAAAAACGCGTTTGGCCCCATTTCGGGTCCCGAAAAAATCTAAAAAAATATCCATAAATTTTTTAATATTATTTTATGGCCCTGTAAAAAATCAGCTCCAGCGGATATCGGTACATATTACTTTTTGATTCATAGGGGCGAACTGCTCATTTTCGAGATTTTTTCGGGACCCGAAATGGGACCAAATGTGTTTTTCTCTGCGTAGTTCTCTGCAAATTGTCTCTGCGGATAGCAGGGCCCTTTCCCTAACGCCTAAATAGGAGCCGAAATCGTGTGATAATCTTCCCTGTTATTGTAGTAAGCATCATCAGTCGAACTATGCCCACCGTATGGGCCATCCATCGAGCTCTCTCCGGCCATCGTACGGGTGATCCGAACCGTTAAATAATTTAAATTAAAAAAAACCGAGTAGGTCAAGTGAGAAATAAGCTCGATCCGACGTGCGTAGATGCTCTATCCAAGCTTCATTTCACTGAAAAATTGGAAAAATTGAAAAAGTGGGCTTTTTGATTTTGCAGTTGAGGAAAGCTTGGATCGAGCACATATACTTATTGGATTAAGCTGATTTCTCACATGGCCCACTCATTTTTTTTTTTTAAATTATTGAACGGCTTGAATCACCCATACAATGGCCTGAACGGGCCCAGCACGGCGTGCGGGAGCTGGCCCATGCAGTGGGCGTAGCTTTATTGTACGGGTCATATCCATCCTGTAATTGTGGCCGAAAATGTGACACATTTAACTGCATGGCCGAAAATTAATGTGGCATTATAGTAGTAAGAATGGCTTCCAAATATATCGCTAGGTTTTGTATCCGTAAATCTCAACCGTTTAAAAAATTTGTACCAATCTAATGGTCCAAAATATACGAATTCAAAAACTTCCTTATCATGTTATATAGATTTGCCTTCTTTCTGTTTCCTTTAATTTAAGGTCATAATGACCTTTTCGTTTGGAGGATTCAAATTTTTAGGACACGGATTTTAATAAATTTTTTCTATTTCTATCTCTCTCTACTTATTACTTTCAAAACTTCTAAATGATTCAAAACTTCTAAACAAATATCTGCATTCTTTGCCAAGCACAAATCAGTTATTCGAGTCCACATCTGAATTGTGAGAAACATTTGAATTTAAAATAACTACGTTGTGACCTTTGTTGCCATAAATTTATGGAGGATTACTACTACTTTGGGTTTGGAGTAATTAAAGGTCCTGTTCCTAGGTAATATGTATACTCTTGATCCAAGGAGTATCGGAAAAAATATTTTCGAAAGAGAATAAAAAAATGCAGAGTCAAACAATGCCTGATAACGGTGGAAGCATCCTACTAGTAGATTATTTATTATTTAGTTCCAAACTATTTATTCGTTCGATCACATACTCCAATCTCGAGACATCCGATGCTTTAATTTAAAAAAAAAAAAAAGAGAAAAAGAAGAAGAAGATTATCTCGACTGTAGGTATCTATAAGGTATATTTGATAGGTGAGTGAGTCGCTGTTGATGTATTCGACAAATGTGTCCGGTGCTTCGTCCTAATTATATGTTCATCTACAAATAGACTTCCATCCCACATATGCCAATTTTTACTTGGGAATTAATTTTCACACTCCTCTTTCATCCAAATGCACTCTATTTTTGTCTTCATTCATGTAGAATTACAAAATTACCCTTCATACATTTTTCTTCTAGACCGTTGAGATTGTGCACAGCACCGTGCAATCTAAACCGTTGATTGCCGAGATCAACAATCCGGATATGCACAACGCCGCACAATACCTCTCTGGGTTCTTGTGAATATGTGGTACAAGAATTCAATAACCAGTGATATTCATGGAATCCATAAGCGTTAACACACTCTCCTTTTTCACTATGTTATGCCAAAAGGTATCTCGACCTATGAAAGAGTGCATCACGACCTTCCCAAAAGGAGAGGTCTGTAATATCTATCAAGATCCAAATTTTCCAGAACAAAATTTAACAGACCCACAAGACAAATAGTAGTGTTTGCTTTTTATCCTCATGTGTCTCAACAACAAAAAAAATGGTATCCGACTGTTTTAATTATAACTCCAATCCAATTGGAGCTGACATGAACTAATATCAGCAAAGTACGTACTACTCCTGTGTATAATCAATGGCAAGCATAACAATTCATTTTGCTCGATGATGGTTCGCGGTGATGGATTCCTTAATAAGGGGAGGAACAGAAGTGGGCGGGCTGTGCTCCGTGGAGAATTGATGGCGATGGGGGTTTGGCAAGGTGAGAATGAGCAGGGATCATGGAAGAAATTAATTTTCAAATCATGACTTGCTATTGTTTTTGTTATTGGCAAGAGGGATCAGCACTGTTAGAATAATTAGATTAACACGTTGAAAGAGCCGAAGAGGAGTTGGACTCCTGACATCTATACTCCTAGTACCTAGCTAGTTGCCAGTCTAATGCCATTGGGCCAAAAGCTTCTTGGCCAGGACTTGCTATCGTTTATAGTAGTTTGAGATGATTAAGGAGTATTCAGCACACAACTAGTACAGAGAATATCTGAATTCAAATGGAGTCACTCTAGGAATCGGATTTGACCAATTCCATAAATCATGAGAAGTGCTAGCTACCAGCGATGAACCGTGCTATGCCCGGGGTTCTCTTATTATTTTATGAACTAGCTATAACCCGTGCTACGCACGGAGTTGTTACACAATCGGTACGCAACCCTTTGGTACCTATAGTTGAGTTGGACCTATAAATACACATCATCTACTACAGTCTGGTTCCTATCAGGACACCCTGACCGGAGCTTAGGTTTGGATCACCACTCAGCCGTTGGATCGTATTTTCAATAGTCTAGATTTTAATGAAACTTTTCCGGGAAAAAATTAATTGTGACTATCATAAACCTTCTGCAGATCTGGACTATTGAAAACACAATCCAACGGCTTAGAGTAAAAGTCCAGACCTAAGCTTATATCAGGGAATCCGGACCTTATCCGGAGTGTCCTCTACTATATTTTTCTTTTGAACAGAAAATAAAGAAATTTATTATTAAAACAAGAAGGTTACAATGTTTAAACTGTATTAGGACAAGTTCAAAGGTCAACGTTTCACTCACAAAAACATGACTTCCAGGGAAGGATGAACAAAAGAAACACAGAAGACACCCTCCCAATGGCCACCGAAGTCTGCAATGGGTATGCATCTCTCTCTCTCTCTCTCTCTCTCTCTGCTCCCCAATGGTTTTTTGATGTAGTACTCTGTTTTGGTTCTTGCTCTGCTTACTTTATTTTGCTTCTACTCATTACCGCAATAGGAGATGCACCGATCATGCATGGGTCGTTGTGGGCTTTCACACATTTTTTGTTAAACTCGGAAAGGAGAGGTTTTATTGCTAAATCAAAAGGGGGCAGTGGCCCGGTACTCCTTACGAACCAAGAGTAAACCTTTTGTTTTCTGGATATTATTTGATCTCCAATCTGTTGGTTATATTAATCAGATTTTTAGTGTGGATCGTTTCTTAATTGATTCACAAACATGGTTGCGGTTGGGTTAGTGGTCAAGTCCGGAGAGTTAAGAATAGCTCTCAGATCTCTAAGATCGAAATCTCTCAAGTGTTATCAACTCTTTTGAAGCTAGTTTATACGAGTTCACAAAATTCATAAGTTGAATCAAGAAAATTTATACTCCACAATCTATTTTTCAATAGAAATCATATTTCTCGGGCCGCAATACCCTTTGATCACGAGCCATGGAAATATGTCTGTAACATAGCAAGAACTGTGTGTTGCCTTCATCCAGGGTCGGTATTTTCCGATATGGCCGTTACCTGATTGGTATTGGAGAGCAGTGAGGTTCCTATTTTATGAAACAACGGTATGTACCGGCTGGTACGGTGCTGTAGTGACAACTTTGGTGGCAACGGTATGACTTTTTTGCTATTGCGTTCATTCTTGTAATGCCTAAAATTTCTTTCTTCAAATGACGAGTTATTCAAAAAATAAGTTACGTTTAACTATTTTGATAAAGCTCTGGAAATGATTTTACTTTTTCTAATGGATTTAATTTTTTGTTCAAATTAACCTTTTCTCTTTTCTAATATTTATGTGGCTCAAAATTACAAAATTTGGAATTTCAACTGTTCTATAAGAGCTCTTAATTATTTGTACACATTTTGCATTTTTATTCAAAATTATAAATAATTTCTTGTCAAATTGTGTCTTTCCTTTGGTATCAGTTATTATTTTTAAAACTTGAACGAAGTATTTGCACCATTTAAAAAGTCCAACTCATTTCCATTTATAAGACGTCTCTTTAAAAGAATTTGTTCCATCTTTTTAAAATCAATGTTGACTCTACCAAATTCGACAATTAGTTTAATCTTTATAAGTCTTTTTCAAAGATTAATAAAATATTTTTTGCCAATAAAAAAAAACAAATCAACAAGTAGTTGACTAATTAAGTTCATTCCAAACAAAAAAGAATCACAAAATAAGATAACTACATATATGTATCTATATTCTTAAAACGATATTCGCCCCCACCAATTTGAGTGATCAGTTAGGTGTACGTGCACCAGGTTACCACGAAGCCATCTCCAAGATATAGTGAAGCTCAATCTTGAAGACTGTTGTCTTATTGCATCATGCACCAATGAAGAGACCCCGAATACGTTCAGATTTTGCTAGCCCAACAAGAATAGATTTAGGAGATAATCTAGAGAGAAAGAACAATCAGAATTGTTCTAATCAACTTACTGAATCGGTACGTAGAACCCCTTGCATTTATACAGACATGCATGGATCGTGACCGTTGGCCAAAGATTATACCTTAAACCCAATAATCATATCCATTTATAATAGCCATGTCTATTCATTTCACTCCAATAGTCACACCTTTTCGTTTGATCATGTCTATTATTTTAAACCAAATAGACATCCCTTTTGTATTTAAATTCAATAGTCACGTCTACAAATTCAACGTGAATAAATACACCTTTTGAATTAAACCGTTCACCACTAGTTACATTTAATATCCATTAAATAGTTTGGAAATGTTACCAACACTAATTGTTTTAGCTGATTTTTAAGAACCATGATCATGAACTGGCCTCTTGATCATTTTTCAAGCTATTTTCTCTTTTCTCTTCTGTTTTGGCTTTATTATTATTTTTTTTAAATGGGCTTCTCATGTTTTTTGCAGTTGGAACAAGGTAGAAGTGGAGCACTGAACTCTCGGGCTGTTTGGGGTGTACGTTCCTCTTGCCTTGGAATTATGAGAACTGGGGAGAATCGTTCAAAAGCTGTCGAGACGGTTGTTTCGCAAAGAGCCCTGCAAATGGGCACCTCATTTCCATGCCGAATCTGTGTGGTTGGTTTTCTCTTCGGGGTTTGTCTTACGACGTTATTCCTGGCTGCTCTCACTTCAGGCAGCTTTGCCTTCGGAGGGATTTCGTTCTCTTCGTTTTCAAATGGAATCACTTCTTGGAACGTCGCGAGCACTTCAGATATGAGCGGTAAGTGGAATTAATTTCCTCAATTTTCTGCTCATTTTGTGGTTTGTTATATATAGAGTTTCTCGTATTTTGTACGCCAAATGGGCCATTGACTGGATGCTGACTCAGCACGCTTTGCTGACTAGCATGCCACGTGGCGTACAAAGGCCAACGTGGCAGCAGATGTGGCACTAACATATATAGCCATATATTGACTCAGCACTAACGTGATGTTGATTGGATGGAGTGGAACCAGCATATGGACCTGACGTATAGCGTTGAGCTGGCACCATATGTTCGTTCAGACCCGATCTTGACTTTTCGGGAGCTTAAAGTGAATTAAAAATAGGACATCTTTTGTGAGACTATAGTAATGAATAAAAAAGTAGGAGGGGCCCTTGCAATTTAGAGTTTTTGGAGGTTTAAAGCGGTTGCAATACAATATTTGGCTCAAGGCCGGCTCTGTGTTCGTCGATCATCAACTCCTGGCACGTTCGCGTGTAGATCTAACATGTGCCCATGTGTTGCCTTCAACCAGTGCGTGCGGGCTCCTCTGACCTCCGTTCATGATCGGGCATCCATGTCTGTGATTGCCACGACGAGACAAACAAAACCCTGTGGAAACTCGTTTTTTCCACAATTCTGCTTTTTCGATCAACACGAATAGAAAGTTCAAATCAACCGTGTTTCCAATGACCACATTCACACCTAATTACGCTTGATACCACTTGTTGGGGATCGCGATACCGATCATTTTGACTCAAACTTTTACAAAACCTCACAACATGCACCTCACGTAGGTAAACATGTAGTCATGGCGCACAAGTACTTAACTAATGATACTATATCTGCATTCCAAAACCTCCGCCATGGTCAGTAGTATTGACCAGCGAGCATAATTTTGCGTTGTGATGCAGATATCGATCAGGAGAAAGTGTCTTTCTTGTACTCGGCTTGGAGTGCTTTGCTCAACGAATCAATGAAAGGCCAAGGTGATCAGTTGCCGCAAGGTGCGGATCAAGTGAGGAATGTGCCGAAAGCCCCTCACTTGGAGGATTGCAAGCTGAGTGCACAACTCAACAAGAAACTCGATAAGCGTGTCGAAAATGAGAGCTTTCCTCCTTGGACGTTGTGGAAGGGACTCTTAGATACTTACCCATCTAGCGAGCGACGCAAGTCTGATGAAGGTGCTTATCCTCCGTGGGTATGTGCTTTCTCCCCCCATATTCAATAAGGGTATGTTTGGTTTGATGGAATAGAATTTACAATGGAATGAAATTGAGGTTGAAATGAGATTGGAATATCCTTTTCATTCCCAAGTTCGGTTGTACTTAAGAATAGCCCTTCTCATCAGCAATGGAATGGTGTGACAATAGTAGTTTATGGAGTGGAAATAGTAATTTTTGGAGTGGCAATAGTATTTTTTTGTGTGAAAATAGTGAATCTTGGAGTGGCTCTAATAATTTTGGTATGGCAAAGAAATAGAATGTCAATTCCTTAGTTTTTTTAGTAGAATGACAATTTTTTTACTAAGGTGAATAGTGATTTCATTTGGAATGATCATTTCATCATTTAATGATGAACCAAACATGGAAATAAGTATTCCATAGAATGACCATTTCATTCCAACGTTGATTCCATCGAACCAAACATACCCTAATAGTTATTCGGGATTGTTCGGGTACATGAAGAGTTTCCATGAAAGCGTAGCATACATGAAAGGTAAATGAATGATTCGGATTCAAGAAGGGTTTCCATGAAAGGGTAATGAATGGTTCAATCAGATTACGCAG
Source organism: Rhododendron simsii (assembly GCA_014282245.1). NCBI lineage: Eukaryota > Viridiplantae > Streptophyta > Magnoliopsida > Ericales > Ericaceae > Rhododendron > Rhododendron simsii. Next base: position 26,326,251 of record CM024961.1, read on the forward strand.
ATAGGTCTAATTCCCTTCTTTTCAACAAAATTTCATGCTTTCACTTTCAAAGCCAGTTGTTCGTAATTTCTTTGCAGGTAGCGGGATCGGACGAAGACAATTATCCACTGACTAGGAAAGTGCAGCGAGACATTTGGCTTCATCAGCACCCTGTGGACTGCAATGCTCCTGATGTGAAGTTTCTTCTTGCTGACTGGGAAACGTTGGCAAGGTTAGGCATGGGAGCACAGTTTAACGCAATGTGCGGGCTCCTTGCTATGGCGATCGATGAAAAAAGGGTCCTCGTTACGAACTACTATAATCGGGCGGACCATGACGGGTGTAAAGGTATGAATTAGTCGTAATTCCGTTCGTAATTCTTTTCCTTATGGACATCGATCTGATTTCTATGATACTACTACTAGATACATGTTATATTGCAGATACATTATCTATATACTCCTTATAACGTTAATTTCAAAAGTTGTGACTAATCTTTAAGAAATTTCAAAGCAATAAAATGAAACTAATTTGAAACAATTAATGTGATTTTTTACTTGTAAAGAGTTGTGGTAACATTTAATAGAAGTTGTGACTTTTCATATGAGTTGTACCTTCAAATGGTAACCACTTTTCATTAGGAGTTGTGACATTTGATTGAAGTTGCAACTTCATATAAATGTCGTGACTACTCTTTAGAAGACAAAGGGGGATCCTGTAGGGCGATCGATCGAGCAGTCCATTTCGACAATAAATGGCTCATATCAATAGGAGCTCGGATTTAATCCGAGCTGTCAGCGTCAAAATAGACAGCCGACATTGTTTCTAAATATAGGATTCTCCCCATAAAAGTTGCTTAATTTCTCATTCTTTCCCTCCTACGCTCATACCAATTTATTAACTTTTATATGGGGAACTCTAGGGGATTTTTCCAGAATTACTATCAACAGAATGCATTGATTTGTTATATCTTGGACGAAATTTGATAGAACCCCAGCAACAAACTCACTTCAAGTGAGGAAAAAAAATATTGTCTTAAAAAAATTATACGTTTGTGTCTGAAAGCTTAAAGTGTTTGTATCCATCCTTCCATTTTTGTTATTTTTCCAACAAGAGTGCCATGAAAATTTTCCTTTTAAAAAAAAAAAGTGTTATGAGAATGATTATTTATCTTATGAATAGCTACATTAGATTCTGACGCAGCGTTGTAGCAAAAGAGAGACTAGATATGGTTCTAATAGACGAATGTGTTAGATATGGTTCTAACAGACGCTGAAAGTGTGAGAATTTTACACCTCTAAGCGTGAGAATTTTAAAACAAAAGATCGTGACAATTTAAAAGTCAAAGTTTGTGAATGGCGCTGGTAAAATTAATTTTCTTTCTTCTGTTTTTTATCTCTAATTTTTTTTTAAAATACAGTTAGAGTTTAATTCAATTCCCACAGGAGAAAAGAAGCAAGAAGGACATGATATATCGAGCAATTAGCCTTACCTCTCAAACGCGATAGACTAGAGTTTGATTATTTTGTGGCCACATACGACGGGTTCACGGCGGTTCATTGGTGCTTCACAGCGGAGTTGGCTTGATTAGTTTAGGACTGGAGTGTGTTTTGGGCTTATCCTCTTGTACTTGGGCTTTTAGGCCTTCTTTTGTGTTTGGACTGCATCTCATTTGTGTTTATTGTTTTATCTGGGCTTTAAGGCCTCTTAAATGCTGGGTTTTGTCCCTTGGGATATCTTCTTATATAGTTGGCATTTTGCCAATCAAGGATTGGAGTTAGGTCTCTAATGGGCAATTGTTACCTTTCTCCTTACTCTAGTCTTTGTAAGCTTTCAATTTCGCCCTTCAAAAAAAAAAGTTTAGGACCCAAATCTTACACAAAAAGTAGTTTTTTTTTTTTTTGTCCGTTAAACAAACCATGCTCATATGCATGGGAGTATAAGGGAAAAAAGACTGATCTTCTATATACACTGATCGCTCTCTCTTCTTTGTGTCTGTGGTCTTTCAGGGTCATCGCGTTCTAGTTGGTCTTGTTACTTCTTGCCAGAAACATCACAAGAATGCCGAGAACGTGCATGGAAGTTAAAGGAGGACAAGGAAGCATGGGAGAAAGGAATCATAACAGGAAACGACAAGTACACAGTAAACCAAATATGGTTTACTGGGGGTCCTAGGCAAGCTCTTGAACATATTCACTATATTTGCTTCATAACTTTATAGACGCAGATTATGCGTTGTTGTGCAACGAACCAAACACAAGCGCCTGAGCGTGCACAACAGCACGACTCGCCATTTCTCACTGTGTTATTCTCAAACGAAGAAGAAACCAACATCGGCTTGGGTTTGCCAAATTAGATATACTAGGGTTGGCATTCATTTGGTGAGGCGTTCAGTATTATTCACGCTTAGAAAGCCAACACCAGACAATCGTCAATGCCTTATCTCACTCCGTCGAATGTCTTGCAACAGGATTTGGGGTGATCCTTGGAGTTACATGCAGCCTACGGCTGATATAGACGGAAAACTGATTGCTTCTCATCGCAACATGGATACAAGGTGGTGGCGAGCCCAGGTATAAAAGTACTGGTCTCGAAATTTTTCTACTACACTTTTTTCAATCGCAAGTATGAAAACATAGTTGGAATTTGTATACGCAAGTATGTGCTTAATTCAGATGTAAGTACGTTTCCATGCTTATACGTATTATTCGATCATGGCTGACACGCATACTATTGTTCGTTGAATATTTTCAGGGGCTCCGCTACCTAATGAGATTTCAGACTGAGTATACTTGTAACTTGCTAAATGCTGAACGTCATGCGGCCTTTGGACGGGAAGCTGCTAAAATGGTGGTTCTTGCAACACCCGCCAAAAAATGGCTCGAGGTTTACATTCTTATATTTGCCCTTGTTTCAAGTAATACAATACAAAGCTATGAATTTTGGAATATTAGATCCTAATAGATTCAGAATATTCTTTTGCTTAGTTAATCTGTTCTCCTGGTACTGTAAGGGTGCGTTTTCTCAAAACTAAATGGACTAAAACTCACGTTTTCACGGATTTCTAGGCTGGTTATTTTCCTCACATACATTTACTAAATACCATTTGACGAAAACAACTTGACTATTGCAATTAGCCTGTAGTCTATTTTGTTTAGCGGGAATGTACCCTAATTGTTCAATATGAAGCTATGAATTTTGGATTACCCTGTGAGAGATAACTACGCGTATGGGACATTTTTGTATCAGTGTCTTTGGAATCCAGTACGGAAATGGGAAGCTTGCAAAAAAAAAAGGCTATAGAGCAATAGAACAACTGAGTAGCTCAATTACTTGCTTATTACCAATTCCACAAGAGAAGGTTTTTTGTTGAAGCTTGTTGGCAATCCTTGTATTCCTTTGAACCTTTATTTCGAGTTCAATGGCCAAGTCTTTTTTTTTTGTTCCAAGTAAAGTTTAAACCTGTTTTTCAAAGCCAAGCTTCAAATTGAAGCTTCTCGGTAAGTTCGGGCTTCACATATAAATTTCAAATGAGTGCAAACAGGCATAACTTAGATAATGTACGTTTCTAAATTTTAATATGGCTTATCAAAGAATTGTATCGTTCACTTTTGCAAACTCACGCCTATTAAGAAAATCCTCTTCAGGAAGTTACAGAAGAACCTCAATCTGACATAGAACGATTTGTATGGTCCAATCACAAACCATGGATTCCCAGGCCATTGCTAAGCATGCATGTGAGGATGGGCGATAAGGCAAGCGAAATGAAGGTAGTTGGATTTGAAGGGTACATGAATCTTGCTGAACGCATAAGAAAGCGCTTCCCAAATGTTCACAACATCTTGATATCCTCTGAGATGCAGGTTATTAACACTTTTGTCGTGCTTTAAATCCTTTTTATCATTAAGTCAAGAAAGACCCTAGGACATCAAGTAGTAGAACTGATTCTCATTCATACATACAAAAAATGATTCTCACGATTGTTTTTGCATCAAGTATGAGATAAATGTACTATACCAAGGGTTTATATATTCTGCAATCCAACCCGAATCAAAAAATCCAGATACATGCAACAGTACGAAAGCCACATATACGTATCGGATAAGTCCGGGCGTTTGCAACATAAGTTGAACACATCTACACAAGAACATTGAGTTCTATTGATATTGGTTGATCATATTACTCTTTTTTTTTTTTCCATTTTTGTTTAGCTGTTGTGCTCAACTTCTCACAGTACTATTTTTCTTCAGGAGGTAATCGATAAATTGAGATCATACACCCGTTGGAATTTCTACTACACAAATGTGACACGACAGGTGGGGAACACGTCAATGGCTGATTACTCAGCAAGTCTAGGCCCGGAAGTCAGCACAAATTACCCTTTGGTTAATTTCTTGATGGCTGTCGACTCAGACTTCTTCGTCGGAGCCTTGGGTTCCACCTGGTCCTATCTTATAGACGGAATGAGGAGCACCGGAGGAAAAGTAATGGCCGGCTACTTAAGCGTCAACAGGGATCGGTTTTGGTAGCTAGAGATGAAACAGATAAAGCCGGCGGCTTGCAATTCCATGGGTATGTAAAGTGTGCTTTGCCGGTAATTCTCGTATGCCAAAGTATTGTTAACGTTAATGATTTTAATCCCCTGTTTTAGGAATTTATTCTAATATATATGTGCTTTTGAACTTTTTTCAGCTGACGGATTTATGTCAACATCTTTTTTAGGCAAGTCGAGAGGTTAGGTGAGGACTCTGGCGGCACTTTGAGAACTTATCGTACTTGACCACCTTACGATATTTGCATTTTAGTTTTAGGGTTTTTTATTCATTGCTTCCGCATTTTGTAAAATCTTTTTGGGGGACATTGAAATTTGAAACTCGTTTTTCTATTGGTGGCACATAGTTACTATTTGACTTATGGGATATTGGTTGTTCACTGGTCGTAATACACCTTTTTGGCTTTGAGTTTGTTGATCAATATCTGGTCCTTAAGTCCTTTTGTGTTCGATGGTGTTATTTATTTCTGAGCTGCGTGTTCGATCGGCGGGTTCGGTGGTTCGCGCCCCATGCATCGATCGCTTCTCATTTTGGGGCGTTGTTAGCGTCTATTTCCCATTCCCCTAGCTAAATTAATCATCACAAAAAATCTAGCGCAGATGAAAGTTGAAAGTGAAAACTCAACCAAACAGGGCATTCCTTCTCAGCATTTCCAGCGATGCAATAGTAACATTACTAGTAATCTAATTCTGCTTACTGCTACCTCAAAATTTTTAATTTACAGAGGGGGTTGTAATTGCTCTATAAGTTCTTCTTGTCATCAAAGGCTGCAAAGAATTGGGAGTACTTTCAATATTGTGATAGTATAATCCGAACGGAGATAAAGGCTTTTTTTAGGAAAAAAAAAGGGGTTGGCTTTTTCACGGAGGAGCTGTGAATGAGTTATTTGCGGAGTTGTATGATTTCAACCGTCTGTTTCAGCATTGGACGGTCCAAATTTTAAAAAAAACTATTTGCATGAAGAATTAATTCTTCACGCGAATAGTTTTTTTTTAAATTCGGACCATCCAATGCACTTTGGACGCACGCGATTTGGCTCCGTAAACGTTTATTCATAAAAAGCTCTATAATAAAGATTTTAGGCCTCCTTTTGTTGTTATATTTCCTTTCTTGGGATGACTGCTCATTCTCTGTTTTTTCATTGTTATTATCAATGAAGTATCCTTTGACAAAAAAAAAATCAAGAGAGAAAATGTAACATCAACCATGTTAACAAAATTGCCCTATATCACAATCAAGAGAATAAGGATAACATGAACAACTTTTACGAAGTTGGGCTGTCTCGATCAAGAGTCTTACAAATGAAAATTATGTACTAATAAAGTGGTTGATGCCATTGTGACGGGCCAACTTCTTGTTGCGTAAGATGCATGATCTTAAGCATCATGTTTCTTTTGCAAATTTTGTTAACTCGTTTTTAGGTCGAAGGGCCATCGTGATCCGTTCAACTTTCAAATAATCAATCAACATTCTGACTGTTCATCCTGTGACATTCAATAAAAATCCAGGTAAAAATACAACAAAAATGAGAATACAGTAAAACCGAAGAATACCACCAAAATGAAAATAACACAATGCGTTGAATGGTCTTCGGACTTGAGATCATTGCTCCGAGCTTCGATCGAGGCGTGGGAGATCGTAAGTCTTTTGCCTGGCTGAAGCTGCTGATCATGGATGTAGTGAAGTTGGTAAAATGGTCTATGTGATAAGTTGTGTTTAAAAGAAAATCTTAAAAAAAAGGGAAAGTCTACAATACACACCCCTTAAAAGGGTGTACCATATGCACTTATTTTAAGGTTCATTCATAACATTTTAGTATGTTTCGTAACTTTTGTTCTAAAGAGAGAGCAAACCCATAAATCTGACTGCCCGCCAGGATTTGAATTCGTAACATTTTCATTATGATTCATAACATTTTGGTGTAGCTCGTAACCTTTATATGATTCTTAACTTTTTAGCAATACAATTTGTAACATTTTTCCTACAATTCATAACATTTTAGGGGGTGCATATGATACACACCCAAATAAGGGATGTGTATTGTAGTCTTTCCCAAAAAAAAAAAAAAAATAGGGGAAATTTAAAAAAAATTTCCATTCCTATTCTATGAGCGTCGGGATTTTGCCCCAAAGAAGTTGATAACACGTGCGAGATTTCGAACTTGAGACTAAAGAGAGAGCAAACCCATAAATCTGACTGCCCGCCAGGATTTGAGTCGTGGTTCCTTCCTCGCATGTTTTGCGGTGATGGATGAACTATATTTCTATAGGGTCAACTAGACTAATAAATAAAATGTAAGCTATGATTAAAGCAATTTCTTTTTCCCATGGTGTCAGTCGACCCCACACCTCCCTTGCGGCGCATTGCCTATCGGTTCAGTTTGGACGCTCGTAATCTTTTATACGTAGGAATATGAATTTGATTATTAGGAATCAAAATTCTTAGTAATTCGATACCGAGTAATTCTATTCCGACATTTGGATTAATTAAGTAATCTTCTCTAATAATAATTTATTTTGGAAATATCCTAAAGTCAAACGTTTTCTTTTTATTCTGATCGAGTCAGCAATCCAAGATTCCCATGGGGGGTAAGAGAGATCAGATTCCTCATGTATTTAGTAATGTGATTCCTTTTGAATTGGGAGATCAATAATCTCATCCTCATTCACAATCGTCACAAACATAAAAATGTTAAAGTTCTGAAATTACATTTTCATCCCCCAAGATCCATGTCATCCAAGTACAGCGGCCTATAATGTTTGACTTAAAGAAGGAATATTAAGATCACTAATCTAACAAATTAATATTCCTCATAATCTAGCATGACGTAGACAATCATTGGCATGATTATTAATTGTGATAAAAATAAAAACAAAAAATCGCACATATGGTTGGTCACACTATACGTGTGCATAATTTTGTTTTGTTTTGTTTTTTTGCTGATCAGTATTTTATTTCGATAGTCGCTAGACGGAGGGTAGTCTTTGAGTTTTATTTTGTTTATTTACTTAACGGGCATCCCTTATTCTCTCTCTTTCCAAGTGCCTCTCATAAGGATAATGTTAAACAGAAATTTTTAAGTCAGGTATTCCTAATTTTTTTTTACTGTCCAGACCTCATTGTTCCCGATTGAATTTCAATAATCCGAACCGTTCAATATGTTTGAAACATTTTTTTAAGAGTATCCGTGAGAAATTGGCAAAAAAATATGACCAGTAAAGTTTGATTTGAGCAGTTTTTTATAAAATGCGATGATTAGATCAAGGCCTTCCCGGTTATATTTTTTTCCAATTTCTCGCGGATATCCTGAAAACATGTTTTAAACATATTGAACGGTTCGGATTATCAAAATTTGATCGGGAAAGTGGACTTCCGTATGAGGTCCGGACTGTAAGAAAAATCAGAGATCCCTGACTTGAAAAAGACCGAATGTAAAAGTTTAATTACTCACTTCGCCATACAACAAACATATATACTTACTAGCGATGAGCACGGGTTTGTAAAACAAATTTTCCGTGATGTTTATATTTTATGAATATGTACTAGAATTAAATAACTGATGATATTCACGGAACCAATAAGCATGAGGTACTTGGCTTGTGGGTCTGTGAATTGTTTTTTTTTTTGGGTAGAAAATTTGAAATTGGATGAATATTTCAAAATATCTCTTTATTTGGAAGTTTGTTGGATGCACTATTTCATAGGTCGATCGAGAAACGTCTTGCGTAACTTAGTGAAAAAGCCAAATATTTACTTTTTAACCTCATGTATCGATCTAGGCAACCACGAAATCAATATTTGACTGCTTGCAACTCCAATCCAATTTGGAGCTAACAAGAATTAATAGCGACACTGAAGTACTATCTGTAATCTACAACGATCATAAAATTTACTTTGTTCCTTGATTTTTTGAACAGCGAAAAAGAATTTTATTTAATTGATATAAATGGATATACAACGTGAATGTAAGGAAGTGAGCATGCATGCTCGGGCATCCCAACGCAAGAAAGCATCCCAACAAGGATTGACGATGGTTGGTGGTGATGGATTCCTCAATAAGGAGGAATAAGCAGCTGGATGATCGAAAATTTAGTATTAAAATTCATGACTTGCTATTGCTAGTAGTAGTTTGATTAAGTGTCGTAATCTTAACCTCGCAACTACTACAAAGAATATTTGGATTGAAATGGAGTCACACTAAACAATGGAGTTGACCAATTCCATAAATCATACACTAAATAATGGAGTATTCTAAACTATCTAACTATTGAAACGCGCTTTGAATGGGGTTATCTTGTGAGCGACGTTTATATTATATATATAATCTAACAATGACCCATGCATCAATAAGCATGAGGTTATTCCTGTACGACTCGGCTTTTTTAAAAATGTCTCTTGGCATATATAAAGGAGTGCATCCAACTATCTTCTAAAAATAAGGAGACATTTCTTAACATTTATCATAATTCAAAATTTCAACATCAATTTGCAAACCCACAAGCACAATATTGCTTTTTAACCTCATATATCAATTTCTGACTGCTTTTATGGCGCCAATCCAACTGAACAAATCGATCAAGCACTTTTCATTTGCCAAATAAACTGGTCATTCATAGAGCACATTCAAAAATTATTCTACACATGAACATATCGGAGTAACATTTGTATGGGACGCAAGACGGAGCTCACACAAGCAGTCGGTTCACAATCGGTACGCAACCTGTCAGTACCCATATGGTTGGGTTGGACTTGGCCCTATGAACACATATCCTCTGTCAACGTTTCACTCACCAAACATGTATAACTTCCAGAGAGAGATAACCAAAACGAAAAACAGAGGACAGTCTTCCAATGGCCACCAAAGTCTATATTCTGTTTGCATCTCTCTCTCTCTCTCTCTCTCTCTCTCTCTCTCTCTCTCTGCGTGTGTGTGTATTCACAATGATTTTCAATCAATTTAGTACTCTGTATTGGTTCTTGCTCTTTTTACTTATTTAGTTCTCATGCTTTTGCAGTTGGAAGAAGGTAGAAGTATACCTCTAAACGCTTGGGAGGTCTCAAAAGATGAAATGGATGGTGGAGATTGAAGCTACTTCCTGAATCTTCTTTAGAGCAACCCTTAATCTTTCTGATTTCTGATAATCAGTAGAATTCCACTTCTGGGTTTTATTCTTTTCCGGCATATATATCTGAATTGGGCGTCATTTTGCTGATCAGAGAAACGGAAATTTCAACTTAATTTTCATGTGATTGTTGTTGAAAGTTGGTTACAAGGGTATCAACTTTCAATACCAAAACCATTGAAAAGGGCTGTTTGGGGTGCTCTCTTACCTTTGAGGCTTTGATTATGAGAATTGGGAGAAAACAGATGGATACTTCGAAACACAATTCCATTGAGAGAGTTGTCTCTCAAAGAGCACTCCAAATGGGAAACTCATTTCCGTGCCAAATTTGTGTGGTTGGTTTTCTTATTGGGGTTTGCCTTACATCATTATTTCTGGCTGCTCTCTTGACTTCGCTGGGCACCTTTGCTTTTGGTGGGATTTCATTCTATAAATTTTCAAACGGAATCACTTCTTGGAACTCAAGTTCAGATATCATCAGTAAGTGGAATTTCCTCAATTTATGCTCATTTTTCAAGTATCGAGTGACAACCTCACATATGTAAAACTGTAGTTATGATTGCAAGTTTTCACTAACGATCGATAATATGAATTCCCAAACCTCTCCATAGCGTATTGACTAGCTAGCTAGTGAGCATAATTTTGCGTATGGCTAAAAGCACTTTGCACTCTTTTCTGGTAATGCAGAAACAGAGAAGGTGATCATGTATTCTCAGCAAACTTCCAAAGATAGCGTTGACGAGAGAGTGTCTTTCTTGTACTCGGCTTGGAGTGCTTTGCTCGATGAATCAACGAAAGGCGAAGGCGAGTTGCCGCAAGGTGCGGATCAAGTGAGGAATGTGCCGAAAGCCCCTCACTTGGAGGATTGCAAGCTGAGTGCACAACTCAACAAGAAACTCGATAAGCGTGTTGAAAATGAGAGCTTTCCTCCTTGGAACCTGTGGAAGGGACTCTTAGATACTTACCCATCGTCGACAGCTGGAGAGCGGCTCAAGTCTAATGGTGCTTATCCTCCGTGGGTATGCGTGCTTTCCCAAAATTGTAAATCCTGTGGTGCACTCCCTTGTAATGCACCTGTATGGCAGATTTGGACCGTTTATCTCGACAATCAATGGTTCAGATATGTTTGTTCTTTTACGGGTCCAAGTTAATTATTACCGGTAAAAGATAACAAACATATCTGAATTATTGATTGCAGAAATAGTCGGTCCGGATCTTTCCTGCAAGGTGCACTATAGGAGTGCTTTGCAGGATCCCCGGATCCATTTCCTTGATATTCACCCATAGTTATTAGTCTAACTCCGAGATATATACTAGTTCATCGTCTTATCACGACCACATGAAAGGAAAATAAATGGTTCAGATTTACAGTTGAATCTGAACCATCTAAACCATTTATTTTCCTTTCGTGTGAATCTAAACCATTTATTTCCCTTTCATGGAAACTCTTCATTGAGTAACATTATGAAACTTTAGTTTTTTTGAAGAACAATTAGTACAATCCGAGACCCATTCCTATAATTGGCAAGAAGTCAAATTCAGGACACCCAAATGGACCGAGGCCACCTAGAGACCGAAGCCCAAACAATTAAGTACCAAGAGACCTAAATGTCCAAATCAAACACTGACGCTCATTATGAAACTTTAGTTGCATGTGTTATTTATTTGCAAGTGAATATATATGGTTGTGATCATTTACGTGTAGTCGTATTGAAATATGCATAAGACGGTCAATCATTTCTCCTGTGGTGAGATTTTTCACAGATTTTTACGGTCAATCAATATATATGGTTGTGATCATTTACAAGGGATTTCGTAATTTCTTTGCAGATAACGGGATCAGATGAAGAAAATTATCCATTGACTAGGAAAGTACAACGAGACATATGGATTCACCAGCACCCTCCAAATTGCAATGACCCTAGTGTGAAGTTTCTTGTAGCCGACTGGGATACGATGGCAAGATTTGGCATGGGAGCTCAGTTTAACGCAATGTGTGGACTTCTAGCTCTGGCTATCACTGAAAAAAGGGTCCTCGTTACCAACTACTACAATCGTGCGGACCATGATGGGTGTAGAGGTATGAGTGCCTTTTAATTTGAGAAGTTGCGACTTCTATTCATAAGAGTGCCTTTTGATGGAATTTGTAACTTCTCATAAGGGTTGTGATTAATCTTCATAACAATTAAAGAAAACCAATTCGAAAAATTGTTACTCTTTTTTTTTTTTATCGGCAAAAGATAAAAGTTGTACTAACTTTTAGTAGAATGAGTTGTGACTAATCTTGAAAAGATTTCATAGCAACAAAATGAAACTAATTTGAAACACTCTGACTTTTCATAAGAAATTTAACTTTTAACAGAAGTTGTAACAATAAACTAGTCCAAACGAAAGGGGGAAATGATTGATCTTCAATACTGATCTCTCTTTGTATCTATGGTGTTTCAGGGCCATTAAAGTCTAGTTGGTCTTGTTACTTCGTTCCAGAAACATCCCAAGAATGCCGAGATCGTGCATTTCAGTTAAAGGAAGACAAGGAAGCATGGGAAAAAGGAATCATAACGGGAAGGCACAACTATACGAAAAGGCAAACATGGTTGGGACAGGCTCCTAGGCAAGCTTCTGAACATATTCACTATTTCCTTCTAACTTTAGATGCAGAGTATGTGTTGTTGTGCAACGAAAACAAACACAAGCACATGAGCGCGCACAACAGCACGAAGACTAAAATCAATCTCGAGAAGGAACCATGACTCTCCATTTAAGAAGAAACCAGTACCGGCGTAGGTTTGCCAAATTAGATATGCTATGTTGAGATACATGTGGTGAGGTGTTTAGTGTTATTCAGGCCCCAAAAGGCAACACGAGAGCATTGTCAGTGCTTTATCTCACTCCGTCTAATGTCTTGCAACAGGGCATGGGGTAAGCCTTGGAATTATTTGCAGCCTACAACTGATGTAAACGGAACACTGATTGCCTCTCATGGAAGAATGGATGCAAGGTGGTGGCGAGCCCAGGTATAGATACAATGCTATTTGAGATTCAATTTTGCAATTGCGAAGACAATACAGCAATTTGTAAATGCAAGGATGTGCAATTAAGATGAAAGTATATTTTCATGCTTATATGTATTATTTGATCATGGCTGAGATAATTATATTAGAGCTCAATAGAGGAAAATGATTAATGTAGCTGACATTAAGTGATTGGGACATAAGGCTCGGTTTGGTTTGATTTGGTTTGGCTGAGATAATTATATTATTTGTTGAATATTTTTAGGGACTCCGCTACCTAATGAGATTTCAGACTGAGTATACTTGCAACTTGCTAAACGCTGAACGTCATTCGGCTTTTGGACGGGAAGCTGCTAAATTGGTTCTTGCAACACCTGCTAAAGAATGGCTGGAGGTTTGTCGTTCAACGAAGCTATGAATTTTGGATTAGCCCCTAACAGATTGATCAGAAGATTCTTTTGCTTATAATTGATCTGTTCTCCTGGTACTTTAATTGTTCAATATGAAGCTACGAATTTTCGATTAGCCTGCAAGAGATATCAACGCGTATTAGATAGTTTGCAAAAACGACACTATAGAGCAACTAAGTAGCTTAATTACTTGCTTATTACCAATTTCATAAGAGAAGGAATTTTGTTGAAGCTTGTTGGCAATTCAATGGCCAAGTCTTTTTTTTTGGCTCCAAGTTACCTTAAACATCTTTCTCAAATTCAAGCTTCAAATTGAAGTTTTTGGATAAGTTTGGACAGTAGATATAAATTTCAAATAAGTGCAGATCGACAGGTGTAACTTCGAGAATGCGTTCCTGAAATTTTGATATAGTTTGTCAAAGATTTGCATCACTCATTTTTGTAAACTCATGCCTGTTAAGATAATCCTCTTCAGGAACTTACAGAAGAACCTCAGTCTGACATAGAACGATTTGTATGGTCCAATCACAAACCGTGGATGCCTAGGCCATATATAAGCATGCATGTGAGGATGGGTGACAAGGCAAGCGAAATGAAGCTAGTTGGATTTGAAGAATATATGAACCTTGCTGAACGCACAAGAAAGCGCTTCCCACATGTTCACAACATCTTGGTATCCACTGAGATGCAGGTTATTAATACGTTTCTCGTGTTTTAAATTCTTTTTATCTTTATGGCACGAAGACCCTAGGACTTCAAGGAGTAGAACTGATTCTCATTCATTCATACAAAAACAATTCTCACAATTCTTTTTGCAAATAGTTATCAAGTACAAGATAAAAGTACAATACCAATTAAGGAATTAATCCACAACCAACCCGAATCAATTGTGTGCCCTTATTATTCAACAAGACCATAAGAGTCTATTCAAATGCAACCACCCTATGAATGAATGAATGAATGAATACGAATCTTGAGAAAGTCTTTCGTTGGTCTGCCAATATACCTGTCCCATCCATCTCTTTCGATTTCATTCCTAAATACTTTTTACGATACATAATTCTCAATCTGCTCGTTTCAATAAATTAAAAATTCAAAGAAACCTAGCAAAACCCTTGCTTGCCCAGCCTTTTTTCTTCATCTGATTTTCTTCATATTTAAGAAAAATTCTACCTCTCAACTAATTGATTGTGCAACATATGAGCTGGCTAACCTCTTTGCTGATAAAAAATGCTGGCTAACTTCTTGCAACTGGTCACGCACTTTTTCTAGTACATTTAGTTCTTCGTTTATTCCTTCACTATCTAGATCCCACTGGCAGACTGCCTTTGTCTTTCTCTTTCATTTGAAACATGCTGCCACTGAGAACAGAGTGGATGCCCCGCCTATTTTCCCTTTTTTGTTTATTTGTATTTTTGGGCTTGGAAGGTTAATAAGCTCTGCTTTAAGCCTATATCTAAATGTTATGGGAATAACCTTATAAAACATTTTGAGCACCCAATGACCCTGGCATTTCTCATCCCCTGTACCCATATTCTTTGAAAGTGTTTGGTTTGAAACTAAAGTGTGTTTTTTTAGCAGTCCATCAGCCTTTTAAGAGTCAAGTCCTCCTATTCCTTTTTAATTGGCCAATTGGTAGCCAAAACATTCCTAAAGCAAGGTAGAAAGGGGAAATTTCTTTTTCGAAAGAAAAAGATAAGTTAATCTAGACAAAACGGGGGAGCATAGAAAGGGACAATTTCATCTTGCAAGGCTACTTTATTTACTTTTGGTGAGTTATACTATCTTCTTACTCACAGAATTGAGCGACATTTTAGTTACTCTGACTTTGTACGAATGATTCCATGGAGACAATATCATAGAAAAATGAACTTGTATTTAAAAAAATAATAATTGCATTTTTTTTTGAATCCAATGGGTTGGCTTGAACTCCCAAAAACGATTGTGGATCCGACACTGGATTTTGAACAAGTATGGCTTTCCTAAAACAACCTCTTAATTTTCTTATTCTTCTTTTTTATCTTATTTTTCCAAATCACTAGTACACGAGGCCAACTGTGCACTGAAGAACAGGGCTTTCTATTATATTTTACTTTCGAGCAATTGGATCTTTGTATTGCTTCCTTTTAAACAACACTTTTGCTTGAATAAATCTGTGATGCTTTAAGAAATCCTTGGGTATCCAAAGATGGAGTCTTGGAAGGAACGTTGTGATAGTTGTCCGTGGGATGGGCTCGATTGTGATCAGTGAAAGAGAGACGGGTTAAGCAATTGGACTCGATCTTAGGTGCAGCTGGCTTCAAGAAACCATCAATCACAATAGCAAGCATCTTGCTTGGCTGCTGCAAATGTGTTTCACATGAAAAGAAAGTGCCGGAAGTACTTAATTGCTCGACTGCGGCTAGTGCGTTTCACGCGTGTGGTGTTTTAATTTTTGAATCCTCACTTCAAGGCAGTTCCGAAATTGCTGGTTGCGGTCGTTCTTTTCACATTCATTCATGAGTATGAAATTAGAATTCCTCGTCGAGTACTTCATGCTGTTTTGTCCACCCCAAAGACGGAATACAGAAAAATTACATACAGGTTAATATAGGATACGGGTCAAACCATGTACGTACAATTCCTTGTATATATATACGCAACTGCCATTTATGAATCCTATACAACTTTTCCAAATTAACCTAAAAAATTAGTGTAAGTAGTGATAGTATTTGGACTTGTGCAGGGGATGGACGACCTCCGATACCTCCTAGTGTCCGCCCCTATTTGTGATGATAAAGAAGTAAAAGAATCGATCATTCGAAGCTATCCAAGTTATTTAGTTGATCGTAGAAAGAACAATTTTCATTTTTGTGTAATCAGATTTAATGAATCAATATGATTTATGCATAAACAGAAATGATGTATCCGTGCTTGTGCTTTACCATGCTCGTGTTGTGTACCTAAAGTTGACTTGACCACCGGAACCACTTGGCCACTTAAGCTTTCATACTGTACCGCGCAAGCCCATACCGTGTAGGGAGACTATGCCCATGCCACCCATATAGGGCTGAAAAAGGAACGGGGAAACATATTACAGGTACTTCATTGCTATTAGTCGGGAGGGACGTAAAGGTTGGTGTTGTTGGTCTGCACCTAGCCTTGAAATTGAGCAAATGGCAAGAGTTTTTTTCTTTTAATTTGGTCGTGCTTACACCCAATCACCATTTTTTGCTGCTTCTTTTTTTATCTGCTCTTTTGGGCTTAGAAGGTTAATAAACCTGCTTCATGCCTTTATCTGAAAGGGTTCAAATAAACAAAAAAGTACAAATAAACAAAAAAGGGAAAATATGGTAGTGATTGGCTGTAACCTTCCCGCCTTTGTCTTTCTCTTTATTAGAGTCCTGTTCAAGTTTTCCTTTTAAGTTTCTGTGCGGAGGAACTCTATGCCAGGTCTCTTTGCACTTTGGATGCCCCGCCTTTACGGGAGAAAACTTCAGATACATGCATCAGTACGAAAGCCATATTGTAGTTGTTTGATCATATTACTTAGGCTGAGGAAAACAGGCTCGGCAGCCTACTTTTTCTTCAACGTCTCACAATACTATTTTTCTTCAGGAAGTCATTGACAAATTGAGATCATACCCACATTGGAATTTCTACTACACAAACGTGACACGACAGGTGGGGAACACGTCAATGGCTGCTTACACAGCAAGTCTAGGCCGGAAAACCAGCACCAATTACCCTTTGGTCAATTTCTTGATGGCTGCCGAATCGGACTTCTTCATTGGAGCCTTGGGTTCCACTTGGTCCTATCTTATAGATGGAATGAGAAACACAGGAGGAAAAGTTATGGCCGGCTACTTAAGTGTCAACAAGGATCGGTTTTGGTAGCTAAAGAGTAAATACATAAAGCTCATGGTTGTCAATCCCACGGGTAGGTAAATTGCGGGTTGTTGGTTATTTTCTGTATATGGGTACGCATATACATTTTTGTATAGTGTTTTGTACTTCAATAATAAACTGGCGATTATAAATGTGTACATAGTTTTGAGTGTCTACTTCCCATTGCCTAGCTCGAAAAAAATCTATCACGCAGATGATAGTTGAAAGTGAAAACAAAACCAAATAGAGCACAAGCCATGCCTTCTCAGTATTTCCAGAAATGCAATAGTAACAATCGCTTTTTACGTGCAATAGTAATTTATTTCTGCTTACTTGTATCGGAAAACTATTCAATACACCAGGAGTATACTTCCTCCTCTCACATAACATATGGAGCCTACACTGGTCCCCATATATTATGTGAGGGAAGGGAGTATACTCCCGGAGAACTAAATAATTACTTACTTGTATCTGAAGATTTTCAATTTATAGAGGGGGGGTTGTAATTGCTTATCACTTCTTGTCATCGAGGGCTCCAGAGAATTGGGAGTACTTTCAATGTGGTGGTATAACCGATCAGAATGGAAAAAGCTTTTTTTGTAGTTTGATGAACAAAATATTCTTTTGTTTTTCAAAAGAGAAAACATTTTTTTATGATATATATACATATATAGTCATTTTCAAATGAGGAGGTCCTTATTTTAGTTAAAATAAGGACCTCTTCATATCTCCCATTTTCAGTTTGAATTTCGATGATCCAAGCCGCTTAATGTGTTTAAAACATGATTTTAAGAGTACATGCGAGGAATCAACAAAAAAAATAACCGGGAAGAGCTTCATCCGAGCAGTTTTTATTTGAACCGTTTGATAAAAAATAAACAAAAACTGCTTATATGAAGCCTTTCCGATCATTTTTTTTCTGATTTCTTGTGGGTACCCTTAAAATCACGTTCTCAACACATTGAGCGGCTTGGATCATCAAAATTCTATCGGGGAAGGGAGGTCCTCATTTTATTAAGTTAAGGTGGTCCTTAGGAGAAGGGAACTCTCTCTCTATATATAGAGATCTTTGTTACCTACAGCTATTACATGAGCCTCATAGACAAGCTCTCGATTAACGTACCTTGCAAAATGAAATCCAAATCATTCTCTAGATCAAGGTTTTAAATATGGGTAATGGTGATGGTGGTGGGAGTATAAAATGATAGTACGTAGCAAGAATCAGGCCCCCCACCGTGCATTTTTTTAAAAATTATTTTTGGTGCTGGAGCACCTGAAGCGGGCGTAGATCAGATAAAAAGCAATACGTAGTGGGAATCGGCCAATATGGGCGTAAATTTTTTGTAGCACCAGTATAGCGGGGTGTAGCACTGGAGGACCGAAAACTACTATGTATATAGCAGCTGATATTAAATCCTTGCTCTAGACTAACCTTACGAAATGAAACTACAATTTGCTATAGATCTTCTACACCTGCATATTGTCAAATAAATTAAACTATCGACTACAACGTCGTATTGCTAGCCAACTGGAAGCTTTATCACAAGACAATTGAAGCTTCATCGTGTTCGCAATTTTAGTTAGATTTGTTTTGAATGTCACAGGATGATGAACCATCACAAGATCGATTTGATTAGTTGAGTTGAAAAAAAAAGAAGCAATTACTTGAATGTCAAAAGAGTCAGCTTGGTCCTGGTCACAATCAAGAGTCTTATATATAAATCACAAGACTTGTAAAGTGGTTTATGATGTTGTGATAAACCAACTTCGTGTTGCGTAAGACGCATAATCTTCGTGTTGCTTAAGATGCATCATCTTACGCAATCATTTTAAGGAAGTTGGCTTGTCACAATCAATAGAGAATATCCAAACATTAACCGTGTTAACAAAATTGGCCAATCATAATCAAGAGATAAATTATGTGTAACATCAACAACTTTCACAAAGTTGGGCCATAAATTTTTAAAGAGTTTGATGATGGTATTGCCATAGAATTCCCAAAAGGAGACCAAATTGTGAGACGTGAAGGAATACGTTGTCAAATAAGAGTAGAAGAAACAAACAAACAAACAAACAAAAAATCATAATTTGATATACACTTTCACCAATATTTATTAGTCGGTGTACCAAGCATAATTTTTTAAATGAATTCCTTAGTTTGGTACAAATTAAATGCTAAAACAATTCATACAAAGTTTTGCTCCGACTTTAATTAGGCTCCCCGTAAGTGAGCATTGAGACACAAAGAAGTTGATAGCACCTGGCAAGGTTTTGAACTTCAGATTGAGGAGGAAGCAAACTCATAAGTCCAACCACCACCAGGGTTTGAGTATTGGTTCCTTCGTCGCATATTTTGCGGTGATGGTACAATATTTTTGTATGGTCAACTAGACTAATAAAGAAATGGTAAGCCATGATTAGAACAATTTTTTTTTTTTTTCCCAGGGTGTTAATCGACCCCACACCTTGCGGCGCATTGGCTATGGTTTTCCCTCTTTCAATTGCACGGAAAGGATGAGAAATGACTGGAAAATTTATTATCTAATAATTTTCTGTGTGTTCAGTTACGAGAAAAGTTGAAAGATTCACAGCTTCAACTTTCCCACTGGAAAAACTTTTCTGCAGAATAGGTCTGGCCAAAAGGAAGGAATTCTAGTTTTCTTGCAAGATTTGTTGTCAACAGAATATACACTAGAAAATAAATTTCATTTTCCTTCACCCTCACTTCACTTTTTTTGGGAATCAATTTTCCACACAACATCCCCGAGAACTGAACGGTAATGTTTGACTTGAAGTAGGAATATTTAGATAGATTAACAATCTAACAAATTAATATTCCTGATAATTTGGCATGACGTTAGATAATGATTGGCATGATTATAATTTTCTAAAATTAAAAGAAGTGCACATGGTCGGTCACGCTATAGTGCTATACGTGCGCATAATTTTGTTTAGTTTTTTTTTTTCTTTCTTTGCTACATAATATATTTATTTTCTAGGTCACGCTATATGTGCGCATAATTTTTTTTAGTTTTTTTTTCCTTTTTGCTACGTAATTTTTTTTTTTTCCTATAGCCGCTAGACGGTGGGTAGTCTTTTGAGTTTTATCTTTGTTTATTTACTAAACGGGCATCCCTCTCTCTCTCTGAGTGCCTCTCATGAGGATGATGTTAAAGTTTAATTACTCACTTCGCCCTATAACAAAAATACTTACAAGCGATGAGCACGGGTTATAAAACAATTTTTTCGTGATGTCCATATTTTATGAATATGTAATATAGAAATAAATAACTGATGATATTCACGGAACCAAAAAGCATGAGGTACTTATACCTATAGACTGTAAGACTTGGCTTTTTCACTAAGTTATGCAAAACGTCTCTCGATCAAACTATGAAATAGTGCATCCTACAATATTCCAAATAAAGAGACTCGAAACATTCATCAAAATTCAAATTTTCTACAACAATTTACAGACCCACAAGCCAAATATTTACTTTTAAACAAAATAATGTACCTCAGCGACCACAAAATCGAGATTTGACTGCTTGCATAACTCCAATCCAATTTGGAACTTACACGAATTAATATCACTGAAGTACTGAATGTAATGTTAAAACAACGACACCCGCAGGAGGTGAGGATAATCTTGGTTCAACATATATAAATGGATACAATGAAGATATATATCCTATTAATAAACGTTAAAGGATTCTATGTGAATCAGAGAAAGCGAGCATATATTGACATCACGACGCAAGGACGCATCCCGACGAGGATCGACTATGGTTGGTGGTGATGAATTCCTTGACCAGGGAACTTTCCATGATGATGGTTGGTGGTGATGGATTCCTTAATAAGGAGGAATAAAAAAACTAAGGGGGAGGGCTGTCCTCCTTGAAGGATTAATACTTTTTTTTGTTCATTTCTGAATCTGCAAGATTTCTATCCGAAGAGAAAAACTTTATTACGTAGCTTTTCATGAATAAACGTTTACGGAGCCAAATTGCGTGCGTCCAAAGTGTATTGGACGATCCAGATTTTAAATAAAATTATTCGTGTGAAGAGTAAAACTCTCCCGGCGAATAATGTTTTAAAAATCGGGACAGTCCAATACCGACACAGACAACTGAAATAGTGCTGCTCCACAGACGACTTATTCACGACTCTTCTGCGAATAATTAGCCAACCTCTTCCCTGAGATTCGTTACAATTATTGCGTGGGGTGGGGTTATAATTTTTATATACCAAACGGAATGTGGGTACGTAGTTTGATTAAGGGTCATAATCTTAAACCTCGCAACTACTACACTAAATAAAAGAGTTGACCAATTCCATAAATCACAAGAAGTGGAAGCTAAATTTTTTTCCGTATTTTAAATTATTTATTACCAGCGATGAAATGCGCTATGAAGACACATCCTCTGTCAACGCTTCAATCACCAAACATATATAACTTCCAGAGAGAGATGACCAAAACAAAAAACAGAGGACAGTCTTCCAATGGCCACCAAAGTCTATATTCTGTATGCAAAACTCTCTCTCTCTCTCTCTCTCTCTCTCTCTCTCTGGATATTCACAATGATTTTCAATCGATGTGGTACTCTGTTTTGGTTCTTGCTCTGTGTACTTATTTAGTTCTCATGATTTTGCAGTTGGAAGAAGGTAGAAGTAGACCACTGAACTCTTGGAAGGTCTCAAGAGATTAAAATGGATGGTGGAAATTGAAGCTATCTCCTGAATCTTTTTTGGAGCATCTTTTCTGATTTCTGATAATCAGTAGAATTCCACTTCTGGGTGTTCTATTACCTTGTGGATTATGAGAATTTGGAGAACAGGGATGGATACTTCAAAAGACAATTCCATTGAGAGAGTTGTCTCACAAAGAGCACTGCAAATGGGAAACTCATTTCCATGCCAAATTTGTGTGTTTGGTGTTCTTTTTGGTGCTTGCCTTGCAACATTATTTCTGGCTGCTCTCAGTACTTCACTGGGCACCTTTGCCTTTGGAGGGATTTCATTCTCTGCAACTGCATTTTCAAGTGGAATCACTTCTTGGAACTCAAGTTCAGATATCATCAGTAAGTGGAATTTCCTCAATTTATGCTCTCTTTTTTTTTTATTGCTGACCTCCATCATCTTCTCAAAGCAAGAAAATGCAGAAACAATGGCCCTCTAAGCTCTTGGTTGCTCAAAACCTTTAAAATGTAGCCTCCAGGGGCTCTAAAATGCACACACTGGTAGTGTCAAGATCAAGTTGATCTCAAAATTTGAGCATGGGGTTCAATACGAAATATCGAAACGTTTCCAAAATTATGTACTTTTCTGGAACATTCCCTAACCCCAAATAATTATTCTATCACTACAAAGGAATATTACGTTAACGCTGAATGGGTCATTGATTGGATCCCGACATGGCATGATTTGCTGACCAGCATGTACCACTTGGCGTACGGACCCTGACATGGCAACCATCGTCGCAATAACATAGCCACTGACACTGGATTGATGTGGCATTGATTAGATGACGTGGAACTAGCGTCAACCTGACATGGCTTTGAACTGGCGCCACGTTTTCGTCATCAACCCTGGTGCGCATGCTTGTAAATCTAACATGTGCCCAGCTGCGTGTGAGCTGCGAGCTCCCCTGACCTCCGTTCGCTTCCACATCTGTGACTGTCACGATGAGATGAACAAAACTATGGAGTCAAAACTCATTTTCGACAACTCTTATTTTCCGGTCATGCAAAAAGAAAAGTTTAAACCATGTTTCCAGCGATCACATTCACACCTGACGCTTGATACCATTTGTTATGATGTCGTGCTTGTCAGCATAATTTTGCGTATGGCTAAAAGCACTTTGCACTCTTTTCTGGTAATGCAGATATGGTTACAGAGCAGGTGATGTATTCTCAACTAACTTCCGACAGTAATATTGACGAGAGAGCGTCCTTCCTGTACTCGACTTGGACTGCTTTGCTCGATGAATCAATGAAACGCAAAGGCCGTAAGTTGCCGCGAGGTGTGAAAGGGCGGAGATCTAAAATTAATGTGCCGAAAGCCCCTCACTTGGAGAATTGCAAGCTGAGTGAACAGCTCAACAAGAAACTCGATAAGCGTGTTGCAAATGGGAGCTTTCCTCCTTGGACGCTGTGGAAGGGACACTTAGATACTTACCCGTCGTCGACATCTAGCGAGCGGCTCAAGTCTGATGGTGCTTATCCTCCGTGGGTATGTTTGTTTTCCGGATCTTGGGACCCTGCAGCGTCCCCAGTGTGCTGCAAGTTGCAGTGCTTGATCTTATTAGTCTGTCTCGGCAATTAATGGTCCAGATTTTAGAAAAAAAAATTCCGGGGAAATAGTTTTTCTAAAATCTGGACCGTCCAAAACACTTTTGGACAGTGAGATACAGCACTGCAAGGTGCAGCGCTTTTGAGGCATTGCACCAACCCGCCTTCCTATTTCCCTGATATTCACCCACAGTTTATTAGTTTGCGATTGAGGATGTAGGACTTTTGACGAACTACTCGTAAGAAAAGCGTTGAGTTAGTTATTTCTCCTGTGGCAAGATTTTTTTTTGACAGCGAAATAGCAGAGATTTGAGTAATAATAATCAAAAGAAACAGTACAAGAGATGGATTTCGTAATTTCTTTGCAGATAACGGGATCAGATGAAGAAAATTATCCCTTGACTAGGGAAGTACAGCGAGACATATGGATTCATCAGCACCCTCCGAACTGCAGCGATCCTAAAGTGAAGTTTCTTGTAGTTGAATTTGATACGGTGAAAAGATTAGGTATGGGAGCTCAGATGGCTGGAATGTGTGGATTTCTTGCTATCGCTATCAATGAAAAAAGGGTCCTCGTTACAACCCGCTTTAATCGGGCAGAACATACCGGGTGTAGAGGTACGAGTATGCGGAAATTTCTTTCAAAATTCTTTTCCTTAGGGACATATCTGATTCGCGTGGTACTGCTAGATAAATGCATATTCCGTATACACTATCCATACACCTTCTAAAATTAATTTGAGAAGTTGTGCCCTTGGTTTGGTTTCTTGCTAACCTCGAGTTTGGTCTTGGATGGGCATAGGATTACTCTTATTTTTATAACTCCAATGAGTCTCGAGTTAAGGATATGATGTCATTATTCCTTATTCCTGTTAATCTTTGTAAGAGCATCTCCAATGGGAGATATCAAATCTTACGTGGACATGTTAACGGTAACATTTGACACCAAAATTCAATCCAACCCAGCAGCCTTCTTTGATGCCAATCCTACGTGGATTTGAAGGGAATGACAAAGTTGTCAAAGTTAATTGACAACCTCCCTCCTCCTTGCCAAATTTCAAAAAATGACCATTTGTATATTGACTTAAGGGTTGGAGAGGGATAATTTAATGTCAAATAAATAGAATTTGACATCAAGGGTTGGAAAGGAAGGCTTTGATATCAAATTGAAGATGTCAAAATGCCACGTCAGCCTTCAAAAAACGTTTGACATCTCCAATATGAAGCCATGGGTTGGAGATGCTCTAACAATTTCAAATATTACCTTTTTGAAAAAAAAAAGAATACCTTTTTTATTGAAGTTGTAATTTCTCATAAGAGTTGTGACTAATCTTTACAAGATTTCACAACTATAAAATAAAACCAATTCGAAAAATTGTTACTTTTCAAAAGGGTTGTGTCTTAAAAAAGAGTTATTTGTTTGTGTCAAAAAGCTTGGAGTGTTTTTATCCAAGCAGCTTGAGGCTTGGCTCTCATCAAGGCTCAGCTCGGCTTGTTTAGTAAATGCGCCAAGTTTATGCTCGAGCTTTGGACTCATTTAGTAAATGAGCCGAGCTTAGCACTTCAAAAGCTCGGCTAGGCTCAGCTAAACAATGTAAGCTCGGCTCGTTTAAAGAGGTCATTTAGTAAATGTATCGGGCTTGGCTCATTAGTAGCCGAGCGAGCTCGAACACAACAAAGCTTGGCTTGTTTACAACCCTAGCCAAAAACTACATGCCCAGACACCAGTCAACCAACCATCCAGTAACTACAAGCATTACCCCAGCGCGCATTTGAACCGACTGTGTTTGGTTTGAGTATAGAGACTATAGCTATTAAAAAAAGAAATAACAATCGCCGAATTATTACTAAGGGGTTCATATAAATCTCCATATCGATATTCAATTTTTCAAGACATAAACCTCCAACATCATAAACTCGTTGTCTATCTTATGTTGTCCAATTCATGTATAGCTCAAAGAGAATTATAAATAAACATGAATGTTGAAATACGTGAGTTATATGCTTCACCTTATATATTAGTTGCCTATTGTGCGCAATGAACTTATTTGATCACATTTTAAATAAATATTTTCACGTGCAACACACATGACAGTAGAAACTAGTCTAAACGAAAGGGAAAAATGATTGATCTTAAATACTGATCATTCTTTGTGTCTGCGGTGTTTCAGGGCCATTACGTTCTAGTTGGTCTTGTTACTTCTTGCCAGAAACATCCCAAGAATGCCGAGAACGTGCATGGAAGTTAATGAAGGAAAAAAAGGCATGGGAAGAAGGAATCATAACAACAAGGCGCAACTATACAACACCGCAAGTATGGCATGCAGAGGCTCCTAGGCAAGCTCCTGAACGAATTCACTATTTCATTCTTAACTTTTGATGCAGAGTACGTATGTGTTGTTGTGCAACGAACCAAACACAAGTCCATGAGCGTGCACAACAGCACGAAGACTAAAATCAATCACGAGATACATGTGGGGAGGTGCTTAATCTCCACTCTGTCTAATGTCTTGCAACAGGGCGTGGGGTGAGCCTTGGAAATATTTGCAGCCTACAATTGATGTAAATGGAACACTGATTGCTTCTCATGGCAGAATGGGTACAAGGTGGTGGCGAGCCCAGGTATAGAAATAATACTATTTGAGATTTATGGCAATTTGTATACATATGCAAGGATGTGCAATTCAGATGAAAGTATGCTTTCATGCTTATATGTATTATTTGATCATGGCTGGCATATTTATATCATTCATTGAATATTTCCAGGGAGTCCGCTACTTAATGAGATTTCAGACTGAGTATACTTGCAACTTGCTAAACGCTGAACGTCATTCAGCATTTGGACGGCAAGCTGCTAAATTGGTTCTTGCAACACCCAATAAAGAATGGCTGGAGGTTTGTCGATCTATCTACGATGCTAAAAATTTTGGATTAGCTCCTAATAGATTCAGAAGATTCTTTTGCTTAATTGATATGTTCTCCTGGTACTTTAATTGTTTAATACTATGAAGCTATGAATTTTGGATTAATAGCCTGGGAGAGATATCAACGCGTATTGAACTTTGTAATGCATCCTCTCCTTTGCTTATTACCAATTTCACAAGAGAAGGCTTTTTTTTTTAAGCTTGTTGGCGATCCTTGTCCTTTGAACCTTTATTTCGAGTTCAATGGCCAAGTCTTTTTGTTATCTCTAAGTTACTTCTTTAACCCGTTTCTCAAAGTCAAGCTTCAAATGGAAGTTTCTCAATAAGTTTGGAATGTAGATATAAATTTCAAATGAGTGCAGACAAGTGTAACTTAGAGAATGCGTTTCTGAATTTTGATAGAGTTTATCAAACTTTTGCATCACTCACTTTTGTAAACTGATGCCTGTTAAGAAAATCCTCTACAGGAAGTTAGGGAAGAACCTCAGTCTGAGATAGAACGATTTGTATGGTCCAATCACAAACCGTGGATGCCTAGGCCATAAATAAGCATGCATGTGAGGATGGGCGATAAGGCAAGCGAAATGAAGGTAGTTGGATTTGAAGAATATATGAATCTTGCTGAACGCATAAGAAAGCGCTTCCCACATGTTCACAACATCTTGGTATCCACTGAGATGCAGGTTATTAACACTTTTCTCGTGCTTTAAATTATTTATCTTTAAGATAGAAAGAACCCTAGGACACCAAGCAGTAGAATTGATTCTCATTCATACATACAAAAACAATTCTCACGATTCTTTTTGCAAATAGTTATCAAGTACAAGATAAATGTACAATACCAATTAAGGAATTATTAATTCCACCATCCAACCCGAATCAAATGAATTTTTGTGCCCACAATATTCAACAAGATAAGCGTCTATTCAAATGCAACCACGCTATCAATGAATGAACAAGAATCTTAAGAAAGTCTTTCATTGGTCTGTCAAGACACCAGTCTAAACACTTTTTACCGTCCACTCTATCAAGTTGTGTGCCCAGCCTTTATTTTTTTTTCCTTTTGATTTTCTTCATATATAAGGAAAAGTCTACCTCTGAACTACAGCTTACATCTTGCAACAAACTTTTTCTACTACATTTAGTTCATCGGTTGTCCTTAACTATCAAAAAGATCCCACAGGCAGTCTTCCTTTGTCTTTCTCTTTAATTTGAAAAATGTTGCCACTGAGAACAGTATGGATAAGAGTCCAGTTCAAGTTTTCTTTTTAAGTTTCTGTGCTGAGGAACTCTACGTACGCTAGGTCCAATGAAAACTTCATATACCTGCAACAGTACGAAAGCCACATGTAGCGGATAAGTCTTGGCGTTTGCAACATCAGTTGAACACAACTATATAAGAACACTGAGTTCTACCGAAGTTTGATCGTATTAGTTAGGCTGAGGAAAATAGGCTCGGCAGCATACTTTTTTCTGGACATTTTTGTTTAGCTGTTGTATTCAATTTCTCACAATACTATTTTTCTTCAGGAGGTCATTGATAAATTGGGATCATACCCACATTGGAATTTCTACTACACAAACGTGACACGACAGGTGGGGAACACATCAATGGCTGCTTACACAGCAAGTCTAGGCCGGAAAACCAGCACAAATTACCCTTTGGTCAATTTCTTGTTGGCTGCCGAATCAGACTTCTTCATCGGCGCCTTGGGTTCCACTTGGTCCTATCTTATAGACGGAATGAGGAACACAGGAGGAAAAGTTATGGCCGGCTACTTAAGTGTCAACATGGATCGGTATTGGTAGCTAAAGAGTAGTGGGGTCGGTTCCCCTTACACAAAAGTTAACACAAAGGATTCATTTTGGAGTCTTACACAAATGATTGAAGCCATTCAATTTGTTTAAAACTTGTTTAAAACATATTTTTAAGGGTTACTATAGAAAATTAACTCATTTGGATATCGGTAAGTGCTTGATCGGTTCATTCAGTTGGTTTCTGTCAAATTTTACTGGATAAAATTGAATAGACTGATCAAGCCATTACTGATATCGGAATGAGTTGATTTTTTATGGGGACTCTTAAAAACGTATTTAACCAATTGAACTGGCTCTGATCCTTTGCGCAAAACTCCAATTAGTGTTGTATTAAAATTTATGCCAACTTTTGTGTGAGGGAATCCGACCTCAAAGAGAAAGAGTGGATACATAAAGCTCACGGCTGTCCATCCCACAGGTAGGTAAATTGCGGTTTGTCAGTTATTTCCTATATATGATAACGTTTATCCGTTTTTGTTCAGTGTTCTGTATTTAGCAAACCAAATGCACATAATATCTCCTGTCAATATTGTTATGTGTTTGTACTTAGTACTTCAATAATAAACTGGCGATTATAAATGTGTAGTTTTGAGTGTCTACCTCCCATTCCCTAGCTAATCAACACGAAAAAAATCTATTGCGCCGATGGAATTCAAAAGTGAAAACTGAACCAAATAGAGCACAAGCCATGCCTTCTTATCAGCATTTCCAGAACTGCAATAGTAATATTCGCTCTTTACGTGCATTAGTAATCTATTTCTGATTACTTGTGGCTGAAGATTTTCAATTTACAGAGGGGGGTTGTAATTGCTTCATCACTTGTTGACATCGATGGCTGCAGAGAACTGGGACTACTTTCAATGTTGTAGTTTGCTTGTTTATTTTTTTTATCGGCTGCAAAATCAATTAGTTGAGAGGTAGACTCTTTCTTAAATACGAAGAAAGTCAAAAGAAAAAAAAAAAAAGGCTGGGGAAGCAAGGGATTTGCTTGGTTTTTTTGTATTTGCAATTTATGGAAATGTGCAGACGTAGAATCAGGAATCGTAGAAAGTGTTTAGGTATGAAATCGAAAGAGATGAATGGGATTGGTATATTGAAAGACCAATGAAAGATAAAAAGTATTTAAAGCACGAGAAAAGTGATAATAACCTGCATCTCAATGGATACCAAGATGTTGGGAACATGTGGAAAGCGCTTTCTTGTGTGGTCAGCAAGATTCATATATTGTGCAAATCAGGCCAAGTACCTTCATTTCGCTTGCCTTAACGCCCATCCACACATGCATGCTTATCAATGGACTAGACATCCACGGTTTGTGACTGGACCATAAAAATCGTTCTATGTCAGACGGGGGTTCTTCTGTAACTTCTTGAAGAGTATTTTCTTTACAGGCATGAGTTTACACAAGTGAGTGATTCTTTGATATATCAAAATTCATAAACACATTCTCTTAAGTTACACCTGGCTGCGCTCATTTGAAATATATATCAGCACTCCAAACTCATCGAGAAACTTCAATTTGAAGCTTGAGTTTGAGAAACAGGTAAGAAGTTACTTAGACCAAAAAAAAAAAACTTTGGCCTTCGAACTTGAAAATAAAGGTTCAAGGGACAAGGATTGCCAACAAGCTTCAACGAAAAGCCTTCTCTTGTTGAATTGGTAATAAGCAAGTAATTAATTAAGCTACTCAGTTTCTCTGTAGTCTCGTTTTTGCAAACTATCCATTTCAGTACTGGATTCCAAAGACATTGGTACTAAAGGGAAAGGAGAGGATGCATTAAAAAGTCCAATACGCGTTAATATCTCTCGCAGGCTATTAATCCAAAATTCATAGCTTCATATTGAACAATTAAAGTACCAGAAGAACATATCAATTAAGCAAAAGAATCTTTTGAATCCATTAGGAGCTTATCCCAAATTCATAGCTTCATAGATAGACAAACCTCCAGTCATTCTTTAGCGGGAGTTGCAAGAACCAATTTAGCAGCTTCCCGTCCAAAAGTCAAATGGCGTTCAGCATTTGGCAAGTTGCAAGTATACTGAGTCTGAAATCTCATTAGGTAGTGGACTCCCTGAAAATATTCAATAAATAACATAATTATGTCAGCCATGATCAAATAATACCTATAAGCATGAAAACATACTTTCATCTTAATAGCACATCCTTCATCCTTGTATATACAAATTGCCATAATGTCTTCGTAATTGTGATTGAAACTCAAATAGCATTATTTCTATACCTGTGCTCGCCACCACCTCGTATCCATTCTGCCATGAGAATCAATCAATGTTCCGCTTACATCAGTTGTAGGCTACAAATAAATCCAAGGCTCGCCCCATGCCCTGTTCCAAGACATTAGACAGAGTGAGATAAAGCACTGACAATGCTCTCATGTTGGCTTTTAAAGCTTGAATATACTGAACCCCTCACCCATGTATCTCAACCAAGCATATCTAATTTGGCAAACCTAAGCCGCTACTGGTTTCTTCTTAAATGGGGAGTCATGGTTCCTTCTAGTGATTAATTTTAGTCTTTGTGCTGTTGTGATCAGTGCTCATGCGCTTGTGTTTGGTTCACTGCACAACAACGCATACTCTGCTTTGAAAGTTATGAAGGAAATAGTGAATATGTTCAGGAACTTGCCTAGGAGCCTTGTCAAACCATATTTGCTCTGTTGTATAGTTGTGCCTTCCTCTTATGATTCCTTTTTCCCATGCGTTTTTTTCCTTCATTAACTGCAATGCACAGTCTCAACATTCTTGGGATATTTCTGGAAAGAAGTAACAAGACCAACTAGAACGTGATGGCCCTGAAACACCACAGATGAGCAATCTTTGCATGTATCTAGTAATATCACTGGAATCAGGTGTCTAGGAAGGAAAAGAAGTATGAATGAATTACTACCAACTCATTCCTCTACACCCATCATGGTCTGCCCGATTATCGTAGTTCGTAACAAGGACCTTTTTTTCATTGATAGGAATAGCAAGAAGGCCACACATTCTGGCAATCTGGGCTCCCATACCAAAACTTTGCACCCTATCCCAGTCAGCTACAAGAAACTTCACATTAGCATCATTGCAGTTCAGAGGATGCTGATGAATCCACATGTCTCGCTGTACTTTCCTAGTCAAGGGATAATTTTCTTCATCTGATCCTGTTATCTACAACGAAATTACGAAATCTCTTATTCTGTTTTTTTTGATTATTAATAAAATCTTTGCTGTTTTCACTATTAAAAAAAAAACTGCAAAAAAATCTCGCCACATGAGAAATGATTGACCGCGCGTCTTATGCATATTTCGATATGACTACATGTAAATGATCACAACTATATTCACTTGCATATAAATTACCCATGCAACTAAAGTTTCATCTGTGGTCATGACAAGAGGGTGAGCTAGCTAGTATCTCAAAGTTTAGACTGATAACTGTGGGTGAATATCAGGGGAACACACATACCCACGGAGGATAAGCGCCATTAGACTTGAGTCGCTCACTAGCTGTCGACTTAGGGTAAGTACTTAAGAGTCCCTTCCATAGTGTCCAAGGAGGAAAGCTTCCATTTGTAACACGCTTATCAAGTTTCTTATTGAGTTGTTCACTCGATCAGCTTGCAATTCTCTAAGTGAGGGGCTTTTGGCACATTATTAGATCTCCTAACTTGATCTGCACCTTGTGGCAACTCACCTTCGCCTTTCATTGATTCATCAAGCAAAGCACTCCAAGCCGAGTACAAGAAAGACACTCTCTGGCCAATATTATCGTTGGAAGTTTGCTCAGAACACATCACCTCTCTGTTTCTCTTGGTTTAAGATTGCAGTCGCCCTTTGTAACCATATCTGCATTACCAGAAAAGTGCAGTGCTTTTAGCCATACGCAAAATTATGCTCAGTCAATACCCCATGTTGAGGTTTGGGAATTCATATTATCGTTCGTCAATACTTGCCATCATAACTACAGTTTTACATATGTGAGGTTGAGAGGTTTTTTAAAAGTTTGAGTTGAAATGATCGATCTCACGATCTCCAACAAATGGTATCCAGCGTCAGGTAGGACTGTAAAAGAACGGAGCAGCTCGCGAGTTCGGCTCGGCTCAACTCGTTAACGCTCAGCTTGGGTTGTTTAGCTCGAGTTTTCGGCTCATTCAACAAAACCTCGGCTTGATTAAAGTGGCTCATTTAGTAGATGATTAAGCTCGGCTTGGCCTATTAAAGTTCGAGCTCAAGTTTTTGGCCCGTTTACTGAACGAGCCGAGTTCAAGCTCAACAAAGCCCGGCTCGGCTTGCTTACAGCCCTTGCGTTAGGTGTGTTTGTGTGGTCACTTGAAACACGGTTTGAACTTTCTATTCGTGTTGTCCTGAAAATCAGAGTTGTCGTAAACGAGTTTCAAGTACATAGTTTTGTTCATCTCATCGAGACAATCACAGACGCGGAAGCCCGATCCCGAATGGAGGTCAGAGGAACTTGCACGCACCTGGGCGCAAGTTAGTGTAGTGGCCCCGGAAATGGGCTCAGACCGCTCACCCATGAGACACTGGGCGCAACCAAATAAATCCCCCGAGCCTACGTTGGATAAAAGGACCATGGGCTCCTCAAGGTCCCTTTGGTGTATTGCTCGGTAAGAAGCATCAGGCCTGGCCCTGCCGCTAGCAGAGGGCGCGGAAGTATGCCCAACCCGGAAACCCCGAGGCCGCACACAGAAAGGCAATCATGACATAGGTCCAGACCGTTACGCCAGGAGGATAATCATTGAGGTGTGACTTGGCCATGTGCTCCGTAACCACCTTATCCCATTCGTCACATGTGACGTCACTTGAGGCGGTTACCCGAGCGTACCCTCAACACCCTTACTTGGAAGCCAAGTAAAGCAAGGTCTATAAAAGCAAAGAGACTCTAATCTAAAGAGGTATGTTGTTTTACCCTAACCCTAGACCTACACACTTCTCCCTAGATCTAACTTGATTGCCGGATGGTCACTGGGCTTCCATAGCCCTAGTGACTTGCTGCAGGTCCGGCGGAAGACGCACCGAGCAGCGGAGGACGAAGCCAAAACCCACTCACAATCAAGATCCTGATTAACCGAACCCCCACAGTTAGATTTACAAGCATGCGCGCCAGGGGTTGATTGAGGAACACGTGGTGCCAGCTCAAAGCCACGTTAGGTCAATGCTAGTTCCACGTCATCCAATCAACGCCACGTCAGAGTCGGTGGCTATGTTAGCACAATGATTGTTGCCATGCATAATGGTGTCCATATGCCACGTTTTACGCTGGTCAGCAAAGCGTGCCAAGTTAGCATCCAGTCAATGACCCATTGAGCGTTAACGTAATAGTGGCTATGTTCGTTTGGAACATTTGATTTTATTTTGTTTTGTTTTTCAATCATTACCCTACTTCTTTTTTCAATCATTACCCTATTTTTCCAATTATTTTTCAAATCTCAATCCTCTCCAACCAACCCCTTTTTAACTTATTTTCCCCCTTCCCATTCCAAACAAATTAAATTCCAACCAAGGCCAGATTCCGAGTGTTGTTTTGAGGGAGGAGTTTCCGTTTGCAAACTCCATAAGGTTTCCAATCGTAAGAAACCGTTTTTCTTCGGTAAACCGGGGAATTCCCTTGGCCAAACCATGTTAACAGAGGGCAAAATTCTCGTTTTAGTTGAAATTTTATCGTTAATTCAACAACCACATACCAAAAGTCTCGCGAAAAACATTCAAAATATCAGAAATTCTATAATAAAAAACGAAATGAGCATAGATTGAGGAAATTTCACTTACATATCTGAACTTGAGTCCCAACAAGTGATTCCATTTGAAAATATAGAAAATGAATTCCCACCAAAAGCAAAGGTGCCTAGGGAAGTCATGAGAGCGGGCATTCTAGGGTTTTGTTTCCCCTTCAAAAATCTTCACTCCCAAGTTGATTTGATCCACCAATGCTCTGATACCATTTATGTTGGCTTTTCCCTAAACTATTCTTGAGTTTTAGTGGAAGAACCAAGAGAAAATATGGAGGTAACGGACTGCTCAAAGGCAGTCACTGTTGTCGGTAAAAACAAAGGAATACAGGGGAAGAGATATGCAAGGCTCTGGAAAAGAAAAGAGGGGCAGCACAATTCTAAGCTGCTGCTACTCGATTTTTTCATTGAGAGAATTACCGGACGGAGGTGTACGGAAGGCTTAATTGCCACTTTTATGGGATTCATACATGGTAGCAAGCCATTTAATGACAAATACATGGTAACTATAACCCCGGTGGAACAGTTGGGACAATTTTGCCCCTAAATATAAAATAGGAGCATTTATAGTCAGAAGCCCCAACCTTATTTGGGCCAAAAAAAGGCAAGTCAATATATGTAACAGACGTTTTATTATATTGAAACAGGCCATTATTTTTATTGATAAAGACCAAGTCATATCTTGTTCAATGAATGTCATCTCTCATTTTGAAGTTCAACCAACCTTATTCATCCAGAAAATGGCAACTCAATAAATAAACAGACATTTTATTATATTTAAATACACCATCATTTTTATTGTTAAAGGTCAAGTCATTTTTATTGAAATATGTCATCTCCCCTTCTCTTGTTCCTCTTCATCCCCACCAAGCCCACCACCATCCCACCATCTCTAACGGGACCGGCACCCCTCAACTTCCATAGCAACCACCACCTCCAGCCATACCCACCTCTCTCTCTCTCTCTCTCTCTCTCTCTCTCTCTCTCTCTCTCTCTCTCTCAATTCAAAAACCCCCAATTTTTTGCCATTCACAAACCACAAAATCCCTTTATCTCTTCACCATCACCACCATCCCCCATCTTCGGCACCATCACCCCTCAACCCCCTTAGCAACCACCACCAAATTTTTTTGAAAGGCAAACTCAAGCTAGTGTCGTTTTTTCCAACCGAAACCTAAATCAGTGGAGGTAACACAAATTCACATAGTTTGATTGAAATTACAAGCCCCCCGATCCAGTTCATATAAATCAAACCCACAGTCGATACCCACGATTTTCAAATATCAATTCTTGCCTTCTTGTAGATGTGTTTTCGACTGTTTCTATTATAGAACTCATAAAGTTTGGCTAATTCAAGAACACAGAGATGGGTTGCTCCTTTGGATATATATGATTGGAATAGATGGGTTCCCATCAGAACTGAAAATTGGGTAGAGAGAGAGGTGGGTGCAGTTGGTGAGAGGGGAATAAAAAGTTGATTGTGGGAGAAAATTTGGGGTAGGGCTTGGAAGTGATATATAAAGGAGGGTATAATTGACATTTCAACTTGGCACACCATGTCTTCGTGAATATTTTACCTTTTGTCATGGGATGAGTGATTTCAAGAGTGGAGACTATGAATTGGAGATATGACCTGGTCCACACTTCTATCCGGTAATTCTCCATTTTTCATTCCACTTCCCTTTAAATACTTAGGGTGCGTTTGGTTGGATGGAATGGAATGTGAATAGGAATAGAATTAAGAATGGAATAGAATTGGAGGAATTGAGAATGGAATAATCATTCCCATTCTAATGTTTGGTTGTGCTTAGGAATAGTCATTCTCATCTCCAATGGAAAGTGTGGCAATAGCAATTTTTGGAGTGACAATAGTAATTTTTGGAGTGGCAATAGCATTTTTGGAGTGGCAATAGTAATTATTGGTGTGGCAATAGTGAATGTTGGAGTGGCACTAGTAATTTTGGTGTGACAAAGAAATGGAATAACAATTCCTTAGTTTTTTTAGATGGAATGACAATTCCTTTACTAAGGTGAATATTGATTCCATTTGGAATCATCATTCCATTATTCAATGGTGAACCAAACATTGGAATAAGTAAGTCATTGGAATGATTATTCCATTCCAATCTTGATTCCATCCAACCAAACATACCCTTAGGGTAATACATACATTGGACTTGGGCTTCATCCTAACATTGGGCCCCATAACAAGACAAAAGATATTAGCCCAACACACAATAATACTTAGCCCAATTACAAACATAAAACTTGGTCCAAATAAAATAAAAGGACAACAAGGAATTAATTTCTAACAGTTTTTGATACAGACGTTAAGAGGAATGTTGTAATTTGAATCAAAGAGAGTTTTGTTACGGTGATTCCAAGTGGTCCAACGGAGGGCCGGATAAGAGAGATGCCCAAGGAGACCCAACAAGATGATTGGACTTCCGATGGCAGTTGGTCTTGGCCCAAAGATGGACGTCCGTGGTAAAAGAAGGGATACAAGGCTGGGGGATAGCAATGGCGTCCCACAAATCCCTAGCATGAGGGCAATCCCTAAGGCCCTGTTCAGTTGTCAAGAATATTGTGTGGAAAATTGGTTCTCAAAAAATGTGAAATGGAGTGAAATAAAGGAAAATGAAAATTATTTTCCTGTATGTTCTCTTGATAAGAAGTCTTGCACGAAAACAAAAATTCTTTCATTTTGGCAAAAAACTGTTTCGCAAAAAAGTGTTTAAGCTGAAGCTGTGAGTCTTATAACTTTCTTAGTAACTGAACACGTAGAAAATTGCAGAAAAATTGATTTTTGAACGGGGCCTAAGAGCATGCGTCACTGTCTCTTCACATAAGCAGCCAAAAGGGCACAGATTATCAGTGGAAAATTTAACTTTTTCGGGCTTTTTTTTTATATTTCCTATAAAAAATTCATGTAACAGTACTCGTAATTTAAAATTTTTAGGGCCATGAAGCTCTCTGAGTTGTTCTAGCATGACTCCCTTAAGTTGGTTGTCTAAAATCTGTTTTGAGGTCCTGATCAACTTCTCTTTTGGGCTTGCCATAGATAATTCGTTGGAGCGGAAAAATGAGAATGTGGTAGAATATTGAGAATAAATCTTGTTCTGGAAAGGGGGATTTTGAAGGGAGCAGGGGAGTTGCTGTGAGGAAAACATAACAGCGTACAACAACGCGCAATCTCACTGTCCAAACGTATTTCAAACAGTCTGAATTTTAAAGGAACTCTTCCCCGGGTTTAGTTTTTCTAAACTTTGACCATTGATTGCCGAGACGGACGGTGAGATGGGGCATAGTTGCACGCTGTTGTGTTTGCTCACAGCAACCCCGCTTCTGATTTTAAAACCTATTTTAGCTTATTTTAGCATCGGTTAAAAATTCAAGTTTTAATTCTCTGTGTGTCAAAATGAACAACGAATGGTAACATATCATGCATGTCATTTTCGAGACATTTTCCCCCATTTTCTGAAAATGCCTCACAACGTCAGAGCGTCATAAAGTTTGATAATGAGGTGCACATCAATTTTCGACATTTTCATATCATAATGTTAGAAACGTTTGATAATGAGTTGCATTGTCAATTCAACATCTTTATAGGTTTGGGAATTAAGGTTTGATAATGAGGTGCATATCAATTCAACATTTAAATAGGTTTGGGAAGGTCTATGTCCACATTTATATTCGTGGTAAATGTTTAATCCAATCTTCTAACTTTTCATTTAGATTTGAGGATGAAAAGTTAGAAGATTAGATCAAACACTTATTGTAATTCGATTGAGCTAATTTTTTGCAAAACCACTTATAAAGGTATTTTAAATTTTAATAAATGACTTGAATCATTTTTGTGAGACTTGGAGTGAGCTCCATACAAAAATCTGTGCACAGAGAATATGTGCCTACCGAATTCTTGTTATGCAAAATGTCTCTTGACCTATAATTGAGTGCATCCAACTATCTTCCAAAATAAACAGAGATTTCGCAACATTTTTCAAATCCAAACTTTCTACATCAATTTACATACCCATGAGCACATCATAAAGTTATTCCAACAACAAAAAAATCAATATCTGACGGCTTTTATGACTCCAACCCAACTAACTGAATTTATCAAGCATTTTTTAATATTTGAATAAACTGATTTTTCATAGGGCACATCATAAAATTATTCCAACCAAAATGAACTTCTGTATGGGGCTCAAAATGTTCTTAGGACACATTTTAATATTATTCCAAACAAAATAAACTTTTGTATGGGATGCAAAACAGAAAGTCTACCCCACCGTTCTGTTTCACCGCTCCTCCACCGCTCACAATTTCACCGTTTAAAAGTGTTTTGGACGGTCCGGATTTTAAAAGAAATTCCAGTGAATAGTTATTTAAAATCCGAACCATTGATTATCGAGATAGACAATGGGATTGAGCGCTGCGGTTGGGGAAGCAGTAAAACAGAACGATGGGAATAACAATACAGGACTCAAAATAAGCCTCGCAAGAGGAATCGGTACACTACCCGTAATTAAGTACCCATAAGGTTGAGTTGGCCCTATAAATAGACATCCTCTGCTAACGTTTCTCTAACCAGACATAACTTCCAGAGGCAGAGGGAGATAACCAAAACGAAACACAGAAGACACTCTTCCAATGGCCACCAAAGTCCATATTCTGTATGCATTACTCTCTCTCTCTCTCTCTCTCTCTCTCTCTCTCTCTCTCTCTCTCTGTGCGTGTGTGTATTCACAATGATTTTCGATCAATTTAGTACTCTGTTTTGGTTCTTGCTCTTTTTACTCATTTAGTTCTCATGCTTTTGCAGTTGGAAGAAGGTAGAAGTAGACCTCTAAACGCTTGGGAGGTCTCAAGAGATAAAATGGATGGTGGAGATTGAAGCTACCTCCTGAATCTTCTTTAGAGCAACCCTTAATCTTTCTGATTTCTGATAATCAGTAGAATTCCACTTCTGGGTTTTATTCTTTTCCGGCATATATATATATCTGAATTGGGTGTCATTTTGCTGATCAGAGAAATGGAAATTTCAACTTAATTTTTTGTGATTGTTGTTGAAAGTTGGTTACAAGGGTTTCAACTTTCAATACTAAAACCGTTGAAAAGGGCTGTTTGGGGTGCTCTCTTACCATTGATTATGAGAATTGGGAGGAAACGGATCGATACTTTGAAAGACAATTCCGTCGAGAGAGTTGTCTCACAAAGAGCACTGCAAATGGGAAACTCGTTACCGTGCCAAATTTGTGTGGTTGGTTTTCTTATTGGGGTTTGCCTTACATCATTATTTCTGGCTGCTCTCTTGACTTCAATGGGCACCTTTGCCTTTGGTGGGATTTCATTCTGTAAATTTTCAAACGGAATCACTTCTTCGAACTCAACTTCAGATATCATCCGTAAGTGGAATTTCCTCAATTTATGCTCATTTCAAGTATCGAGTGACAACCTCACATATGTAAAACTGTAGTTATGATTGCAAGTTTTGACTAACCATCGATAATATGAATTCCCAAACCTCTCCATAGCGTATTGACTAGCTAGCTAGTGAGCATAATTTTGAGCATGGCTAAAAGCACTTTGCACTCTTTTCTTGTAATGCAGAAACAGAGAAGGTGATCATGTATTCTCAGCAAACTTCTGATGAAAGCGTTGACGAGAGAGTGTCTTTCTTGTACTCAGCTTGGAGTGCTTTGCTCGATGAATCAACGAACAGCGAAGGCGAGTTGCCACAAGGTGCAGATCAAGTGAAGAGATCTAATAATAATGTGCCGAAAGCCCCTCACTTGGAGGATTGCAAGCTGAGTGCACAACTCAACAAGAAACTCGATAAGCGTGTCGAAAATGAGAGGTTTCCTCCTTGGACGCTGTGGAAGGGACTCTTAGATAGATCGTCGACAGCTAGCGAGCAGCTCAAGTGTAATGGTGCTTATCCTCCATGGGTATGCGTGTTTTCCAGAAAATGGAAATCTTGTGGTGCACTCCCTTGTAATGCACCCTGTATGACAGATCCGGACCTTACATCTCAGTAATCAATGGTTCAGATAAGTTTGTTCTTTTACCAGCCCAAAGTTAATTATTACCGGTAAAAGATAACAAACATATCTGAATCATTGATTGTTGTAATAGACGGTCCGAATCTTTCCTGCAAGGTGTACTACAGAGGGTGCTTTGCAGGATCCCTGGATCCGGTTCCTTGATATTCACCCATAGTTATTAATCTAACTCTGAGATATATACTAGTTCATCGTCTTTTCACAACCACATGAAAGGGAAATAAATTGTTTAGATTCAAGAAAGTTTCCATGAAAGGGATTTTCCTTTTATGGAAACTCTTCATTGAGTAATATTATGAAACTTCAGTTTTTTTAAAAACAATCGTTCCAATCCGAGGCCCATACCTACAATTGGCAAGAAGCCAATCCAGGACACCCAAATGGGCAAAAGCCCACCTAGAGGCCGAAGCCCAAACAATTATGTACCAAGAGACCTAAAATGTCCAAATCAAACACTAACGCTCATTATGAAACTTTAGTTGCATGGCTTATTTATATGCAAGTGAATATATGTGGTTGTGATCAATTACATGTAGTCGTATTGAAATATGCATAAGATGGTCAATCATTTCTCCTTTGGCGAGATTTTTCACAGGTTTTTTTTTTTTTTTGACAGTGAAAAAAAAACAGAGATTTTATTAATAATCAAAAGAAACAGAACAGGAGATTACGTAATTTCTTTGCAGATAACGGGATCAGATGAAGAAAATTATCCCTTGACTAGGAAAGTACAGCGAGACATATGGATTCACCAGCACCCTCCGAACTGCAATGATCCTAGTGTGAAGTTTCTTGTAGCCAACTGGGATAGGACGGAAAGATTAGGCATGGGAGCTCAGTTTAACGCAATGTGTGGACTTCTAGGTATTGCTATCGACCAAAAAAGGGTCCTTGTTATGAACTACTTTAACCGGGCAGACCATGATGGGTGTAGAGGTATGAGTAAATGGTAATTTCTTTCGAAATTCTTTTCTTTCCGGACATATATATCTGATTTTCGCGATACTAGCTACTAGATAAATGCGTATTCCGTATATACATTATCTATACTCCTTATAAAATTAATTTGAGAAGCTGCGACTTCTATCCATAAGAGTGCTTTTTAATTGAAGTTGTAACTTCTCATATGAGTTGTGATTAATCTTTACAAGATTTCATAAGGAATAAAACCAATACAAAAAATTGTTACTTTTCGCCGAAGTTGTAACTTGCAATAGAATGAGTTGCGACTAATCTTTAAAAGATTTCATAGCAACAAAATGAAACTAATTTGAAACATTGTGACATCTCATAAGAAATTTTACTATTTTACGATAGAAGTTGTGCCTTTTCATTTGAATGGTACGTACATTTAAATAGTTACTATGTAATTTTCAGTTGTGAGAATTGGTAGAAAGTGCAACTTCATATAAACGTTGTGACTACTGACTACTGATCGCTCTTTGTGTCTGCGGTGTTTTAGGGCCATTACGTTCTAGTTGGTCTTGTTACTTCTTTCCAGAAACATCCCAAGAATGCCGAGAACGTGCATTGCAGTTAATGAAGCAAAAAAAAGCGTGGGAAAAAGGAATCATAACACGAAGGCACAACTATTCGTACAGGCAAATATGGTTGGGACAGGCTCCTAGGCAAGCTCCTGAACATATTCGCTATTTCCTTCATAAATTTAGACGCAGAATATGTGTTGTTGTGCAATGAAACCAAATACAAGCACATGAGCGTGCACAACAGCACGAAGACTAAAATGAATCACGAGAAGGAATCATGACTCCCCATTTAAGAGAAACAAGTATCGGCTTAGGTTTGCCAAATTAGATATGCTAGGTTGAGATACATGTGGTGCAGATGTTCAGTATTATTCAGGCTTCAAAAGGCAACACGAGAGAGTTGTCAATGCTTTTTCTCACTCCGTCTAATGTGTTGCAACAGGGCCTGGGGAGAGCCTTGGATTTATTTGCAGCCTACAACGGACATAAACGGAATGTTGATTGCTTCTCATCGCAGAATGGATCCAAGGTGGTGGCGAGCTCAGGTATAGAAATAATGCTATTTGAGATTCAGTCGCAATATCGATGAAAGTATGTTTTCATGCTTATATGTATTATTTGATCATGGCTGAGATAATTATATTATATATTTGTTGAATATTTTCAGGCACTCCGCTACCTAATGAGATTTCAGACTGAGTATACTTGCAACTTGCTAAACGTTGAACGTCATTCGGCTTTTGGACG
This sequence comes from Rhododendron simsii, assembly GCA_014282245.1. Lineage (NCBI taxonomy): Eukaryota > Viridiplantae > Streptophyta > Magnoliopsida > Ericales > Ericaceae > Rhododendron > Rhododendron simsii. The sequence goes on from CM024961.1 coordinate 26,368,272, forward strand.
GGAAGCTGCTAAATTGGTTCTTGCAACACCCGCTAAAGAATGGCTGGAGGTTTGTCTATCTACGAAGCTATGAATTTTGGATTAGCCCCTAATAGATTGATCAGAAGATTCTTTTGCTTATAATTGATCTGTTCTCCTGGTACTTTAATTGTTCAATATGAAGCTACGAATTTTGGATTAGCCTGCAAGAGATATCAACGCGTATTGGATAGTTTGCAAAAACGAGACTATAGAGCAACTGAGTAGCTTAATTACTTGCTTATTACCAATTTCATAAGAGAGGCTTTTTGTTGAATCTTGTTGGCAATTCTTGTCTTTTGAACCTTTATTTTGAGCTCAATGGCCAAGTCTTTTTTTTTTTTTTTGCTCCAAGTTACCTTAAACACCTTTCTCAAAGTCAAGCTTCAAATTGAAGTTTGTCGATAAGTTTGGACTGTAGATATAAATTTCAAATAAGTGCAGATCGATGGGTGTAACTTAGAGAATGCATTTCTGAAATTTTGATATAGTTTGTCAAAGATTTGCAACACTCACTTTTGTAAACTCATGCTTATTAAGAAAATCCTCTTCAGGAAGTTACAGAAGAACCTCAATTTGATATAGAACGATTTGTATGGTCCAATTACAAACCGTGGATGCCTAGGCCATATATAAGCATGCATGTGAGGATGGGTGACAAGGCAAGCGAAATGAAGCTAGTTGGATTTGAAGAATATATGAATCTTGCTGAACGCATAAGAAAGCGCTTCCCACATGTTCACAACATCTTAGTATCCTCTGAGATGCAGGTTATTAACACTCTTCTCGTGCTTTAAATTCTTTTTATCTTTAAAACAAAAACAGTTCTCACGATTCTTTTTGCAAATAGTTATCAAGTACAAGATAAATGTACAATACCGAGGAATTATTCCACAACCAATTAACCCGAATCAAATTGTGTGCCCTTATTATTCAACAAGAATACAAGAGTCTATTCAAATGCAACCACCCTAAGAATGAATGAATGAATAAGAATCTTGAGAAAGTCTTTCATTGGTCTGCCAATATACCTGTCCCATCCATCTCTTTCGATTTCATCCCTAAATACTTTTTACGACACGTAATTCTCTATCTGCTCGTTTCCATAAATTAAAAATACAAAGAAACCTAGCAAAACCCTTGCTTGCCCAGCCTATTTTCTTCTTCTGATTGTCTTCATATTTAAGAAAAAGTCTACCTCCCAACTAATTGATTGTTCAACATATGAGCTGGCTAACCTCTTGCAACCGGTCACGCACTTTTTCTACTACATTTAGTTCTTCGCTTATTCCTTCACTATCTAGATCTCACTGGCAGACTGCCTTTGATCATATTACTTAAGCTGAGGAAAACAGGCTCGGCAGCATACTTTTTCTGATCATTTTTGTGTTTAGCTGTTGACCTATTGTGTTCAACTTCTCACAATACTATTTTTCTTCAGGAAGTCATTGACAAATTGAGATCATACCCACATTGGAATTTCTACTACACAAACGTGACACGACAGGTGGGGAACACGTCAATGGCTGCTTACACAGCAAGTCTAGGCCGGAAAACCAGCACCAATTACCCTTTGGTCAATTTCTTGATGGCTGCCGAATCGGACTTCTTCATTGGAGCCTTGGGTTCCACTTGGTCCTATCTTATAGACGGAATGAGAAACACAGGAGGAAAAGTTATGGCCGGCTACTTAAGTGTCAACAAGGATCGGCATTGGTAGCTAAAGAGTAAATACATAAAGCTCATGGTTGTCAGTCCCACGGGTAGGTAAATTGCGGGTTGTTGGTTATTTTCTGTATATGGGTACGCGTATACATTTTTGTATAGTGTTTTGTACTTCAATAATAAACTGGCAATTATAAATGTGTACATAGTTTTGAGTGTCTGTGGGCAAATGGGATTTGCCCGATCTTTCTTTCCTCCGGGGAAGGGATTCCGTTCCCCACCCTTTTGAGAAAGGAGAGATGCTGCTGGTTCGCGGGAGCGCTTTTAGCTGGACGACAAGCGCTCGCGAAAATACAGAGTCGCCACTCGGGTTTGAAGGTCCGACACCCAAGGAACCGTATTTCGAAACACTTGCCGCGCTGTTTGATTTGAAAAAGTTAAGGAGCCAGTCCGTCATAACCATATCTGGGTTCGGGAGCCAGGTTACGAGAGGGGAAGGGTTTTAGGGCACCCCTCTCGCCCAATCCGAAGATCGGTCTCTACTTAGGCATTTGCGAAAAATGTTTGTTTGCGATTCTGTTTGATTAATCAATTTTTAGCCAATTAGGGCGGGGAACAGTTAAAGGGGATTTAAAACTGTAACACGTTTGCAGGATGTGATAGATAGCATAGGATGAGCAGTTAGTATAGAATGAGAACAGACTGCTGTGGGAGTTTAAACAAACTGGGGAGCCCTTGTTTTGGAGTGACGTGCGCAGGAAGAAACCAGCAGGCACTGAACAAGTCACTGCATGCTGTTCACTCTTGCGCGCATAATTCCAAGTCAAGCACGCGCCGGTGAGCTTAAAACCCACAGCTCTTATTCTCAAACCTTCTAGGCTCTGGAAGGACCAGTGCACACCCAGGACAAACCACGCAGTTTATAGGCAGCATAATATACAGTTTAAAGGCTTAAAAGCCCTAGAAATTGACAAAACACCCCATAAACAGTGTGGGGACAAAATAATGGCCTAAAACTAAGCTACCCGTGCAAGGCCAGTCACTGGTCGGAGAAGACTATCGCGCGATGGAGTGACACTATCGCGCGATGGTGCGCCCTGGCGCACTGTCGCGCGATGGACTGACTCTGGCGCGCGATGGTGCGCCCTGGCGCGGGATGATTGCGCCCTGGCGCAACCAGACCAGTGCTTGGTTCACATCTTCTTGGGTTCTGGGACAGGTCCAGGATTATCCCAGGGGTACTCCACAATCAGCAGAAATGAATATTGAACTATAGCTAACAAATCTAACAATGGAAAGCCGTAAATTGGTTTTTAACATGCTTGCAGAATGATCTATATGTAAATAAACACAAAACAATAGGACACCAATCCCCACGCGGTCCATTGCACGCAGCACCGGAGTGTCGCGCGAGAGAGTGGGACCATCGCGCGCTGGTTCCTACCATGACGGTTTTTGAAACCTCGCCAGCTTTAGGACCAGGACTGGTATTGATTACCAGCCTTGGCCCTGCCAGCCCCCCTCAGGGATCAGAACAAAGAGCAGAGCAAAGGTAAGCTATACCTTCGGCTTTTGAGTTTGAACGGTGTTTGAACTTTGAGATTTGAAGGCTTGATTGAGTGGTTGGATGTTTGATAATGGAGGAGAAAGAGCAAGCTATGCTCTTGAAATTAGGGTTTGTATGGAGGATGTTGTGTGTAATTCTCCTTTGGATCTCAAAACTTGGAACCCTTTGAAAGAAGAAAGAGTGGGGTATTTATAGGGAGGAAGGGTGAATCTGGTTGGTGCCAGGAGTGGGGTTTAGCCAGTCCACGAGGCCTGCTGAGAGTTGCATTGGTGGCCAACTGTCCATCTCAAGTAAGGTCGGTGGTAGGTTGGACCCTCGCGCGACGGAGTGAGACTGTCGCGCGATGGTGCGCCCTGGCGCACTGTCGCGCGATGGAGTGGTCTGGCGCGCGATGGTGCGCCCGGGCACGGGATGGATGCGCCCGGGCGCAGGAGTGGGGTTTTTGAAGTGGCTTAGGCTAGGTTAGGTTCAAGGGTTTTGCAAACACTCAAAGCTCAAACACGCTATCATTCCCGGGGTGTTCTTGATCCATTTCATCATAGGGGAATCAAAAACCGTAAGTAAACTAATCTGGAAGCCCAGATTGGGGTGTCTACAGTAGCCCCTCTTTGACGGCACTTGAAGCACCATCGACTTGGTACAAGTAACGTCAAAGAATTCTAGACACCACTCAAGGCAATCTAGAGCAGAACATACTAGTAAAGTAGACAAGTAAACTTAAGGAACCTGATTGGTGGAATGGACAGGCAGGTCCATTGCCGGGGATGAAGGTAGAAGTGGACGAGTGAATCGCCGCTTGTTGATCAAATTTGGACAGGACAGGCTGTCGTTGCAGATTTGGACGGGACAGGCCGTCGTTGCTGGGGATCAAGCTATCCTCGGCATAAAGTATTCCAACAAACACGGGTAGGTCGTGTCAGGCAGGTTGAATTCCATCTGTTGGGAATCAGAGCCAATCTCCTTATCAAAGATCATCCAAGACAGAGCAATAAGGCTGCTGGAAGGTGCGCGTGAAGCTAGACTGACGTAGAGGTAGTCATTTGGGGCAGGCCGAGGCGGACTCTCCTGGGAACAACTAGTTGCGAATGGGCGGACCATCGTACGATATCCTGATCGTTGTTGATCGGGGCGAACACGGACGATATGGCTGGTTGTCATCGCTGAATGGACAGAGACAGGCGATTTGGTTGATTGTCGTCGCTGAATGGGCAGAGACAGGCGACGTGGTTGTCGTTGATGATATGGCTGACCATCGTTGAATTGAGAAGGACGATATGGCTGACCGTCGTTGATGATATGGCTGACCATCGTTGAATTGAGAAGGACGATATGGCTGACCGTCGTTGATCTATAGACAGGAAGATCAGTGTGCTGAATGATCGAGTCATTGAAGTTGGACAGGACCGGCTGTCGTTGATTTGAGACGGGCAGATCAGTGTGCAGAATGATCGAGCCGTTGAAAAATGGACAGGACCGGCTGTCGTTGATTTGTTATGCAGAAGATTTTATTGCATCCTACTATGAGAACAATGCCGCAAGAGATTTTCGATCGCATCCGTTGGCGAACAAATCGTGGACTCAGGGAGATTTCTTCGCATCCGCTGACCAACAATAACAAAACCGCAAGAGATTGCATCGCATCCTTCGGCCAACAAATCGAGAGTTAGGGAGATTTCCATTGCCTCCGCTAACAAACTGAACAAAACCGCAGGAGATAGCATCGCATCCTTCGGCCAACAAATCGAGAGTTAGAGAGATTTCCATCGCCTCCGCTAACAAACAGAACAACATTGCAGGAGATTGCATCGCATCCTTTGGCAAACAAAGACTTGATGGTAACCATTCTGACCACCTTCCTGTTTTCAACAGTTGACATACACAATATGCAAAGATGTATACAAACAAAATGCACAAATTGAAAATGCAGATGCAAGCTAAGGGCGGCTCCTAGGAGGACAACAATGCCTAAGGACTACCACTGAGCCCCAATACTTTACTGTCTTTTTCTTTTGAGATGCACATCCAGATAGAGAGACATTGAGCGGGCTGGCGTGCCCAGGTGACATATAGCGGTGTGGCATTGGGCCTGCATGCCCTTTCTTCGATGCTTGGGTGGATAAGCCCCATAGATAGGCTTTGCTTGGCCTTGGGCTGACGTGCCCTTGCCATTGACGAGATTTCCATAGCTTGTGGATTATAGAAGCTAGGGTAGCAATGTAGAAATTGCATTTTTCCAGTTTATTGACATATAAACCATGCGCTAATATCTAATTTGCATTGACAAGTGAACTGAGTCGACACACAGACACACATATATGTATAAATGCGCCTAGCTCGAACAAAAAGGGAGAAAGAGCCCCATGATATGACATGGGCCCTTAGACACATGGAAAATAATGAAATTTTGGGCATTAGGGTGCCAAAACTCATAATAGTCCTTTTAGACAGGTGAAACTGACACTTGTAAGGTCAAACATATGTACGGTGACCTGAATGAACAAATAGAACTGAGAAAAGCATCTCGACATGACAATGGATTGAAAAATTGGAAAGATGTCACAAAGACGGACATAAGACACAAATGATGACACATATAGGCCCGGACTGAAACCGACACCCCCGTGCAGTCACATTAGGTCTGCACGGTATGACAAAACTTGGCAAAAAGCCCCTTGAATGACATTCAAAAGCAGTAGCTGACTGCTATCGATTGCTGCTCGAATTGAATATGCGCGCGCAGGGTTGAGACAAACGCACATAACTATGAACAAGTGCGCGTGAACCTCAAACTAGCGCACATGACTCAAATCTACTGCAACTGCTCACACCAGACTTCGCTGAACTTAGAATAAATTGTGAGCCGTTAGGCCTCGCCAGCATTTCATTCTGTTTTTGATGCTTAAAATCTTTTAAGGCTTTATGCTCAGCTTTGAAATTGAATTAGTAGTTTGTAACAAAACTGAAAGACAAAAGGTTTTCCCCTCCAGACTCCTCCCATGCAGCTTGATCTTTGATCCTCTTCGACCTTTGATGTGTACCAAACGTCAACCATGGATCCAATTGATAGATTGTGACCGAGTCTCAATGAGAGACTGCCTACGTATCCCAAGCTAGGGAATCAGGTCAAAACGTAGTTCAGGCCAAGGTTCACTCGAGTATTTACCTCACCTTTTACGCTCTAACTTTTGCCTAGAACCGCCCATTCGGGTTTTCGGTCTAGCGAGCTTTCAAATGTTGCCTTTACTTTTGCTTAGACCTCCTTCATAGGTTTCGATCTAGCAGGCTGCTCTAACTTTTGCTTGGAACTGCCCACCCTTGGGGTTTTCAGCCCAACGAGCTTCTCTCAGGGAAAAGGCTTGTGAATTGATCCAAGTTGACTAAGGTATTGATTTTGATTGCCGTTGAGGTCAATGAAATGGCCGCAGCCCCAGATGAAATGGATGCAAGGTCCAAAGTGCTTCAGTTGACATGTCTCGCTCTAAGCCAATTTTGAACTTTCCAATATGTGCTTGGCAGAACGCTGTTCCTGCAAATTTGAGGATGGTATGAGGCGCTGGACCTTCTGAGCTTTGCTTTGCATGGTTTGGCACCCGGTAACAAAGGGATTTGATATTCCTTTATGTCGGGATCAACGCCGGGCGTGTCTTTGTGAAACATTGATGAACTTTTTGAGCCTATCTGACCGGGCACAATGCTCCTCTGGGGACAGCGTTGAACCATTTTGAACCATTCGGAGGTCTACCTCATCTTTCAAGTTTATTTGAAAACTACAATTTCAATTATAGGCTGAGCATGCCTTTCGTCTTCCCTTTCGGCGAGGGAACGCATTTCCTTGGGGATGATCCCATCGAAATCCATCCCTTCGTCGTCAGGGTCGACGCAATTTATTTAAAAGCCAGCAAAAGTACTTAGAAGCAAGATAATGCATATCATAAGGAAAGCCCCTCGGGGTTGCCAAGTACAGCAAAAGACTCGAATAGAAGCTACGACATGGAAGGCCAAGAGGCACAACCTCCGACTTAGAGCTAGACTTAGACAAATGCAAACGACTCTGTGTCAGACTCAGACAAAACGCCAATGCAAACTAGACGCGGTTTGAAAATGCAATATTTAAAAAGCTATCCATAGCTTCCACAAAAAAGAGGTAGGATCCAGCGGGTGTCAGGCCCAAGCAACAGCACTTCGGCTTCTTTAGCTTCTTTGACCAAACCTACTCAGTGCTCCTTTGAACAATGGACCTCGGCAGGCCAGTCCTTTCCTTTGTAAGCTCCTCATCACTGTCAATCCAGGTGTCGGCAGTGAAGATCTCAATTGCCCAACCTACAGCCATCATGTTAACCTCCGGTTCAAACGGGATGGATACGATTGGTTTGGGTTGGCTTTCTGGGATGATATAGTGGCTAGGGTTGAATATGGTAGAGCTCGGGTTGATTTGAGTGGAGATGATAGATATCTGACCAACCAGAGGGTCAGAGTTATGTTGAGGCAAGGAGTTGGAAATGACGTTAGGCTTTGGTGGAACATGAACCGTGCCATTGTCAATGAGATCTTGAATCTCATGTCGAAGACGATAGCATGCATCAGTGGGATGGCCAGGCATTTGGTGGAAGGCACAGAAGAGGTGAGGTTTGTAACCGGAAGGTAGAACTTTTGGCGGAGAAGTTGGGGTTAAGGGTTTGAGATGCCCAGACTTGACGAGTTTTTCCATCACTGCGGACAGAGGTGCCTCGAAGACAGAGAAATTCCGAGGCTGGGTTCGGGCCCGGTAGCTTTGGTCGTGTTGAACCTGATTGACATCGGCTGTAAGGTTGGGGGAAGCAGCAGCGTTGTCCCCATTTGTAGTTGAATTGGCGTAATTGCTTCCACCAAACAGTGCGCTACTGTTTCCAGAGTAAGCCTTGGCTTAGCTTTTTGTGAGGAAGACTCCCCCCTAGGCAGAATTCCACTCTGCAGTGCATCTTCAATGGCCAGGCCAGAGTCGAAGAAGGTTTCAAAGTTAGCAGATGCTTGAACAAGAACCAGGTGCCTGGCATAATCTGGCTGGAGATTGCGGGAGATGATGCGAAGTTGATCCCTCTCGCTCGGGCGATCAGTCATCAATGCAGCTTTGGCTCTCCACCTCTTAACAAAATCCGCAAAGGACTCCTTTGCTTCCATTTTGGTGGATTCTAACTCACGAGTAGTCATCTTGAGCTGAGAGTTGTAGTTGTACTGTGCAATAAAGGCAGCCCCAATATCCTCCCAAGTTCTTCTTTTGGAGATGTCGAGCGACATGAACCAATGGAAGGCAGGCCCAGAGAGAGTCTGAGGAAAAAGCTGAGACATGGCCTCACTTTCTACACCCAACAACTTCATTGCAGCATGGTAGCCAAAGAGATGAATCTTGGGATCACTGCTCCCGTCGAACTTAACCAAGTCAGGCATCTTGAATTTGTCAGGAAGCTGAGCATTAGGGTACAAACAGAGGCGATCTAGGTCAATTCCCCCTGCACTGACCTTCTCAGATTTAATGACAGCTTCTTCCAATTTAGCCATCTTGGCCATGAGAGCAGCTATGTCAGGGTTTTGAACAGGCCTAACAACAGCGGGGTTTGGATTTGGAGCAGGCACACGAGCCTCTCTAGGGTTGGGCTGAACAATGAGACGCCCTGCATGGTTTGGATCCTCGACAAAGACGGGTTCTGCATGAACATCCTCATCGTCCTCGCCTTCCTCTTCCAGCACTGGAGGAAAACATGTGTTGATAAGGTCATTCAGGCGAGTGATGGAGGCATCAGTCTGAGTGACCCTCTGTTGCATAGTAGTGATACTGTTCTGGAGGTTCATGAGCATGGTTTCCAGAGTGAGCGGTTGCGGCTGATCTGTCATTGCAGGTTTTTCAATGGAGCTTGATGAAGAAGCTGAAGATGGGGAAGCCGACGGCGTGGCTTTTTGCAATATCGATGGCAAACCCGACTGCAGGGTGGCTAACAATGAACCTAGAGAAGCCTCCGTTGTAACTGACTGGGGTCCTAGCCTGACAAGCCTTTGAAACGGATTCTGAAGATGTTCCCGAGTAGGTTTGGCTCTTCTTTTCGGTACTTTCTTGCTTGGTGCAATGGTTCCAAACTAGACAGTAAAGTAATTGAAAGCTCAGTGACATTCCTGCAGCAAGCTATGTACAAGATTAATGCAATGTACACGTCATCATCGTCGGTGTCCTCATAGACTCTACAATTACAGACAAGTCTGTCTCATGATGTTTGGACGCTGCCAAAATCCTCGGAAATCTTTTCTAGGGTGTATCCTTTGAATAGATCAACTAACACTAAGAGATGTCAAACAGACTAAGCCTTTGTCTATTTGGTTTTCGAAGTTTCAACTTTGAACTTAGAACAACTCGGTATAGATGACATGGCACCTTAACTTTGAACGCCGCGGTGTATAGTGACTTCGCACTTCAACCTGGGTAGTGCCAGTGTCATGGCATCCATACTTTATGGTTCCTTATTTTCAGTTGAAATTTCAATCAGGCATGAGCCAAGGACTTAAAAAGGTTTGATTTCCCAAAGTCTCGCTGATCTAAAGACTTTGAAAATTTAGCAACGTGCACCATCGAGATGCACGACTCTTCATCGGGCCTAGCAGCGTCCTAATAGGCATGAGACAGACTCGAAAGAGAGACAACCTAGAAGCCGCCCTAAACATGCTCCTACGCAAAACGGTATGTATGTACAAAAACAGAGACGAGTTTGCCTCACGAATTTCAGACGTTGCCAGAATCCTCAGAATTCTTTTCGGCCATGTGTCCCTGAGTAGATCGTCAGATCCTAAAAGATGTCAAAATAGACTAAATCTTAGACTAGTCCCGTTTGAAGGTTCAACTTTGGATTTGGAACAACTTGGTGGTGACGACATGGCACCTTAACCTTGAACACGGCGGTGTATAGTGACTTCGCACTTCAACCTGGGTGGCGCCAGTGACATGGCATCACTACTTTTGTTGTTCCATATTTTCAGTTGAATTCTCAACCGGGCATGAGTCAAAGATGTAGTAAATTTTGATTTCTCAAAGTCTCATTGAACTAAGGACTTTGCGATTGATAACGAACATTCGACAGAATGAACGACTCCTCATCGGGTCCAACAACATCTTAGATTGCGCAAGACAAACTCGAAAGAAAGAACCACTCTAAGCATGCTCCTATGTAAAATAATGTATGTACAGTGCATGCGATAGGGAAAGTAGTAACACGTAGATAGTATATGGGGGTTAGATGCAAGTAATCTTACCCTGTAGGTACATGTCCTAGTTTGGAGAGTTCTAGTGCTTTGTATATGCAAAGGCTGGTTTTGGCTTGTAACAGGTTCCTCGGACTAGAGCCAAGATATACCTCCCGCTACCCGCGTAATCGCAGAGCAACAGTCAAACGGTAGAATGACTCATCATCGTCGAAGGTTGTCGGTCATTCGGGGTCCCCGGGCTCCGGTAAACCGTGCCGGATTGCCAAAACGATCCAACGGGGCTTATCCCACATCGATGCAAATGCTAAAAGGATTTGATTAATGAAATAGAATCGCAAATTCGCAAATGCCTTTTCAAATTTGGCTCTCTTTATTGATTAATACTTTAGAAGAAATTACACGAGAGAACAATCAGAAAAGCCCCAGATTGGATGGCCGGACACGAGGTCCTGTTAAATCACCAATCCTTTCTTTGGCAGCGCGAAGCTCACCGTTTTGACAGGCTTTTGTGGGATTGTTCTCAAGCGTATTAAATTCTAAGTATAAACCAATATTGATTCGATCCCCAGCAGAGTCGCCACTGTGGGCAAATGCGATTTTGCCCGATCTTTCTTTCCTCCGGGGAAGGGATTCCGTTCCCCACCCTTTTGAGAAAGGAGAGATGCTGCCGGTTCGCGGGAGCGCTTTTAGCTGGACGACAAGCGCTCGCGAAAATACAGAGTCGCCACTCGGGTTTAAAGGTCCGACACCCAAGGAACCATATTTCGAAGCACTTGCCGCGCTGTTTGATTTGAAAAAGTTAAGGAACCAGTCCGTCATAACCATATCTGGGTTCGGGAGCCAGGTTACGAGAGGGGAAGGGTTTTATGGCACCCCTCTCGCCCAATCCGAAGATCGGTCTCCACTTAGGCATTTGCGAAAAATGTTTGTTTGCGATTCTGTTTGATTAATCAATTTTTAGCCAATTAGGGCGGGGAACAGTTAAAGGGGATTTAAAACTGTAACACGTTTGCAGGATGTGATAGATAGCATAGGATGAGCAGTTAGTATAGAATGAGAACAGACTGCTGTGGGAGTTTAAACAAACTGGGGAGCCCTTGTTTTGGAGTGACGTGCGCAGGAAGAAACCAGCAGGCACTGAACAAGTCACTGCATGCTGTTCACTCTTGCGCGCATAATTCCAAGTCAAGCACGCGCCGGTGAGCTTAAAACCCACAGCTCTTATTCTCAAACCTTCTGGACTCTGGAAGGACCAGTGCACACCCAGGACAAACCACGCAGTTTATAGGCAGCATAATATACAGTTTAAAGGCTTAAAAGCCCTAGAAATTGACAAAACACCCCATAAACAGTGTGGGGACAAAATAATGGCCTAAAACTAAGCTACTCGTGCAAGGCCAGTCACTGGTCGGAGAAGACTATCGCGCGATGGAGTGACACTATCGCGCGAGAGTGCGCCCCGGCGCGCGATGGTGCGCCCTGGCGCACTGTCGCGCGATGGACTGACTCTGGCGCGCGATGGTGCGCCCTGGCGCGGGATGATTGCGCCCTGGCGCAACCAGACCAGTGCTTGGTTCACATCTTCTTGGGTTCTGGGACAGGTCCAGGATTATCCCAGGGGTACTCCACAATCAGCAGAAATGAATATTGAACTATAGCTAACAAATCTAACAATGGAAAGCCGTAAATTGGTTTTTAACATGCTTGCAGAATGATCTATATGTAAATAAACACAAAACAATAGGACACCAATCCCCACGCGGTCCATTGCACGCAGCACCGGAGTGTCGCGCGAGAGAGTGGGACCATCGCGCGCTGGTTCCTACCATGACGGTTTTTGAAACCTCGCCAGCTTTAGGACCAGGACTGGTATTGATTACCAGCCTTGGCCCTGCCAGCCCCCCTCAGGGATCAGAACAAAGAGCAGAGCAAAGGTAAGCTATACCTTCGGCTTTTGAGTTTGAACGGTGTTTGAACTTTGAGATTTGAAGACTTGATTGAGTGGTTGGATGTTTGATAATGGAGGAGAAAGAGCAAGCTATGCTCTTGAAATTAGGGTTTGTATGGAGGATGTTGTGTGTAATTCTTCTTTGGACCTCAAAACTTGGAACCCTTTGAAAGAAGAAAGAGTGGGGTATTTATAGGGAGGAAGGGTGAATCTGGTTGGTGCCAGGAGTGGGGTTTAGCCAGTCCACGAGGCCTGCTGAGAGTTGCATTGGTGGCCAACTGTCCATCTCAAGTAAGGTCGGTGGTAGGTTGGACCCTCGCGCGACGGAGTGAGACTGTCGCGCGATGGTGCGATGGAGTGAGTCTGGCACGCGATGGTGCGCCCGGGCGCGGGATGGATGCGCCCTAGCGCGGACCAGCAAGGTTTTTGGTTTTTGAAGTGGCTTAGGCTAGGTTAGGTTCAAGGGTTTTGCAAACACTCAAAGCTCAAACACGCTATCATTCCCGGGGTGTTCTTGATCCATTTCATCATAGGGGAATCAAAAACCGTAAGTAAACTAATCTGGAAGCCCAAATTGGGGTGTCTACAGTGTCTACTTCCCATTGCCTAGCTAATCATCACGAAAAAATCTATCTCACAGATGAAAGTTGAAAGTGAAAACTAAATATATTATGTGAGGGAAGGGAGTATACTCCCGGAGAACTGAATAATTACTCACTTGTATCTGAAGATTTTCAATTTACAGAGGGGGGGGTTGTAATTACATGAGCCTCATAGACAAACTCTCGATTAACCTTGGGAAATGAAATCATCAAACGAGCTCTAGATCAAGGTTTTAAATATCGGTAATGGTAGTGGGAGTAGAAAATGATAGTACGCAGCAAGAATCAGGTACCCCACCGTGCATTTTTTTTTAAATTATTTATTCTGTTGGAGCACCTAAAGCGGGCAAAGATCGGATAAAAAGCAATACATGCGGGAATCGGCTGAGATGGGCTTGAATTTTTTTGTAGCACCAGTATAGCGGGGTGTAGCACTAGAGGACATACCGAAAACTGCTATGTATATAGCAGCTGATATTAAATACTTGCTCTAGATTAACCTTACGAAATGAAACTACAATTTGCTATAGATTTTCTACACCTGCATATTGTCAAATAAAACTGTCGACTACAACTATGTCGAATAGCTAGCCAACTGGATCGATCATTTCCCTGGCCATAACCTCACTTCGTTAATTTCAAGCAAGTCCATAAATTTCTTGTGTTATCTGTACTAGAATTAGATACGATGTGAATTTGTTCCCAGCAGATCAAGAGTAGAATGCAAATGGAGAACTACGAGAACACTGGTAGACGTACTTACACGCACAGGCAAACTTGATCGAACACACATGCATATCTTTGAAACATCACCGGTCAACGGTTACCTAGTCTCAATAAGGTAGGAAATAGGTTGATCGAAACCAGACACACACAGAAAAACTTGAACACAATACCGACGCCTGCTCATCTCTGATACATTGCTAGAGCACCCTAATTGTTCAACATGTAGCCAAGAATTTTGGATTAGCTATCAATATGAAGCTATGAATTTCGAATATCAGCTTGAGAGAGATAACAACGCGTATTGGACCTTTTAATGCATCCTCTCCTTTCCTTTTGCATGGATCAGTGTTTTGGAATCCAGTACTAAAATGGATATCTTGCCAAAAAAAAAAAAAGAGGCTATAGAGCAACTGAGTAGCTTAATTACTTCCTGTTTCTCAAAGTCGAGCTTCAAAATTGAAGTTTCTCGACAAGTTCGGGCTTCAAATATAAATTTCAAATGAACATAGACATTAGAAATTTCAAAATCTTTATTTACTGCCGTGTCCCATATTTGGGGTACTATACCATATTTTGGGATGGGATCTTTCAACAATCTGCCATGAGTGTGGAGTGGTGATTCGTCAATGGGCCAGATCCTCCAAGCCACCTTTCCTTTCCACCTGAGCTAGCCCGTTAACCGATCGAGCACTTTTTTCATTTTGACTTTGTGATTCATGAGGTGATAATTATCATCTAAAGCAGGGGGTTTTCTAATTGGAAACAAAATCACAAGACAATTGAATCTAAGTCATAGTTCATCGTTGTCACAATTTTACTTAGATTTGTTTTGAATGTCACAGGATGGACCATCACAAGATCGATTTGATTAGTTGAGTTGAAAAAATCAATTACTTGAATGTCAAAAGAATCAGCTTGGTCCTTGTTCGGGGTACAGATAACCTTCGGCAGTGATTTAGCCCGGGGATGTGATTTTTACATGGGATCCGACCTATTTTACACTGCAGTTTGTATATAATTAGGTTAACGTATTTTTAGATAAAACCAGGAGAGAGGCGAGAGAAAACGTAGGTCTCAGAGAGATTGTGAGAAGACTTGTACTCTTGATTCGATTTCATAGTGAACTGGTGTGGCTCCCGTGGTTTTCCCTCGCGTTGAGATTTTTCACATATATCTTGTGTTCTTTCTTTTTCTTGTTCATTACGCACTATTTCTATTTGTTGCATGCTTGCGATTTCCGTAATCCTGGTTTCCAAGATCCGTAATACGTTGTGAGTTGAACAAGAAGTTCAATTCCTAACGGTCCTTGTCACAATCAAGAGTCTTATTTATAAATCACACTTGTAAAGTGGTTTATGTTGTTGTGATAAAACAACTTTGTGTTGCGTAAGACGCATCATCTTCGTGTTTCGTAAGGCGCATCATCTTACGCAATCATTTTAGAGTGGTGCTACAGTTCCCGACATGAGGAATTCTGATAGGAATCCCAATGCCCCGCCGGGCACGCTCCGACCACCGGACAACCAATCCAAACCATCCAAAAATTCTATAAAAAAAAAATCAAGTGGGCTTACGTGAGGATCGACGGTATCCAACGTGTGTAGGTGGCCGATCCAAACGCTCCATTTTTGGCCGATCCAAACAAAAAAATGGATTGTTTGGATCGGCCATCTACCCACGTCAGATCCCGTTTATTCCCATTCAATCCCACGCTGTTTTTTTTTTTTTTTGAATTTTTGGACGGCTCGGATCGGCCGTCCGATGGCTGGAGTGTGCCCGGCGGGACATCGGGATTCCCATCAGGATTTGGGGTCGGTAACCGTAGACTTTCGGATCATTTTAAGGAAGGTGGCTTGTCACAATCAATAGAGAATATCCAACATTAACCGTGTTAACAAAATTAGCCAATCATAATCAAGAGATAAATTAAGTGTAACATCAACAAATTTCACAAAGTTGGGCCATAAATTTATAAAGAGTTTGATGATGGTATTGCCATAGAATTCTCAAAAGGAGACCAAATAGTGACACGTGAAGGAATACGTTGTCAAATAAGAGTAAAATGTTGGAACATTTCCAAAATATGTAATGGATATTAAATGTGAATATTGGTGAACGGTTTTAATCCAAAAGGTGTGTCTATTCAGGTTATATGAATGAACATGTTTATTGGATTTAAAGGCAAAAGATGTGTCTATTCAGGTTAAATGAATAGACATGATCTAATTAAAAGGTATGACTATTAGGATCGCATGAATAGACATGGCTATTATGAATAGACATGTTTATTGTGATTAAATCAAGAGATGTGATCTTTGGCTAACAGTCATGATCTTTGCCTATAAAAGGTAAAGGGTTCTACCAATTAGAGGGGACACAGAATCAGAACCATTCTGATTGTTGTTTCTCTCTAGAATTATCTCCTACGATTATACTTAAGAGGCTCGCACAATCCAAAGGTATTCGGGTCTCTCTTCGTTTGTGCATAACGCAGTTAGACAACAGTTGGAGACTGGGCTTCATTTTATCTTGGAGGCGGCTTCGCTGTAACCCGGTGCACACCAGATTCCCTTGAATTGGTGGGGGCGAATATCGTCTTAAGGAAAGCGACATTGTAACGTGACTTGAAGCATCTCTATTTTTCTACTTTCATCGGCTACGACGAGTTTTGGACCAACATAAAAGAAAAAAAAAATTTTAATCATAATTTGATATACACTTTCACCACTTTATTAATCGGTGTACCGAGAATAATTTTTTAAATGAATTCCTTAGTTTGGTACAAATTAAATGCTCAAACAATTCATACAGAGTTTTGCTGCGACCTTAATTAGGCTCTTTGCAAGCAAGTGTTGAATTCCCCGTTCAATTCACAGAAAGGAAGGGAAAGTATGGGAAAATCAATTTTTCTGTAACTTTTTGTGTGTTCAACTACCAAGAAAATTGTAGGAACTACAGTTTTAACTTTCTCACTAGGAAACACTTTCCTACAAAATAGGTCTTGTCAAAATAAAGGAATTCTTGTTTTTCTGCAAAATTTCTTGTAAAAAGAACACATACAGGAAAATAAATTTCATTTTCCTTTACTTCATCTCACATCACTTTTCTTGCGATCCAATTTCCCACACAATATTCTCGATAATTGAATAGAGTAAGACGCAAAGAAGTTACTAGCACCTGGCAAGGTTTCGAACTTCAGACTGAGAAGGGAGAAAACCCATAAGTCCGACCACCAGGGTTTTGAGTATTGGTTCCTTCCTCGCATATTTTGCGGTGATGGTATACCTTGGGGCATTTCCTATGGTTTTCCTTCTTTCAATTGCATGGAAATGATGAGAAATGACGGAAAAATTAATTTTTTATTATTTTTTTGTGTGTTCAGTTACGAGAAAAGTTGTAGGATTCATAATTTCAACTTTCCCACTAGAAACACTTTTCTGTAGAATAGGTCTTGCCAAAAGAAAGGAATTCTAGTTTTCCTGCAAGATTTATTGTCAACAAAACACACACTTGGAAACTAAATTTCATTTTCCTTCACCCTCACTTCCCTTTTTCTGAGAACCAATTTTTCACACAGCATCCCGACAACTAAATGGCAATATTTGACTTGAAGAAGGAGTATTTAGATAGATTAACAATCTAACAAATTAATATATTCCTGATAATTTGGCATGACGTTAGATAATGATTGGCATTATTATAACTTTCTAAATTAAAAGAAGTGCACATGGTCGGTCACGCTATACGTGCGCAAAATTTTGTTTAGTCTTTTTTTTGCTACATAATTTTTTTTTCTATAGTCGCTGGACAGTGGGTAGTCTTTTGAGTTTTATTTTATTTATTTACTAAATTAACGGGCATCTCTCTCTCTAAGTGCCTCTCATGAGGATGATGTTAAAAGTTTAGTTACACACTTCGCCCTATAACAAAAATACTTACAAGCAATGAGCACGGGTTATAAAACAATTTTTTCGTGATATGTCCATATTTTATGAATATGTGATATAGAATTAAATAACTGATGATATTCACGGAACCAAAAAGCATGAGGTACTTATACCTGTAGACTGTAAAACTTGACTTTTTCACTAAGTTACGCAAAACGTCTCTCGATCGAACTATGAAATAGTGCATCCAACAATATTCCAAATAAAGAGACATCGATCTCGAAACATTCATCAAAATTCAAATTTCCTACAACAATTTACGGACCCACAAGCCAAATATTTACTTTTAAACATAATAATGTACCTCAGCGACAACAAAATCGATATTTGACTGCTTGAATAACTCCAATCCAATTTTGAACTAACACGAATTAATATCACTGAAGTACTATATGTAATGTAATCTTTCTTTTCTTTTTTCTTTTTTGCCATAAGGTTAGAAATTTCATTGATGCGAGAGAGAATACATCGAAGGGTACATCCTTCCTTGGACAAATGAGAGAATAGCCATGCAAACAGGTGAATAGGCTCCAAAGAGAGAAAACCTACATCTCAGAAAACGAAGCTCACACATCGGGGGGGGAAAAAAACATGTTAAAACAACTACACCTGCAGGAAGTGAGGATAATCTTGGTCCAACATATATAAATGAATACAACGAAAATATATATCCTATTAATAAACATAAAAAGGATACTACGTGAATCAGAGGAAGCAAGCATACATTGGCATCACAACGCAAGGACACATCCAAACAAGGATCGAGTATGCTTGGTGGTGATGGATTCCTTGACCAGGGAAATTTCCTTGATGATGGTTGGTGGTGATGGATTCCTTAATAAGGAGGAA
This sequence comes from Rhododendron simsii, assembly GCA_014282245.1. Classification (NCBI taxonomy): domain Eukaryota; kingdom Viridiplantae; phylum Streptophyta; class Magnoliopsida; order Ericales; family Ericaceae; genus Rhododendron; species Rhododendron simsii. The sequence goes on from CM024961.1 coordinate 26,386,818, forward strand.
TATAGTAAGGGGAGGGCTGTCCTCCTTGGAGTTTTTCTGAATCTTCAGGATTTCTACCTTAAGGAAAAACTTTATTACGGAGTTTTTCGTAAATAACGTTTACGGAGTCAAATTGTATGCGTTTAAAGTGTATTGGATTGTCCGAATTTTAAAAAAAATTATTCGCGCGAAGAGTGAAGAGTTAAACTCTTCCGGCGAATAGTTTTTTTTTTTTTAAATCCGGACCGTCCAATACCAAAACTGATAGTTGAGATAATGCCAATAATGATTCCCACACATACTTTTGTGCACATATTATGTACATACATTTTTGTGGGGCCCATATCGGGGTCCCACAAAATGATCCAAACAGCTCATCTTTTTTAAAATATTTTTTGGAGGGTTCCTGAAAAAAATCAGCTCCAATGGATATCGGTAAGGACTTTCTCAGAAATCATAAGGCGAATCATTCTGTTTTGCCCCACGATTTCTGAGAAAACTCTTACCGATATTCGTTGGAGCTGATTTTTTACAGAAACCCTTCCAAAAATATTTTTATAAAGATGAGCGGTTCGGATCATTTTGTGGGACCCCGATATGGGCCCCACAAAAATGTATGTGCATGATATGTGCACAAAAGTATGTGCAAGTAGCATTGTTGTGAAGGGGGTTATCTTGTCAGCGACGTCTATATTTTATAATCTATCGACGAGCCATATGCTATGCTAAGGAGTTATTAAAAGAGAATAATTTTATCGACAGCCGGTGTAAAATTCCATTTTTCCAGAGAGATGATCAAAACGCAAAAACAGAGGACAGTCTTCCAATGGCCAACAAGTCCATATTCTGTATGCATTACTCTCTCTCTCTCTCTCTCTCTCTCTCTCTCTCTCTCTCTCTCTGTATATTCACAATGATTTTCGATGGATGTAGTACTCTGTTTTGGTTCTTGCTCTGTTTACTTATTTAGTTCTCATGATTTTGCAGTTGGAAGAAGGTAGAAGTAGACCACTTAACTCTTGGGAGGTCTCAAGATATTAAATGGAAGGTGGAAATTGAAGCTACCTCCTGAATCTTTTTTGGAGCATCTTTCTGATTTCTGATAATCAGTAGAATTCCACTTCTGGGTTTTATTCTTTTCTGACATATATATCTGAATTTGGTGGAAATTTCAACTTAATTTTCCTGTGATTGTTGTTGAAAGTTGGTTACAAGGGTATCAACTTTCAATAATAACAAAACCCATTGAAAAGGGCAGTTTGGGGTGTTCTCTTACCTTGTGGATTATGAGAATTTGGAGAACAGGGATGGATACTTCAAAAGACAATTCCATTGAGAGAGGTGTCTCACAAAGAGCACTGCAAATGGGAAACTCGTTTCCATGCCAAATTTGTGTGTTTGGTTTTCTTTTTGGTGCTTGCCTTACAACATTATTTCTGGCTGCCATCAGTACTTCACTGGGCACCTTTGCCTTTGGAGGGATTTCATTCTCTCCAACTGCATTTTCAAATGGAATCACTTCTTGGAACTCAAGTTCAGATATCATAGTAAGTGGAATTTCCTCAATTTATGCTCATAGACAAGCTCTCGATTAACATTGCGAAACGAAATCATCAAACGAGCTATAGATCAAGGTTTAAAATAGCGGTCATGGTAGCGGGAGTATCGAATGAGTCGTAGCAAGAATCGGATATTCCAACCGTGCATTTTATCTTACTTATTTTTGGCGCTGTAGCACCTAAAGCGGGCAAAGATTGGATAAAAAGAAATATGTATTGGGAATCGATCGATACGGGTGTGAATTTTTCATAGCGTCAGTACAGCGGGGTGTAGTACTGGAGGACCGAAACCCGCTATGTAGCAAGTAATATTAAACTAAAATCGGCCGTGATCTTTTCCTTTATCTATTTACACTTTAGCTACCAATACCGATCCTTGTTGACACTTAAGTAGCCGGCCATAACTTTTCCTCCCGTGTTCCTCATTCCGTCAATAAGATAGGACCAAGTGGAACCCAAGGCTCCGATGAAGAAGTCTGATTCAGCAGCCATCAAGAAATTGACCAAAGGGTAATTCGTGCTGGTTTTCCGGCCTAGACTTGTCGTGTAATCAGCCATTGACGTGTTCCCCACCTGTCGTGTCACGTTTGTGTAGTAGAAATTCCAATGCGGGTATGATCTCAATTTATCGATGACCTCCTGAAGAAAAATATTATTGTGAGAAGTTGAACACAACAGCTAAACAAAAACGATCAGAAAAACTTCAATAGAACTCAATGCTCTTGTATAGTTGTGTTCAACTTTTGTTGCAAACGCCCAGACTTATCTGCTACATGTGGCTTTCGTACTGTTGCATGTATCTAGAGTTTTCTCCCGTGAAGGCAGTGCATCCAAAGTTCAAAGAGACCTAGTTCCTCCGCACAGAAACTTTAAAAGAAAACTTGAACAGGACTCTAATGTCCATTCTGTTCTTACTGGCAGCATGTTTCAAATGAAAGAGAAAGACAAAGTATGCCAGTGGGATCTCGATAGTGAAGGAATAAGCGATGAACTAGTAAAGTTTGTGACCAGTAGCTAGAGGTTAGTCAGCTCATATGTTGCACAATCAATTAGTTTGTTTTTTTTTTTTTTTTATCGGCTGCACAATCAATTAGTTGAGAGGTAGACTTTTTCTTAAATATGAAGAAAATCAAAAGAAAAAAAAAAGGCAGGGCAAGCAAGGGATTTGCTTGGTCTTTTTGTATTTGTAATTTATGGAAATGTGAAGACATAGAATCAGGAATCGTAAAAAGTGTTTAGGTATGAAATCGAAAGAGATGAATGGGATTGGTATACTTTTTGATCGGCAAAAGATGAAATTTTATTAAAAATGGGAAAAAGGGGAAGGGAATCCAACAAAAAGTTGGATGAACACCACAAGAGTAGGCCCGAAACACCCAAGGATCTATAGGGTCCACAATGATAAGAACAATAAAGCCCGACCCAATGGGATTGGCATATTGACAGACCAATGAAAGACTTTCTCGAGATTCTTATTCATTCATTCATTCATAGGGTGGTTGCATTTGAACAGACGCTAATCTTGTTGAATGAGGGCACACAACTTGATTCGGGTTGGAATGTGGAATAATTCCTTGGTATAGTACATTTAATTATCTTGTACAGTACTTGATAACTATTTGCAAAAAGAATCATGAGAATTGTTTTTTATGTATGAATGAGAATCAGTTCTACTACTTGGTGACCTAGAGTCTTTATGTCTTAAAAAAGATTCAAAGCATGAGAAAAGTGTTAGTAACCTGCATCTCAGTGGATACCAAGATGTTGTGAACATGTGGGAAGCGCTTTCTTGTGCGTTCAGCAAGATTCATATATTCTTCAAATCCAACTACCTTCATTTCGCTTGCCTTATCTCCCATCCTCACATGCATGCTCATCAATGGCCTAGGCATCCACGGTTTGTGACTGGACCATACAAGTCGTTCTATGTCAGACGGAGGTTCTTCTACAGCTTCCTGAAAAGTATTTTCTTAGTAGGCATGAGTTTACAAAAATGAGTGATGCAATTCTTTGATGAACTACATCAAAATTCAGAAACACATTCTCTTAAGTTACACCTGTCTGCGCTCATTTGAAATATATATCTGCACTCCAAACTTATCGAGAAACGTCAATTTGAAGTTTGACTTTGAGAAACAGGTAAGAAGTTTCTTAGACCAAAAAAAAAAAGACTTCAAAATTCGTAGCTTCATATTGAACAATTAAAGTACCAGGAGAACAGATCAATTAAGCAAAAGAATCTTCTGAATCCATTAGGAGCTAATTAATCCCAAAATCATAGTTTCGTAGATAGACAAACCTCCAGCCATTCTTTAGCGGGTGTTGCAAGAACCAATTTAGCAGCTTCCCGTCCAAAAGCCAAATGACGGTCAGTGTTTAGCAAGTTGCAAGTATACTTAGTCTGAAATCTCATTAGGTAGCGGACTCCCTGAAAATATTCAACAATTAACATAATTATGTCAGCCATGATCAAATAATACATATAAGCTTTGAAAACATACTTTCATCATAATAACACATCCTTCATCCTTATATATACAAATGCCATAATGTCTTCGTAATTGTGATTGAAACTCAAATAGCATTATTTCTATACCTGGGCTCTCCACCACCTTGCATCCATTCTGCCATGAGAAGCAATCAGCGTTCCGTTTACGTCAGTTGTAGGCTGCAAATAAATCCAAGGCTTGCCCCATGCCCTGTTCCAAGACATTAGACAGAGTGAGATAAAGCACTGACAATGCTCTCGTGTTGGCTTTTGATGCTTGAATATACTGAACACCTAACCCATGTATCTCAACCTAGCATATCTAATTTGGCAAACCTAACCCACTACTGGTTTCTTCTTAAATGGGGAGTCATGGTTCCTTCTTGTGATTGATTTTAGTCTTTGTGCTGTTGTGAGCGCTCATGCTCTTGTGTTTGGTTCGCTGCACAACAACACATACTCTGCTTTGACAGTTATGAAGGAAATAGTGAATATGTTCCGGAGCTTGCCTAGGAGCCTTGTTATACCATATTTGCTCTATTGTATAGTTGTTCCCTCCTGTTATGATTCCTTTTTCCCATGCTTTTTTTTCCTTCATTAACTGCAACGCACGGTCTCGACATTCTTGGGATGTTTCAGGAAAGAAGTAACAAGACCAACTAGAACGTGATGGCCCTGAAACACCGCAAACACATAGCAATCAGTAATGATGAGCAATCTTTGCATGTATCTAGTAATCTCACTGGAATCAGATGTCAGGGAAGGAAAAGAAGTATGAACGAATTACTACCAACTCATACCTCTACACCCATCATGGTCTGCCCGATTATAGTAGTTCGTAACAAGGACCCTTTTTTCATTGATAGCAATAGCAAGAAGTCCACACATTCCGGCAATTTGGGCTCCCATACCAAATCTTTTCACCCTCTCCCAGTCAGCTACAAGAAACTTCACATTAGGATCATTGCAGTTCAGAGGGTGCTGATGAATCCATATGTCTCGCTGTACTTTCCTAGTCAATGGATAATTTTCTTCATCTGATCCCGTTATCTGTAAAGAAATTACGAAATATCTTATACTGTTTCTTTTGATTATTAATAAAATCTTTGTTTTTTTTGCTGTTAAAAAGAAAACTGCAAAAAATCTAGCCACATGAGAAATGATTGACCGTCTTATGCATATTTCGATATGACTACATGTAAATGATCACAACCATATTCACTTGCATATAAAATACCCAAGCAACTAAAGTTTCATCTGTGGTCATGATAAGAGGGTGAGCTAGCTAGTATCTCGGAATTTAGACTGATAACTGGGGTGAATATCAGGGAAACACACATACCCACGGAGGATAAGCACCATTAGACTTGAGCCGCTCACTAGCTGTCGACGAAGGGTAAGTACTTAAGAGTCCCTTCGATAGCGTCCAAGGAGGAAACCTTCCATTTGCAACACGCTTATCAAGTTTCTTATTGAGTTGTTCACTCAGCTTGCAATTTTCCAAGTGAGGGGCTTTTGGCACATTATTAGATCTCCTCACTTGCTCTGCACGTTGTGGCAACTCACCTTCGCCTTTCGTTGATTCATCGAGCAAAGCACTCCAAGCCGAGTACAAGAAAGACACTCTCTCGCCAATATTATTGTCGGAAGTTTGCTCAGAACACATCACCTTCTCTGTTTCTCTTGGTTTAAGATTGCAGTCGCCCATTGTAACCATATCTGAATTACCAGAAAAGTGCAGTGCTTTTAGCCATACGCAAAATTATGCTCAGTCAATACCCCATGTTGAGGTTTGGGAATTCATATTATCGTTAGTCAATACTTGCCATCATAACTACAATTTTACAAATGTGAGGTTGTGAAGTTTTTTAAAAGTTTGAGTTGAAATGATCGATCTCGCGATCCCCAACAAATGGTGTCTAGCGCCGTCAGGTAGGACTGTAAAAGAATGGAGCAGCTCGCGAGTTCGGCTCTGCTCAACTCATTAACGATCAGCTCGGCTCGTTTAGCTCGAGTTTTCCGTTCTTTCGACAAAAGTTCGGCTCGATTAAAGAGGCTCGTTTAGTAGATTATTAAGCTCGCCTTGGTCCATTAAAGCTCGAGCTCAAGTTTTTGGCTCATTTACTAAACGAGCCGAGTTCAAGCTCAACAAAGCTCGGCTCGGCTTGCTTACAGCCCTAGCATCAGGTGTGAATGTGGTCACTTGAAACACAGTTTGAACTTTCTATTCGTGTTGTCCTCAAAATCAGAGTTATCGTAAACGAGTTTCGAGTACGTAGTTTTGTTCATCTCATTGAGACGATCACAGACATGGAAGCCCGATCCCTAACGGAGGTCAGAGAAGCTTGCACTCACCTGGGCACAAGTTAGTGTAGGGGCCCTGGAAATGGGCTCAAACCACTCACCCATGAGACACCGGGTGAGACAAAATAAATCCCCCAGGCCTATGTTGGATAAAAGGACCAGGGACTCCCCGAGGTCCCTTCGGTGTATCGCTCGGTAAGAAGCATCAAGCCGGGCCCTGCTACGACTAGAGGGCGCAGGAGTACGCCCGACCCGAAAACCCCAAGACCTCACACAAAAAGGCAATCATGATAGGGGCCAGATGGTTATACTAGGAGGATAATCATTAAGGTGTGACCTGGCTATGTGCTCCGTAACCGCCATATCCTGCTCCGTAACCGCCATATCCCATTCGTCACATGTGACGTCACCCAAGGCAGTTACCTGAGCATACCCTCCACACGCTTACTTGGAGGCCAAGCAAAACAAGGTCTATAAAAGCAAAGGGACTCTAATCTAAGGAGATATGCCGTTCTATCCTGACCCAAGACCTTCACACTTCTCCCTAGATCTAACTTGATGGTCGAAGGGTCACTGGGCTTCCATAGCCCTAGTGACTTGCTGCTGGTCCGGCAGAGCAGCGGAGGATGAAGCTGGAACCCACTCACAATCAAGAGCCCGATTAACCGAATCCCCACAATTAGATTTACAAGCATGCACACCAGGGGTTGATTAAGGAACACGTGGTGCCAGCTCAAAGCCACGTCAGGTCCACGCTAGTTCCACATCATCCAATCAACGCCACGTCAGAGTCGGTGGCTATGTTAGCACAATGATTGTTGCCATGCATGACGGTGTCCGTATGCCACGTTTTACGCTGGTCAGCAAAGCGTGCCAAGTCAGCATCCGGTCAATGACCCATTCAGCGTTAACGTAATCCTATTCCTTTGTAGTGATTATGATTTTTGAGTGTGAGTGTATCGTTCTCGACTATTCGCAGCAAGTAATGTTTTTTTTTTTTTTGGATAAGCAGCAAGTAATGTTCTTCACACGTAAGGGGTTCAAAAGTCATCCACGGCTGCTCAAGCCAATCCCTTTTTGACTTCTTTGACTCACCAACCACATGGGTGAATTCCAACAGTTAGGACCAGATCCGGAGTGTCTGTGAGTGAGGGAGAGAGAGTTAGGTTTGCAAACTCCATAGTTTCCGATCATGAATGAAACTGTGTTTCTTCGGTGGAGCAGGCATTCCAGCCAAACCATGTTAACAGAGGACAAAATTCTCGTTTTAGTTGAAATTTTATCATTAATTCAACAACTGCATACCAAAAGTATTGCAGAGAACATTCCAAATATCAGAAATTCTATAATAAAAAAACAAAATGAGCATAGATCGAGGAAATTCCACTTACGGATGATATCTGAACTTGAGTCCCAAGAAGTGATTCCGTTTGAAAATGTAGAGAATGAATTCCCACCAAAAGCAAAGGTGCCCAGGGAAGTCATGAGACCGGCCAGAAATAATGTTGTAAGGCAAACCCCAATAAGAAAACCAACCACACAAATTCGGCATGGAAATGAGTTTCCCATTTGCAGTGCTCTTTGCGAAACAACTCTCTCAATGGATTTTTATTTATTTATTGAAAGTTAATTAATACCCTTGTAACCAACTTTCAACAACAATCACATGAAATTAAGATGAAATTTCCCATTCTTTAATCATCAAAATGACGCAACGATTCGGATAATCAGAAATCAGAAAGGTTAAGGGTTGCTCTAGAAAAGATTCAGGAGGTAGCTTCAATCTCCACCATCCATTTCATCTCTTGAGACCTCCAGGAGTTTGGTGATCTACTTCTACCTTCTTCCAACTGCAAAATCATGAGAACTAAATAAATAAACAGAGCAAGAACCAAAACAGAGTACTACATCGCTCGAAAATCATTGTGAATAAACGGGGAGAGAGAGAGAGAGAGAGATGCATACTGAATATAGACTTTCGTGGCCATTGGAAGACTGTCCTCTGTTTTTCGTTTTGGTCATCTCTCTCTGAAAGTTATATATGTTTGGTGAGTGACACGTTACAGACGATATGTGTTCATACTAGCCAAGTCCAAACCAACCATATGGGTACAAACAGGTTACGTACCAATTGTGAACCGACTCCTTGTGTGAGGTTCATTTTGCGTCCCATACAAATGTAACTCCTTCTGTGATTTGGAGGCAAATTTTAGTTCAAAATGGTTTGGATAGGCCTCTGCCACCTTTGTCTCAAGAGTTCGAATGGGCTGCGGCCCAAAATAGAAGGGGTAAAACCCTTCGGGATGCAATCTATAAGTTGTCGTTGGCAGCTTCCATTTATGTTTTATGGAGACCAGAGAGAGCGTAATCTTAGAATCTTTCAAGGCAAATCAAGAGACGTCAAGGGGGTGACTCCAAAAATTTCCAACTCAGTCAGAGCTAAAGCAAGCTATTAGTCTTCAATCAAGTTCTTTGCACAGAATCAACAAATTTGTGACATTTGGCCGTTGGACTCTAGTATTTATGCTCTTAACAATTCTGTAAATGTTGATTAGTTTTGCTTGTCTGGTTGTAGGCTTTGTTGCTTGTGTGGTTTCGGAGGAATGCCCATGTGATCTCTTGTAGCTTTTGCTCTTTTTGGTGGTTTAATAAATTTTACTTACCAAAAAAAAAAAACTCTTCCAGGGATTGAAGGAAGAGGGGCTGCTGTGAGCAAACACAGCAGTGTGCCGCTCTGCCCCATCTCACCGTCCGTCTCAGTAATCAATGGTCAAGATTTTAGAAAAACACTTCTAGGGAAACGTTAAACCCGGGGAAGAGTTTAACTCTTTTCTGAAAGAGTTTTTTAAAAATTCGGACCGTCTAAAATACGTTTGTGGACGGTGAGATTGCATGTTACTGCACGCTGCTGTGTTTTGCTCACAGTAACCCCCCGCTTCCGATTTCGAAACCCATTTTAGCTTATTTTAGCATCGCTTAAAAATTCAAGTTTTAGTTGTTTTTTTTGCCAAAAAATTTAGAAGAGTTTTCATTGCAAGAAAAAACCAATACATCAAGGGCCACTTTCTTCAAGAAGATATCTAGAAGCCGGGAGGAGAGAATTCCCACTTACAAATTCCACTCCCTCACATAGCACTTGTGGCACACAAAATGAGCCAAAGAATTATCAACACATCTCACACCAAGAACATCATACGAAGAAAACAAACAACACCCACAAGTGAAAAAGACCCACGAAGGAGAGAAAGACCCATGCAAGGGAACCACATCTATTTAGAAAAACCAAACGAAAAAACAACACCTAATAAACCGCCGGACCGGAAACCTCGCTGTCCCAAATCAGATCTACGACTTCGGGTAACTCATCCATGGACGGAGATCCTCAACGGCAAGATCCGAGCCTGTTCTCAAACCTTCTAACTTCGGGCTTTGCAAATAGATCCTCATTGTCACTGAAAACCTTATTCAGGCGGTGGAAGGCAAAGAAGGGTCGGTGCAAGAGCGGCAGAGGAAGGTGGCTAGAAGCAGTGGAAGGCGAAGTGTTAGACGGCGGTGAAAGGCGCTAGGGAGATTGAGGAAACCTACACAGGGGTAGGATAGAACAGTAGGGAGGGGGGACCCGGCTGGGGGAGCCCGGACTCCCCTCCCGCCGCCGGCGCCTCACAAATCGGAGGAAGACTAGGAGAAGAAATCCTAGGAGATAAAAGTATGGAGAGAAAAGATAAGTTTTAGTTCTCTGTGTGTCAAAATTAGGGCTATTCAAAAAATTCGGTGAACCATGAAATCGGTCCGGACCGAACCGATCCGTACCTTTTGGATTTTGTCCATGGATTAATAGTCCGGACAAAGATTGAAAAATTAGAAAACCGTGACTCGCTGTTCGGTCCACGGATTTTCATTACGAAACCGTGGATTAACCGAACCGGACCGTGAGATATTTATTTTATATAAATAATATATATGTGTATTTATATAATAAATTGTTAGTAATGTTAACACTTTTTTCCACCAATTGTAGTATTTTATCTTAATAATGGGACATAGTGTAAATATACATAAAATATAGGGAGTAAATCGTAGTTTTTCGTAAAAATTACGAGTAACCTTAGTTGAGTTTCAGTAGTTCGTTTCTTTTCCGATTCTTTTATGTTATGTAATGTACTATAATGATACAATCCTACTTATGTTTTAGATTCTTTTGAATTTGATTTTTGAAGTAAGCTTTTGGTAGTTTATATAACAAGTACTTTCTGGTGGTGTTAAACTTAATTCTGAATGCAACATTCTTCCCTTTTATTGTGAGATATATGTTTGAGCGTTATTTTTGCTAAAATTCGTGGACAAAACCGGAACCGATCCGTGAGTCAAGGATCGGTTTGGAATCGGACCGTAGGACTTTTGGTCCGGATACGGATTTCATTTTGTAAAAACTGTAACTAGCGGTTCGGTCCTCGAATTCCTCAAAATCCAAACTGAACCGAACCGAACCGGACCGGACCGGACCTCGAGCAGCCCTAGTCAAAATGATCAACGAATGGTAACATATCGTGCATGTCATTGTCGAGAACAATTAATGTCTTTAGTTTTTTCCCATTTTCTGAAAATGCCTCACAACGTCAGGTAGTATGATAATGAGGTGCACATCAATTCGACATTTTCATAATTTAAGAAAGGTTTGATAAATGATAATGAGTTGCATTGTCAATTCAACATTTTTATAGGATTTTATACCCCCAAAAAAAAAAAACATTTTTATAGGTTTGGGAATTAAAGTTTGATAATGAGGTGCATATCAATTCAACATTTCAATAGATTTGGGATGGTCTAAGTCCACATTTATATGCATCCGAGGGTGCTGTAGTGCACCCCCGTGTAGTGCATGTGTAGGGCGCACACAACCATCGATCTCATCAATCAACGATTCAGATTAAAAATCAATTATGATCGGTTTACCGATCATAATTAAAAATCATATCTCAATCATTCATTATCAAAATTGATAGTCCGTGTGCACCCTATAGGGTGCCTTGCAAAAGACCCTGCACTACAGGATTTCCAATCCCATTTATACTCGTGAATCATTAAGAAATAAGAATGAGGTTATTGCTGTAGGACTCGGCTTTTTCATTACATTATGCAAACAGTTCGACTATGGGCACAGATTTTCTGTGCACAGGTCCTTGTGGGGAACTCGCTCCAGGTCTCACAAAGAAGATTCTAACCGTTTATTAAATTTAAGATATCTTTTCGAGTGGTCTCGCAAAAAAAAAATTCAGCTTAATCGGATAGCTATAAATTAAGGTTTAATCCAATCTTCCAACTTATCATTCAGATTAGATCACACACTTACTATTATTCGATTGAGCTAATTTTTTGCAATGCCACTAATAAAGATATTTTAAATTTTAATAAACGACTCAAATCATTTTTTTGAGACCTAGAGTGAACCCTACACAAAGATCTGTGCACAAAAAATCTGTGCCTACAATATTTTCGTTATGCAAATTGCAAAATGTCTCTTGACCTATAATTGAGTGCATCCAACTATATTTCAAAATAAAGAGAGATTTCGCAACATTTTTCAAATCCAAACTTTCTACATCAATTTACATACCCATGAACCAAATATTGCTTTTAACCTCGTGTATCTCAACAGCAACAAAATCAATATCTTAAAATGTATTCATATTTTGTGAAGTAGAGGTGGTGGTTAGGAATCCATCAAGGTAGTTGTAAAAGAGTGGAGGCAAATAACTCGGCGATGCTTCTTTTATTTTGTAATTTGTTTTAATAATGTTCTCTCTTTGGGGATTTGTCCTCCTTCGGAGGGTTTTGTTCTCCTTTTGGGGGATTTTTCTCATTCTGTAGGGCGGCGCATTTATGCGCTTAGATGCTCTTTCTGTTGGAGTGTCTAATCCGTAGACTCCCAACCTTCCCCCATGGAGATCTTTTGATGAATACTACTCTACCTCTCAACTTTTGAAAGAAAAAAAAAAAACAATGAGCCAGATATTGCTTTTAACCTCGTGTATCTCAACAACAACAAAATCAATATCTAACAGCTTTTTGCTATGTTTGGATTGATGTTTGAAATTTTTTTTGAGAAATAATAGGAGTAATAAGTGGAGAGAGATAGAGAGAGAAATGTTGAAAGTATAAGGAATCTAGGAGAAATTTTTTGAAATTTTTTTTTTTGAATTGTAAAGAGAACAAGGCAAAATTATTATGACTCCAACCCAAGTGACTAATTTATCAAGCATTTTTTAATATTCGAATAAACTAATTTTTCACAAGGCACATCATAAAATTATTTCAACCAAAATGAACTTCTGAGTATGGGATGCAAAACAAAAAGTCTACCCCACCGCTCTGTTTCACCGCTCCTCCACTGCTTACAATTTCATTGTCTAAAAATGTTTCGGATGGTTCGAATTTTAAAAGAATTTCTATTGATTGCCGAGATGGACAGTGAGATTGAGCGCTGCGGTTGGGAGAGCGATAAAACAGAACGATAGGAATAGCACTACAGGACTCAAAATAAGCCTCACACGAGGAATCGGTACACTATCCGTAATTAAGTACCCATATGGTTGGGTTGGCCCTATAAATAGGGGCCGGACTCTGTCTATTCAAGTCTAGCTCCTCTCCAATCCCTTTACATGGATTGGAGAAAACACTCTCTTCAATCCTGATTTGAAAAATACTTTTTTAATCACATTTCAATAATTGAAACCATTCATAATTTTTAATTCACTAAAAAGAGCATAAAACTTGCCAAAAATCAGTTTAACCAATTATTGTTTGATATGATTACGAAACAGATTATATTGCAAAAAATTTAGAAATGGATTTTGTTCCATTGTTGCAATATTATATTTTGTAAGGTAATGTGTTCCAAAATCATATCTAATGATGTCCAATAAACTTAATTTTTGCCGTACTTCATGTTTTCAACAAGCAAAATAAAATAATTATTACGATCATTGACTTGAGATTGTAAGAAATTTTTACAGACCGAGATCGGAGGGAGTGTTCTCTCCAATTATTGGAGAGGAGCCGGACTCTGTCTATTCTCAGTATTCTGCTTACGTTTCACTAACCAGACGTAACTTCCAGAGGCAGAGGGAGATGACCAAAACGAAACATAGAAGACACTCTTCCAATGGCCACCAAAGTCCATATTCTGTATGCATTACTCTCTCTCTCTCTCTCTCTCTCTCTCGATATATTCGCAATGATTGCCGATGTAGTACTCTGTTTTGGTTCTTATTCTGTTTACTTATCTTGCTTCTACTCATTACCGCAATAGGAGATGAACCGATCATGGGTGGTTGGGGCTTTCAGTTTCTTTACATATATGTGAACTTCTTGTTTTCTGAATTGCATCAGACAGAGAGAGAGAGAGAGAGAGAGAGAGAGAGAGAGAGAGAACTTCTTGTTTTCTGGGTACTGTTTGATATCCAATCTGTTGGTTTTATAATCCTACACCCTCCATCCCTAAATTTTGAACCCTTTGTGAATTGTACTTCTTAAGAGGGCACAATTATTGCTCGTCAAAATATATGAACTCCCAAAACTACCGTCGTATTTGAAATGCAATATTGATTACTTTTTAAACTCCAATTCATTTTTTCCTCCACTTTTGTGTTTGAATTTATATGTAGGGACGAAGGGTAAAAAAGGAAAAGACACATTTATTTTTCCATTAATAGGAGTAGGCTTTAGTGTTAAATTGTTAATGGATTCTAGTTTAATTTTCAAAAATGGTTCAGGTCAAGTCCGAGGAGTTAAGATTACCACTCGTATCTCAAGACCAAAACTTCTTAAGTGTTGTCAACTCTTCTGCAGCTAATTCATACAGAACAACAAAAATTTTCATATTTTTTTTACCACAAACTAGTTTTCATTAGAAATCATATCTTGCGTCTCAAAAATACCTATCACGAGCCATAAAAATTCATATGTGGCTCTTAGCCCATTTGGGGTTCGAGTCTATGGAAAGATGTCAAACCCTTTTTGGTTGTTAACTTACTAATTTCCCGCTAACCCCCACTGATGTATACAATATTGGGGAAAAAGAAAAGGAACTGGGTACTGAAGCATCTCCCTTCTTTTGCAGTTGGAAGAAGGTAGAAGTGAACCACTGAACTCTTGGGAGGTTTCCAGAGATGAAATGAATAGTGGAGATTGAAGCTTCCTGTGATTAATACTATTCTATCCTGAATCTCTTAGAGAGCAACCCTTAATCTTTCTGGTTTTTGATGATCAGTAGAATTCCCCTTCTGGATTTTCTTCTCTTCCAACATGTATCTGAAATGGGTTTCTTTTTGGTGGTCAAAAAAAGGGGAATGTCATCTTAATCTCATTTGATTGTTGTTGAAAGCTGGTTACAAGTGCATTAAATTTCAGTAGTATTTATTTATTTTTTAAATTATAAAAGTTTCACAAAGAACACTACAAATGGGAAGCTCATGTCCATGCCGGATGTGTGTGGTTGGTTTTGTTCTGGGGGTTTATCTTACAATATTATTTCTGGCTGCTCTCCCTTCACTGGGCACCTTTGCTTTTGGTGGGATTTCACTCTCTTCATTTTCAAATAGAATCATTTCTTGGAAGTCAAGTTCAGATATCATCAGTAAGTTGAATTTCCTCGATTTTATCCTCCTTTAGTTGTTTAGCACAGAATTCGGTATGCTTTTCGGAAGGCTTTGGCATGCAAATGTTGAATCATCATAATTTCGACTGAAACAAGAATTTTGTCCTCTCTTGGGGATCCGTATGTCCCACACACAACACAGATACCGAATGTTAACGTGGTTTGGCTGGAATGCCCGCTCCATGAAGAAAATACAGTTTCATTCACGATTGGAAATTATGGAGTTACAAAGAATGCATCTGAAAATTTTCATACTGTCGTATAAGCTTGTCTAATCGAAGGAAACATGAAGCTAGTAACAAAAAGTACAAAGAATTAGACGCTCAGGTAGCCCTCCTAGAAAAGCTCAAACCACTTCACGTGCAGAAAAAATGTAGTTATGATAACAAGTATTGCCTAATGGTAATTTGCATTCCGATACCTCTTCATGGCAAGTACTGACAAGTGAGCATAATTTTGCAAACACAGCTAAAATCCCTGCACTTTTCTGGTTTTGCAGATATGGTTACAGGGGGCGACTGCAATCTTAAACCAAGAGAAATAGAGAGGGTGACGTGTTCTCAGAAAACTCTCGACAGTAAAATGGACGAGAGAGTGTCGCTCTTGTACTCAGCTTGGAGTGGTTTACTCGATGAATCAATGAAAGGCAAAGGTGAGTTGCTGCAAGGTGTTAGATATAATGTGCCAAAAGCCCCTCACTTGGAGAATTGCAAGCTGAGTGCACAAATCAACAAGAATTTTGATAAGCATGTTGAAAATGAGAGTTTCCCTCCTTGGACGTTGTGGAAGGGATTCTTGGATACTTACCCATCATCGACAGCTAGTGAGCAGCTGAAGTCTGAAGGTGTTTATCCTCCATGGGTGTGTATGTTTCCCTGATATTCACGCATAGTTATTTGTCTAACTCCGAGATAAAAGCTCACCCTCTGACCATATACGAAACTTTAGCTGCATGAGTTATTTTTATGCAAGTGAATTACGATTTTGTATCACTTATATGTAATGATACAGAAATATGCATAAGAAGGTCAATCATTTCTCCCTGCCAGTGGCAAAATCATTTGCAGGTGCTTTAGCGAGTATGTCTTTTGTGGCATTTCGGTTGATCTATCCGTCTTCTTCTTTTTATTTTTATATGGTTTTCAAAAGCAGCCAGAATGATTGTTTGTGTTAGCATATTTATTTTGCAAGTCCAGAAAATTTCCTTATCTGGAGGTGATCATCCTTCTGCTATTCTATGATTTGCAGTGTTTTAGCTTCGCATTGTGCAAAATAAAAGGAATAGCAAACTTAAGGGAATGAAATGATTTGGTTTTCCTTTTTTTGACATTTAAAGGCCTCAATTTGTCTACTGCAATAGCGATGAGGTAAATCTCTGACAATTTAAAATGCCCTATTGTTGGTGTGATATCAAATTGATGGTACAATTTATATTACAAGAAGTCAGCTGTTCTTTTCTATATTTGTTTTACAGATAATGGGATCTGATGAAGAAAATTATCCATTCACTAGGAAAGTGCAGCGAGACATATGGATTAATGAGCATCGCCTGAACTGCGATGATCCTAATGTGAAGTTTCTTGTAGCTGACTGGGAGACACTGCCACGACTTGGAATGGTAGCCCAGATTGTCGCAATGTGTGGAGTTCTTGCTATTTCTATCAACGAAAATAGGGTCCTTGTTACAAACTACTTTAATCGGGCAGACCATGATGGGTGTAGAGGTAAATCACTCTTGGCCACGAAGAATTACTCATGGCCACAAAGAATTACTCCTGGCCACAATGAATTACTCTTGGCCGCGCCAAATTACTCTTGGCTGCAAATAACTACTTCTGGCCATAATTCTTTGTGGCCAAGAGTAATTCTTGGTGGCCAATAGTAATTCTTTGTGGCCATGAGTGATTCTTTGCAGTCATGAGTAATTCTTTGTGAACTTTTAATCTCGGTCATTGGTTTCAATGGTTGAGATTGAGTGTGTAATTCGTTCGTACATCTTTTCCTTCCCTGACATCTACATGCAAAGATTGCTCATCATTACTGATTGCTCTTTGGGTCTGTGGTGTTTCAGGGCCATCACGTTCTAGTTGGTCTTGTTACTTCTTTCCAGAAACATCCCAAGAATGCCCAGACCGTGCATTGCAGTTAATGAGGGAAAAGGAAGCATGGGAAAAAGGAACCATAACAGGAAAAGACAACTATACAGAATCACAAAAATGGTTTGGACAGGCTCCTAGGCAAGTTCCTGAACACATTCACTATTTCCTTCATAAGTTTAGGCGCAGAGTACGTGTTGTTGTGCAACGAACCAAACACAAGCACGTGATCACGCACAACAGCATGAAGACTAAAATCAATCACGAGAAGGAAGCATGACTCGCCATTGTATGTGGTTCCACAAGATTCCCCACATACATGGCTCACACCTAATGTCATGAAAAACCAACAAGAGAGCATATTGATTAGTGATTTATCTCACTCCGCGTTATCTTGCAATAGGGCTTGGGGTGATCCTTGGATTCATTTACAGCCTACAACAGATATAAACGGAACACTGACTGGTTCTCATCGCGGAATGGATAAAAGGTGGTGGCGAGCCCAGGTATAGAAGTGCTGCTACTTGAGTTTCAATCGAAAATATAGTCACCAATGTAGTCTAAGTGACGAAAACATAAGCGGAATTTGTATATGCAAGTATGTGTAACTAAGATGAAAGTGTGTTTTCATGCTTATACAGCTATATGTACGTATTATTTGATGGCTGACATAATTTTGTTATTGGTTGAATGTTTTCAGGCAGTCCGCTACCTGACGAGGTTTCAGACCGAGTAATACATGCGACTTGCTAAATGCTGAACGCCATGCGGCCTTTGGACGGGAAGCTGCTAAAGTGGTTCTTGCAACACCCGCAAACGAATGGCTGGAGTTAATACTCGCTCATCACCAATTCCACAAGAGAAGGCTTTCGGTTGAAGCTTGTTGGTAATCCTTGTCCTTTGAACCTTTATTTGAAGAAGTTCACAGGCCAAGTCTCGGTTTTGTTCTAAGTTACTTCTTAAACCTGTTTCTGAAAGTCAAGCTTCAAATCGAAGTCTATGAGTAAGTGCGGAGTTCAGATACAAATTTCAAAAGAGTGCAAACGGGTGTAACCTACAAAAAGTGTTTCTCAATTTCGTTAGAGTTTATCCAAAAATTTTGCAAGTCATTTTTGCAAACTAATGCTTCTTAAGAAAATCCTATTCAGGAAGTTAGAGAAGAACCTGAATCTGACATGGAGCAATTCGTATGGTCCAATCACAAACCATGGATGCCTAGGCCATTGCTAAGCATACATGTGAGGATGGGCGAATAAGGCAAGCAAAATGAAGGTAGTTGAATTAGAAGACTACATGGATCTTGCTGAAGAAAGCGCTTCCCGCACCTTAACAGCATCTGGCTATCCGCGGAGATGCAGGTTATTTACAATCATTTCTCGTGCTTTAAATCCTGTTATCCTCCAGAAAAAAACACCCTAGATCTCAAGTAGTAGAACTGATTCACATTCTTACAAGCAAAACAAAATATCAAATTTTTTCCTTTTTTTTTGCCAAAAAGTTATCAAGTACGACATAATTGTACTTTAGCGAGGGATTATTCCACAATCCAACCCGAATCCAATTAAGTTGTACAGGATTCAACAAGATAAGTGTTCATCCAAATGCAACCACCCATTGAATGAATAAGACTCTGGGAAAGTCTTCCATTGATCTGTCGATATAGCAGTCCCATCCATCTCTTTCGATTTTGTGCCTGAACACCATTTATGATTCATAATTCTTTATCGTTGCCCATTTCCATAAATTACAAACACAGAAAAACCTAGCAGAATCCTTCCCTGCTGAGCCTTTTATTGTTTAATGTTAATTGCTCAAAAATAATTGATTGCAGCATAAGCTAACCTCCTGCAACTGGTCACAAACTTTTGCTACAAATTTTATTTCTCTTATTTACCGCCGATAGGTGAAGTATAAAACTCCTGCACAATTTCATCGTTTCTTCCTTCCCTGTTGAGAATATCCCGCTAGCAGTCATTTTTTGTCCTTCATTTGAAACATGCTGCCACTGAGATAAAGAGTGGAGATCATGGTTCTGTTCATGTTTTCTTTTTAAAGTTTTGTGCCAAGAAACTCTACGCAGACGCACCTCCCTTACAGGATAAAACTCCAGAATAAGTCCGAGGGTTTGCAACAGAAGTTGAACACTAGACCATTGAGTTCTATTCAAGTTGTTTGATCATATTACTTAATTTCTGGCTACTTTGTCTGATGATTTTTGTTCAGCTGTTGTGTTCAACTTCTCATAGCACTATTTTTCTTCAGGAGGTCATCGATAGATTGAGATCATACCCCCCACTGGAAATTCTACTACACAAACGTGACACGGCAGATGGGGAACACTTCAATGGCTGCTTACACAGCCAGTCTAGGCAGGGAAACCAGCACGAATTACCCTCTGGTGAATTTCTTGATGGCTGCCGAATCAGACTTCTTCATCGGAGCCTTGGGTTCCACTTGGTGCTTTCTTATAGACGGAATGAGGAACACGAGAGGAAAAGTCATGGCCGGCTACTTAAGTGTCAATAAGGATCGGTATTGGTAGCTAAAGAGTAAATACATAAAGCTGGAGGCTGGCGATTCCACGAGTATATGTGTAAATTGCTCACTTGATCTGCAAGAGGCCATAAAGCTGGCGGATGGCGATTCCACGAGTATACATGTAAATTGCTCACTTGATCACTTGATCTGCAAGATGCCATTTACAGGAACACCGTGCATTGTTCAATTTGTAAGACTATGTATTCCAGAATTTCATGTATGTAAGCTTAGGTCTATGATTATGCATTTCACATTTCTCATCTCCTTCAGATTGGCGGGTGGTTTGAACCTTTGTTGAATTTACTTTGTAACACAAGCAGTTTGGATTCAAAATGTACATCAGATGATATGACCATTTTATCTGCTGTGGTGAGGTCATTTTACTCGAAGTAGTGGCGACAATACTGGTGGGGTGAAGCAGTTATCAAATGATGGTGGTGATGGTGTTTTGGTAGTCGTAGTGGTCAAGTGATATTGTTATACCAAAATTTTGCTACTTAAAAGTAAATCCTGATGATTAAGCAGTTTGGGGTTGTTCAATGAAACGTGGAAAGCCCTGTGAACTCTCTGGAGCTCTAAAGAAATGAACAAATACCTTAGAACAAGGAGTGTGAGTACTGAATGGAAAATACAATGAGTGGAAGGGCGCCAAAAAATGTTTTAATCTTAGTGGCTCCAAGATAAACCAAAATCTTTTATTTTTTTATGGTTCAATCCCACCATCTTATGGTACTTTAAATACTGACTTTATCGATATAAAATAGGTTTGGATCCAATTTAAAGTTAGTGTGATTCAAAGATTTCCCAAAATAATTTTACTTTTCAACCTGCTGATGGTAAAATTGGCATAGCTCTAGGTGTATAAATAATTTTGGAGTAAAACTAAGTGTAAGAAATTAGGATAGACAAGCTTTAAAATGCGCCAAATCAAGTGCAAACTTGGAGTTCGGGAGGGTATGTGGCAAGCCCGTAAAGTTTGTCGACTGTAAACTTTTTGGGTTTGTTCCAAACACTCTCAGACTCCAATTTTTCCAAGGTTTCAACCATAAAAAAGCTCGTTAAGTCTACTTTCTAACCCTGGTACGTTAAGTCTACTTTCTAACCCTGGTACTTTGACTCATAAATTATTTTTGCAACAAAAGACATGACCAATTTAGCCTCTGAAATCATTTCAGTAAAAAGCTCTCATCTTCCTCTTCTTAAATCCTATAAAGACCTACTATATATCGATAAAAAGGATTTTCAAAGTACTAAAAGATAGTGGAATCCAATCATAAAAATAATAATGTTTAATGTATGAAAAAGTTGGAAGTAAGCAAACCACTACAAAGATCATCGGGGCACCACCACTACCACTTCACCACCAACCTCATTTCCAACCGTTTAGGGTAAAATTGAAATATTTTAGTGTATAAATAAATTTGGAGTAAAACTAATTGGGTTAGAAATCAGGCTAGACAAGCTTTTCCACAATTCAAACCACATGCAAATCGGAGTTCGGGACTGTCCATGGCAAGACCGTACTTGTTTTGGAAATTCCGAAGATGTGCGCGGCTGCGCCCGTGGCGCAATGGATTGCGCCTGGGGAGCCAGATTGCCCCTGGCGGCGCATTAAGACTCCACAATTGCTCAAACTTGGCGGGTTTGTCCTGGACACTTTCAAATTTTAATTTTTGCATGGTTTGAACCGTTAAAAAGTTTGAAAGTTTGTTAAGTCTGCTTTCTAACACATGTAGTTTGAATCTCAAATTATTTGTGCAACAAAAGACATGACCAGTTTAACCTCAATGAGTCAAAAAATAAATCATTCCCGTAAAAGGCTCACATCTCCTTCATCCTAAATCCAATAAGACCTGTTATATATAGATAAAAAGAATTTCAAAGTATTAAAAGATGGAGGAATCTAATCATAAAAATAATAACGTTTAACTTATGAAAAGTTGGTAGTAAGCTGACCACCACAAAGATCATCTAGGCACCACCACCATCAGTTCACCACCTACACCATCACTTCACCACCACGACCACCACACTTCCACTTTGCTACCACCATTGGCACCACACCTCAACCCCAACATCTTTGCATTCATTTAAAGTTAGTGTGATTCAAGGATTTAAAAAAATAATTTTTTTTTTTGATCATTTGAGTGTAAAATTGGCATACCTTTTGGTGTACAGATGAGTTTGGAGTAAAACTAATTTGATTAGAAATTAGACTAGACAAGCTTTTTAACGGTTCAAATCACGTAAAAACTAGAGTTTGGGAGTGTCCGTGGCAAGACTGCAAAGTTTGGTTGGTTTTTGAAATTCCGAAGATGCGTCCCGGGCCCAACTGATTGCGCCTGGGGCGCATGGAATTGCTCCTGGGCATTAAGACTCCACAATTGCTCAAATTTTGCGGTTTTATTCCATACACTTCCAGACTCCATTTTTTCCAAGATTTGAACCGTTAAAAAACTCGTGAAGTCTAATTCCTAACCCTGGTAGTTTGACTAGAAAATTATTTTTGCAACAAAAGACCTGACCAATTTAGCCTCTGTGAGACGAAAAGTAAATTATTTCAGTAAAAAATTTGCATCTTCCTCATCTTAAATCCGATAAAGACATACTATATATCAATAAAAAGGATTCTCAAAATGTTAAAAGATGGTAGTTACAAATCATAAAAATAATGATGTTTAATGTATGAAAAAGTTGGTAGTAACCAAACCACTACAAAGATCATCCGGGCACCACCACCACCACTTCACCACCAACATCATTTCCAACCATTGAGGGTAAAATTGGCATATATTTTGGTGTATACAAATATTTGGAGTAAAACTAATTGGGTTAGAAATTAGGTTAGACAAGCTTTTCCACTGTTCAAACAACATACAAATCGGAGTTCGGGAGTGTCCTTGGCAAGACCGTACTCGGTTTTGAAATTCCGAAGATGTGCGCCCGGGGGGCAATGGATTGCGACTGGGGAGCATGGAATTGCCCCTGGGGCGCATTAATATTCCACAATTGCTCAAACTTTGCGGGTTTGTCCCAGACGCTTTCAAATTTCAATTTTTGCAAGGTTTGAACCGTTAAAAAGTTCGTTAAGTCTACTTTCTAACATAAGTAGTTTGAATGTCAAATTATTTGTGCAACAAATGACAAGACCAATTTATCCTCAATAAGTTGAAAAGTAAATCATTCCAGTAAAAAGCTTGCATCTCCCTCATTCTAAATCCGATTAAGACCTATTATATATACATAAAAAGGATTTTAGAAGTATTAAAAGATGGAGGAATCCAATATAAAAAAATTTAACTTATGAAAAGTTGGTAGTAAGCTGACCACTACAAAAATTATCGAGGCACCACCACCATCAATTCACCACCTACACCATCACTTCACCTCCACGACAACTACATATCAACTTTGCTACCACCATTGGCACCACACCTCAACCTTACCACCTCTGCATTTGTTTAAAGTTAGTGTGATTCAAGGATTTTTCAAAATAATTATTTTTTGACTGTTTGAGTATAAAATTGGCATACCTTTTGGTGTACAGATAGGTTTGGAGTAAAATTAATTTGACTAGAAATTAGATTAGACAAGCTTTTTAGCGGATCAAACCACGTGAAATTTAGAGTTCGGGAGTATCCGTGGCAAGACTACAATGTTTGGTTGGTTTTGAAAATCCGAAGAGGCGTCCCAGGCGCAAATGATTGCGCCTGGGGAGAATGGAATTGCTCCTAGGCGCATTACGACCGTACAATTGCTCAATCTTTGCAGCTTTGTTCCAGACACTTCCAGACTCCATTTTCTCCAATGTTTGAACCATTAAAAAGCTCGTTAAGTCTACTTTCTAACCCTGGTAGTTTGACTCATGAATTATTTTTGCAACAAATGACCTGACCAATTTAGCCTCTGTGAGTCGAAAAGTAAATTATATCAGTAAAAAGCTCGCATCGTCCTCATCTTAAATCTGATAAAGACCTACTATATATTGTTAAAAAGAGTTTTCAAAGTGCAAAAAATGGTGGAATCCAATCATAAAAATAATGAGGTTTAATGTATGAAAATGTTGGTAGTAAGCAAACCACTACAAAGATCATAGGGGCACCACCACCACCACTTCACCTCCAACATGATTTTCGACCATTGAGGGTAAAATTGGCATATGTTTCGGTGTATAAATAAATTTGGAGTAAAACTAATGGGGTTAGAAATTGAGCTAGACAAGCTTTTCCACGGTTCAAACCACATTCAAATCGGAGTTCGGGAGTGTCCGTGGGAAGACCGTACTCGGTTTTCAAATTATGAAGATGTGCGTCCGGGGCGCAATGGATTGCGCCTGGGGAGCATGGAATTTCCCCTGGGTGCATTACGATTCCAAACTTTGCGGGTTTTTTCCGGACGCTCCCGAATTTTAATTTTTACAAGGTTTGAACAGTTAAAAAGTTCGTTTAGTCTACTTTCTAACTTTGAATCTTAAATTATTTGTCCAACAAATGACATTACCAATTTATCCTCAATGAGTCGAAATGTAATCATTCCAGTAAAAAGCTCGCATCTCCCTAATCCTAAATCCGAAAAAGACCTATTATATATAGATAAAAAGGATTTTCCAAGTTTTAAAAGATGGAGTAATGCAATCATAAAAATAATAACGTTTAACTTATGAAAAGTTGGTAGTATGGTGACCACTACAAATATAATTGGGGCACTACCACCATTCGTTTACCACGTACACCAACACTGCACCACCACGACCACCGCACTTTCACTTTGCTACCACTGTTGACACCACACCTCAACCCTACCGTCTCTGCATTCATTTAAAGTTAGTGTGTTTCAAGGATTTTCCGAAATAATTTATTTTTTGACTGTTTGAGTATAAAATTGGCAGTCCTTTAGGTGTACAGATAGGTTTGGAGCAAAATTAATTTGATTTGAAATTAGACCAGACAAGTTTTTCAACGGTTCAAACCACGTGAAAATCTTAATTCAACAGTGTTCGTGACAAGACCGCAAAGTTTGGTTGGTTTTGAAAATCCAAAGATGTGTACCGGGCGCAACTGATTGCGCCTGGGGAGCATAGAATTCCACCTGGGCGCATTATGACTCAACAACAGCTCAAACTTTGCGCGTTTGTTCCAGACATTCCCAGACTCCAATTTTTCCAAGGTTTGAACCATTAATAAGCTCGTTAAGTCTACTTTCTAACCCTGGTAGTTTGACTCGTAAATTATTTTTGCAACAAAAGACATGACCAATTTAGCCTCTGAAATCATTTCAATAAAAAACTTGCATCTTCCTCTTCTTAAATCCGATAAAGACCTACTATATATTGATAAAAAATTATTTTTAAAGTATTAAGTGATGGTGGATTCAAAAAAATAATGATGTTTAATGTATGAAAATGTTGGTAGTAACCAAACCACTACAAAGATCATCGGGGCACCACCACCACCACTTCACCACCAACATCATTTCTGACCGTTGACGGTAAATTGGCATATATTTTGGTGTATAAATAAATTTGGAGTAAAAATAATTGGGTTAGACAAGCTTTTCCACGGTTCGAACCACATGCAAATCGGAGTTCGAGAGTGTCCGTGGAAAGACCGTACTTGGTTTTGAAATTCCGAACATGTGTGCCCAGGGCGCCAGGGGAGCACGGAATTGCTCCTAGGGCGCATCAATACTCCACAATTGCTCAAACTTTGCAGGTTTGTCCCGGACGCTCCCGAATTTCGATTTTTGCAAGGTTTGAACCGTTAAAAAGTTCGTTAAGTCTACTTTCTAACACAAGTAGCTTGAATCTCAAATTATTTCTTCAACAAATGACTTGACCAATTTATCCTCAGTGAGTTGAAAAGTAAATCATTCTAGTAAAAAGTTCGCATCTCCCTCATCCTAAATCCGATAAAGACCTATTATATTTTCAAAGTATTAAAAGATGGAGGAATCCAATCATAAAAATAATAACGTTTAACTTACGAAAAGTTCGTAATAAGCTGACCACTACAATAATCATCGGGGCACCACCACCATCAATTCACCACCTACACCATCACTTCACCTCCACGACCACGGCACTTCCACTTTGCTACCACCGTTGGCACCACACCTCAACCCTACCGTCTCTGCATTCGTTTAAAGTTAGTGTGTTTCAAGGATTTTCCGAAATAATTTATTTTGACTGTTTGAGTATAAACTTGGCAGTCCTTTAGGTGTACAAATAGGTTTGGAGCAAAATTAATTTGATTAGAAATTAGACCAGACAAGTTTTTCAATGGTTCAAACCACGTTAAAATCTTAATTCAGGAGTGTCCGTGGCAAGACCATAACGTTTGGTTGGTTTTGAAAATTCAAAGATGCGTCCTGGGCGCAACTAATAGCTCCTGGGGAGAATGTAACTGCGCCTAGGCACATTTTGACTCAACAACTGCTCAAACATTGCGGATTTATTCCGGACACTTCCAGACTCCATTTTTTCCGGCACTTGAAACGTTAAAATGCACATTAAGTCAACTACCTAACCGGTGTAGTTTGACTCGTAAATTATTTTTGCAACAAAATGCCTAACCAATTTAGCCTCTGTGAGTCGAAAAGTTAATTATTTCCGTAAAAAGCTCACATCTTCCTCATCTTAAATCCGATAATGACCTACTATATATCGATAAAAAGAATTTTCAAAGTGCTAAAAGATGGTGGAATCCAATCATAAAAATAAAGAGGTTTAATGTTTGAAAAAGTTGGTAGTAAGCGAACCACTACAAAGATCATAGGGGCACCACACCACCACTTCACCTCCAACATGATTTTTGACCGTTGATGGTAAAATTTGCATATGTTTTGGTGTATAAATAAATTCGGAGTAAAACTAATGGGATTAGATATTAGCTAGACAAGCTTTTCCACGGTTCAAACCACATGCAAATTGGAGTCCGGGAGTGTCCGTGGCAAGACCGTACTCGGTTTAGAAATTCTGAAGGTGTGCGCCCGGGGCGCAATGAATTGCGCCTGGGGAGCATGAAATTTCCTCTTGGGAGCATTAAGACTCCCAAATTTGCAGGTTTGCCCCAAACGCTGCCGCATTTTGATTTTTAAAAGGTTTGAACCGTAAAAAAGTTCGTTTTGTCTACTTTCTAACCCAAGTAGTTTAAATCTCAAATTATTTGTTCAACAAATGACATGACCAATTTATCCTCAGTGAGTCGAAAAGTAATCATTCCAGGAAAAAGCTCGCATCTCCCTCATCCTAAATCCAATAAAGACCTATTATATATAGATAAAAGGATTTTCAAATTATTAAACGATGGAAGAATCCAATCATAAAAATAATAACGTTTAACTTATAAAAAGTTGGTAGTAAGCTAACCACTACAAATATCATCTGGGCGCGACCACCATCAGTTCACCACCTACAGCATAACTTCAGCTCCACGACCACCGCACTTCCACTTTGCAACCACCGTTGGCATCACACCTCAACCCTACCATCTCTGCATTCATTTAAAGTTAGTGTGATTCAAGGATTTTCCAAAATAATTTATTTTTTGACCTATTGAGGATAAAATTGGCATGTCCTTTGGTGAATAGATGTGTTTGGAGTAAAACTAATTTGATTAGAAATTTGTTGAGACAAGCTTTTCAACGGTTCAAACCACGTGAAAATCAGAATTCGGGAGTGTTCGTGGCAAGACCGCAAAGTTTGGTTGGTTTTGAAGATCCGAAGATGCGTCCTGGGCACAAATGATTTCCCTTGAGAAGCATGGAATTGCGCCGCATTTAGACTCAAAAACTTCTCAAACTTTGCAGGTTTGTTGCAGACACATCAGACTCCATTTTTTCCAAGGCTTGAACGGTTAAAAAGCACATTAAGTCAACTATCTAACCCGTGTAGTTTGACTAATAAAATATTTTTGCAACAAAAGACCTGACCACTTTAGCCTCTGTGAGTCAAAAAGTAAATTATTTCCGTAAAAAGCTCGCATCTTCCTCATCTTAAATCCGATAAAGACCTACTATATATCGATATATAAAAAGAATTTTCAAAGTGCTAAAAGATGGTGGAATCCAATCAAAAAAATAATGAGGTTTAATATTTGAAAAAGTTGGTAGTAAACAAACCACTACCAAGATCATAGGGGCACCACCACTTCACCTCCAACATGATTTCCGACCGTTTAGGGTAAAATTCGCATATGTTTTGGTGTATAAATAAATTCAGAGTAAAACTAATGGAGTTAGAAATTAGGCTAGACAAGCTTTTCCACAGTTCAAACCACATGCAAATCGGAGTTCGGGAGTTTCCGTGGCGACCGTACTCGATTTAGATATTCTAAAGATGTGCGCCCGG
This sequence comes from Rhododendron simsii, assembly GCA_014282245.1. Taxonomy (NCBI): domain Eukaryota; kingdom Viridiplantae; phylum Streptophyta; class Magnoliopsida; order Ericales; family Ericaceae; genus Rhododendron; species Rhododendron simsii. The sequence continues at coordinate 26,414,785 of CM024961.1, forward strand.
GGCGCAATAGATTGCGGCTGGGAGCATGGAACTTCCCCCTGGGCGCATTAAGACTCCATACTTTGCGAGTTTGCCCCGTACGCTCCCTAATTTTGATTTTTACAAGGTTTGAACTATTAAAAGTTCGTTTGGTCTAATTTCTAACCCAAGTAGTTTGAATCTCAAATTATTTGTTCAACAATGACAGGACCAATTTATCCTCAGTAAGTCAAAAAGTAATCATTCCAGTAAAAAGCTCGCATCTCCCTCATCGTAAATCCGATAAAAATCTATTATATATAGATAAAAATGATTTTCAAAGTATTAAAAGATGGAGGAATCCAATCATAAAAATAATAATGCTTAACTTATCAAAAGTTGGTAGTAAGCTGACCATTAAAAAATTCATCGGGGCACCACCACCATCAGTTCACCACCTTCACCATCCCTTCACCTCCACGACCACTACACTTCCACTTTGCTACCACCGTTGGCAGCACACCTCAACCCTACCATCTCTGCATTCGTTTGAAGTTAGTGTGATTCAAAGATTTTCCGAAATAATTTATTTTTTGACTGTTTGAGTATAAAATTGGCATTCCTATTTGTGTACATGCAGATAGGTTTGGAGCAAAATTAATTTGATTAGAAATTAGACTAGACAAGTTTTTCAACGGTTCAAACCACTTGACAATCATAAGTTGGGAGTGTCCGTGGCAAGACCGCAAAGTTTGGTTGGTTTTGATAATTCAAAGATGCGTCCCGGGAGCAACTGATGGCGCCTGGGGAGCATGGAACTTCGCCTGGGCTCATTTTGACTGAACAACTGCTCAAACTTTGCAGGTTTGTCCCAGACACTTCCAGACTCCATTTTTTCCGAGGCTTAAACGATTAAAAAGCTTGTTAAGTTAACTATCTAACCCATGTGGTTTGACTCAAAAATTATTTTTGCAACAAAAGACTTGACCAATTTAGCCTCTGTGAGTCGAAATGTAAATTATTTCCATAAAAAGCTCGCATCTTCCTCATCTTAAATTCGATAAAGACCTACTATATCGTTAAAAAGAATTTTCAAAGTGCTAAAAGATGGTGGAATCCAATCATAAAAATAATGAGCTTTAATGTTTGAAAAAGTTGATAGTAAGCAAACCACAACAAAGATCATAGGGGCACCACCACCACCACTTCACCTCCAACATGATTTCCGACCATTGAGGGTAAATTTGGCATATGTTTTGGTGTAGAAATAAATTTTGAGTAAAACAAACGGGGTTAGAAATTAGGCTAGACAATCGTTTCCACAGTTCAAACCACATTAAAATCGGAGTTCGGAAATATCCGTGGCAAGACCGTACTTGGTTTTAAAATTCTGAAGATGTGCGCCAGGGGCGCAATGGATTGCGCCTGGGGAGCATGGAACTTCCCCTTGGGCGCATTAAGACTCCATACTTTGCGGGTTTGCCCCGGACGCTCCCTAAATTTTATTTTTTGAAGGTTTGAACCGTTAAAAAATTTGTTTAGTCTACTTTCTAACCCAAGTAGTTTGAATCTCAAATTATTTGTGCAACAAATGACATGACCAATTTATCCTCAGTAAGTTGAAAAGTAATCATTCCAGTAAAAAGCTCGCATCTCCCTCATCCTTAATCCTATAAAAACCTATTATATATAGATAAAAAGGATTTTCAAATTAGTGGAGGAATCCAATCATAAAAATAATAACGTTTAACTTATGAAAAGTTGGTATTAAGCTGACCACTACAAATATCATCGGGGCGCCACCACCGTCAGTTCGCCAACTACACCATCACTTCAGCTCCACGACCACGGCACTTCCACTTTGCTACCACCGTTGGCACCACACCACAGCCAAACCATCTCTCCATTCGTTTAAAGTTAGTGTGAATCGAGAATTTTCCAAAAAAATTTATTTTTTGACCTGTTGAAGATAAAATTGGCATATCATTTGGTGTACAGATAGGTTTGGGGCAAAATTAATTTGATTAGAAATTAGAATAGGCAAGTTTTTCAACGGTTCAAACCACGTGAATCATAATTCGGGAGAGTCCGTGGCAAGGCCGCAAAGTTTGGTTGGTTTTGAAAATCCAAAGATGCGTCCCGGGCGCAAATGGTTGCGCCTGGGGAGCATGGAACTCCGCCTGGGTGCATTTTGACACAACAACTACTCAAACTTTGCGGGTTTGTTCCAAACTCCATTTTTTCAAAGGATTGAACCGTTAAAAAGCTCGTTAAGTCAACTTTCTAACCCGTGTAGTTTGACTCGTAAATTAATTTTGCAACAAAAGACCTGGCCAATTTAGCCTCTGTGAGTCGAAAAGTAAATTATTTCCGAAAAAAGCTCTCATCTTCCTCATCTTAAATCTGATAAAGACCTACTATATATCGATAAAAACAATTTTCAAAATGCTAAAAGATGGTGGAATCAAATCATAAAAATAATGGGGTTTAATGTTTGAAAAAGTTGGTAGTAAGCAAACCACTACAAAGATATTAGGGGTACCACCACCACTTCACCTCCAACATCATTTCCGACCGTTGAGGGTAAAATTGGCTTATGTTTTAGTGTATAAATAAATTTGGAGTAAGTTAGGCTAGAAAAGCTTTTCCACGGTTCAAACCACATGCAAATCAGAGTTTTGGAGTATCCGTGGCAAGACCGTACTGGTTTAGATATTCTGAAGATGTGCGCCCGGGGCGCAATGGATTGTGCCTGGGGAGCATGGAACTGCCCCTTGGGCGCATTAAGACTCCAATGTTTGCGTGTTTGGCCCAGACGCTCCCGAATTTTTATTTTTACAAGGTTTGAACCGTTAAAAAATTCGCTTAGTGTATTTCTTACACAAGTAGTTTGAATCTCCAATTATTTGTGCAACAAATGACATGACCAATTTATCCTCAGTGAGTTGAAAAGTAAATCATTCTAGTAAAAAGGTCACATCTCCCTCATCCTAAATCTGATAAAGACCTATTATATATAAATAAAAAGGATTTTCAATGCATTAAAAGATGGAGGAATCAAATCATAAAAATAATAACGTTCAACTTATGAAAAGTTGGTAGTAAGCTGACCACTTCAAAAATCATCGGGGCACCACCACCATCAATTCACCACCTACACCATCACTTCACCTCCACAACCACAGCACTTCCCCTTTGCTACCACCGTTGGCACCACACCTCAACCCTACCATCTCTGCATTCGTTTAAAGTTAGTGTGTTTCAAGGATTTTCCGAAATAATTCATTTTTTGACTGTTTGAGTATAAAATTGGCTGTCCTTTTGTTTGAGCAAAATTAATTTGATTAGAAATTAGACCAGACAAGTTTTTCAACGGTTCAAACCACGTAAAAATCTTAATTCGGGAGTATCCATGGCAAGACCGCAAAGTTATTTATAGGAGGCGATTTCAATGGCCATGTGGGAGTGCACAAGCAAGGGTATGAGAAGGTGCACGGGGGCTTTGGTTTTGGGGACCTTAACGAAGGTGGTCGGAGGATTTTAGATTTTGCAGTAGCTTTTGACCTTATAGTGGGAAATACCCTCTATAGGAAGAGAGAAGAGCACTTAATTACCTTTAAGAGCGGAGCCAATAGAAGCCAAATTGATTACTTTCTTGCTAGAGGTGCGGACCGCTTGACATGTAAGGATTGTAAGGTTATCCCCGGAGAGTGTTTAGTGGCACAACATAGACTTTTGGTGTTAGATATTAGTCTCAAGGGGAATATTAGAAGGAGAAAGGAAACTAGATGCCCACGAACTAAATGGTGGGGCCTAAGAGGGGAGAAACTAAAGGTATTCAAGGAAAGAATGTCCCAAGAAGTACAGTGGGGAGTGGAAGGAGATAGTGACAATATGTGGAATACCATAGCTGACGGTATTAGAAGAATATCGAGAGAAGTTCTCGGGGAGTCGAAGGGAAAAGGTCCAATTTCTAAGGAGACATGGTGGTGGAATGATGAGGTTCAAACCAAGGTCAAAGCCAAGAAGGAGTGCTTTAAAAAGTGGCAAAAGGACCGGATTGAGGAAAATTTTCAGGGTTATAAACAGGCTAGCAAAGAAGCTAAGAAAGCTGTTAGGGATGCTAAGTTGGAAGCCTATGAGAATTTCTATGCTAGACTCGATAGTAAAGATGGAGAAAAAATTATTTATAAACTTGCCAAGTTGCGAGAAAGGAGAGCTAAAGACGTTTCTCAAGTTAAGTGTATAAAAGATATTGATTCGGTGGTGTTGGTAAAAGACGAGGCGATCAAAGATAGATGGAAGTCATACTTCGAGAAGTTGTTAAATGAGAAACATGAAGGAGGCTTTGGGGGGGAGGAAGAGTATGAACCTGGTGAGAATATAGAATATGAATTTTATCGGAGAATACAAAAGTTCGAAGTAGTCAAAGCTTTGAAAAGGATGAAACCAGGTAAGGCCTTAGGACCAGATGGTATCCCTATTGAAGTGTGGAAAAGTTTAGGTGATCTGGGGGTGACTTGGTTGACGAAATTGTTTAACAAGATTATTATGACGAGGAAGATGCCCGACGAATGGAGAAGGAGCACTCTAGTACCTATCTATAAGAATAAAGGGGATATTCAAAGCTGCAACAACTACAGAGGTATTAAATTGATGAGTCATACGATGAAGCTGTGGGAAAGAGTTATTGAGCATCGCTTGAGGGTAGTGACTACCGTGTCAGAGAAACAGTTTGGGTTCATGCCTGGTAGATCAACCATGGAAGCTATCTACTTATTAAGGAGAATGGTAGAAAAATATAGAGCAAAGAAGAAGGATCTCCATATGGTTTTCATAGACTTAGAAAAGGCTTATGATAGGGTGCCTAGAGACATCATATGGTGGGTTCTGGAGAGAAAGGGAGTGACCAAAGGGTATATCGAGGTGATTAGAGACATGTATGAAGGTGCCGTCACTACCATTCGATCACCAGTAGGGGAAACGAGTGAATTCCCAATCACTGTAGGATTGCATCAAGGGTCAGCCTTGAGCCCGTACCTTTTTGCATTAGTTATGGATGAATTGACTAGACAATTTCAGGAGGATATCCCATGGTGTATGATGTTTGCAGATGACATTGTCCTCGTAGATGAATCCGCTAGAGGTGTTAATACGAAACTAGAAATTTGGAGGGAAGCATTAGAGTCAAAGGGTTTCCGAATCAGTAGGAGTAAAACAGAGTATATGGTGTGCAAGTTTAGTGGTACCAGCAGTGCGTACGAAGAAAGAGTGATGATCCAAGACCAGGAGATACCTAAGAGTGCTCATTTTAAATACTTAGGATCAATCATTAGTAGGGACGGAGAGATTGCCGATGATGTGAATCATAGGATTCAAGTGGGGTGGCTCAAGTGGAGGAGCGCTACTGGTGTACTGTGTGACAAGAGGGTACCCATAAAATTGAAGGGAAAATTTTATGGAACTGCCATCAGGCCAGCGATGCTTTACGGGACAGAATGTTGGCCTATTAAGAAACAACAGGTGACTAAGATGAGTGTAGCAGAAATGAGAATGTTGAGGTGGTTGTGTGGTAAGACTAGAAGAGATAGGATTAGAAATGAAACGGTTCGGGAGATGGTAGGTGTAGCACCCATAGAAGAGAAATTGAGGGAAAATAGGCTAAGATGGTTTGGGCATGTCTACCGTAGACCAGGAGATGCAGTAGTTAAGAGAGCAGATAGGATAGTTTTAGGTAGCAATGCTACAGGGAGGGGTAGACCTAAATTGACTTTAGATGCTGTGATACGCAACGATATGAGTAGAATAGGTTTGTGTGCACAAATGGCTCTTGACAGAGCTCAATGGAGAAAAAGGATTCATGTAGCCGACCCCAAGTAATTGGGACTTAAGGCTCAGTTTGGTTTGGTTTGGTTATGGTAAAATTTACTTATGTTTTGGTGTATAAAGAAATTTGGAGTAAAACTAATGGGGTTATAAATTAGGCTAGACAAGCTTTTCCACGGTTCAAACCACATGCAAATTGGAGTTCGGGAGTGTCCGTGGCAAGACCGTACTCAGTTTAGAAATTCTGAAGGTGTGCGCCTGGGGCGCAATGAATTGCGCCTGGGGAGCATGGAATTTCCTCTTGGGCGCATTAAGACTCCAAACTTTGCGGGTTTTCCCGGAACGCTGCCGAATTTTGATTTTTATAAGGTTTGAACCGTTAAAAAGTTCGTTTAGTCTACTTTCTAACCCAAGTAGTTTGGCTCGTAAGTTAATTTTGCAACAAAAGACCTGACCAATTTAGCCTCTGTGAGTCGAAAAGTAAACTATTTCCGTAAAACGCTCGCATCTTCCTCATCTTAAATCCGATAAAGACCTACTATATATTGATAAAAAGAATTTTCAAAATGCTAAAAGATGGTGGAATCTAATCTTAAAAATAATGGGGTTTAATGTTTGAAAAAGTTGGCAGTAAGCAAACCACTACAAAGATAATAGGGGTACCACCACCACATCACCTCCAACTTGATTTCCGACCGTTGAGGGTAAAATTGGCATATGTTTTGGTGTATAAATAAATTTGGAGTAAAACTAATGGGGTTAGAAATTAGGCTAGACAATTTTTCCACGGTTCAAACCACATGCAAATCGGAGTTCTGGAGTATCCGTGGCAAGACTTTACTTGGTGTAGAAATTCTAAAGATGTGCACCAAGGGTGCAATGGATTGCGGCAGGGGAGCGTGGAATTGCCCCTAGGGCGCATTAAGACTCCAAACTTTGCGGGTTTGCCCCGGACGGTCCCGAATTTTTATTTTTACAAGGTTTGAACCATTAAAAATTTCGTTTAATTTAGTTTACTTTCTTACACAAGTAGTTTGAATCTCCAATTATTTGTGCAACAAATGACATGACCAATTTATCCTCAGTGAGTCGAAAAGTTCGTGTAATCATTCCAGTATGAAGCTCGCATCTCCCTCATCCTAAATCCGATAAAGACCTATTATATATAGATAAAAAGGATTTTAAAAGTATTAAAAGATGGAGGAATCTAATCATAAAAATAATAACGTTTAACTTATGAAAAGTTGGTAGTAAGCTGACCACTACAAAAATCATCGGGGCACCACCACCATCTATTCACCACCTACACCACTACTTCACCTCCACGATTACTGTACTTCCACTTTGCTACCACAGGTGGCACAACACCTCAACCCTACCATCTCCTCATTCGTTTAAAGTTAGTTTTATTCAAGGATTTTCCAAAATAATTTATTTTTTGACCTGTTTAGGATAAAATTGGAATACCTTTTGGTGTACAGATTGGTTTGGAGCAAAATTAATTTGATTAGAAATTAGACTACACAAGTTTTTCAACGGTTCAAACCACGTGAAAATCATAATTCGAGAGTGTCCGTGGCAATACCACAAAGTTTGGTTGCTTTTGAAAATCCAAAAATGTGTCCCAGGCGCAACAAATTGCGCCTGGGGAGCATGGAACTGCGCCTGGGCGCATTTTGACACAACAACTGCTCAAGCTTTGCAGGTTTGTTCCATACACTTCAAAACTCCACTTTTTCCAAGTTTTGAACCGTTAAAGAGCTCGTTAAGTTAACTTTCTAACCCGTGTAGTTTGGCTCTTAAATTATTTTTGCAACAAAAGCCCGGACCAATTTTGCCTCTGTCAGTCAAAAAGTAAATTATTTCCGTAAAAAACTCGCATCTTCCTCATCTTAAATCCGATAAAGACCTACTATATATCGATAAAAGTAATTTTCAAAATGCTAAAAGATGGTGGAATCCAATCACAAAAATAATGGGGTTTAATGTTTGAAAAAGTTGGTTGTAAGCAAACCACTACAAAGATCATAGGGGCACCACCATCACCACTTCACCTGCAACATGATTTCTGACCGTTGAGGGTAAAATTGGCTTCTTTTTTTGTGTATAAATAAATTTGGAGTAAAACAAATGGGTTTAGAAATTAGGCTAGACAAGCTTTTCTACGATTCAAACCACATGCAAATCGGAGTTTGGGAGTGTCCGTGGCAAAACCGTACTCGGTGTAGAAATTCTGTAGACGTGCGCCAGGGGGTAATGGATTGCGCGTGGGGAGCATGGAATTCCCACTAGGGCGCATTAAAACTCCAAATTTTGCGGGTTTGCCCCGGAAGCTTCCGAATTTTTACTTTTAAAAGGTTTGAACCGTTAAAAAGTTCGTTTAGTCTACTTTCTAACTCAAGTAATTTCAATCTCAAATTAATTGTGCAACAAATGACATGACCAATTTATCTTCAGTAAGTCGAAAAGTAATCATTCCAGTGAAAAGCTCGCATCTCCCTCATCCTAAATCCTATAAAGACCTATTATATATAGATAAAAAGCATTTAAAAAGTATTAAAAGTTGGAGGAATCCAATCATAAAAATAATAACATTTAACTTATCATAAGTTGGTAGTAAACTGACCACTACAAATATCATCGGGGCACCACCACCATCAGTTCACCTCCCACACCATCACTTCAGCTCCACGACCACCGCACTTACAGTTTGCTACAACCGTTGGCACCACACCTCAACCCTACCATCTCTGCCTTGTTTAAAGGTAGTTTTATTCATGGATTTTCCAAAATAATCTATTTTTAGACCTGTTGAGGATAAAATTTGCATACCTTTTGGTGTACAGATTGGTTTGGAGCAAAATTAATTTGATTAGAAATTAGACTCTACAAGTTTTTCAATGGTTCAAACCACGTGAAAATCATAATTCGGTAGTGTCCCAGGCAAGACCGCAAAGTTTGGTTGGTTTTGAAAGTCCAAAGATGCGTCACGGGCGCAACTGATTGCGCCTGGGGACCATGGAATTGCGCATGGGCGCATTTTGACCCAACAACTGCTCAAACTTTGCGGGTTTGTTCTAGACACTTCCAAACTCCATTTTTTCCAAGGTTTGAACCGTTAAAAAGCTTGTTAAGTCAACTTTCTAACCCGTGTAGTTTGACTCGTAAATTACATTTGCAACAAAAGACCTAACCAATTTTGCCTCTGTGAGTCGAAAAGTAAATTATTTCCTTTTACAGCTCGCATCTTCCTCATCTTAAATCCGATAAAGACCTACTATATATCGATAAAAATAATTTTAAAAATGCTAAAATATGGTGGAATCCAATCATAAAAATAATGAGGTTTAACGTTTGAAAAAATTTGTAGTTAGCAAACCACTACAAAGATCATAGGGGCATTACCACCACCACTTCACCTCCAACATGATTTCTGACCGTTGAGGGTAAAATTGGCATATGTTTTGGTGCAGAAATAAATTTGGTGTAAAACTAATGCGGTTAGAAATTAGGCTAGACATGCTTTTCCACTGTTCAAACCACATCTAAATCGGAGTTCGGGAGTTTCCGTGGCAAGACCGTACTCGATTTTGAAATTGTGAAGATGTGCGCCTGGGGAGCATGGAATTCCCTCTACGGTGCATTAAAACTCCAAACTTTACAGGTTTGCCCCGGACGCTCCCGAATTTTGATTTTTTAAAAGGTTTGAACCGTTAAAAACTTCGTTTAGTCTACTTTCTAACACATGTAGTTTGAATCTCCAATTATTTGTGCAACAAATGACATGACCAATGTATCCTCAGTGAGTAGAAAAGTAATCTTTCCAGTAAAAAGCTTGCATCTCCCTCATCCTAAATCCGATAAAGACTTATTATACATAGATAAAAAGGATTTTCAAAGTATTAAAAGATGGAGGAATCCAATCATAAAAATAATAACGTTTAACTTATGAAAAGTTGGTATCAGGGCACCACCACCATCAATTCACCACCTACACCATCACTTCACCTCCACAACCACGACACTTCCACTTTGCTACCACCGTTGGCACCAAACCTCAACCCTACCATCTCTGCATTCGTTTAAAGTTAGCGTGATTCAAGGATTTTCCAAAATAATTTATTTTTTGACTGTTTGAGTATAAAATTGGCATTCCTTTTGGTGTACATATAGGTTTGGAGCAAAATTAATTTGATTAGAAATTAGACTAGACAAATTTTTCACCGGTTCCAACCACATGAAAATAAAAATTCGGGAGTGTCCGTGGCAAGACCGCAAAGTTTGGTTGGTTTTGAAAATCCAAAGATGCGTCCCAAGCGCAACTGATTGCGCCTGGGAAGCATGGAACTGCACCTGGGCGCATTTTGACTAAACAACTGCACAAACTTTGCGGGTTTGTTCCGAACACTTCTAGACTCCATTTTTTCCAAGGCTTGGACCGTTAAAAAACTCGTTAACTCAACTTTCTAGCCCATGTAGTTTGAGTCGTAAATTATTTTTGCAACAAAAGACCTGGCCAATTTAGCCTCTGTGAGTCGAAAAGTAAATTATTTCCGTAAAAAGCTCACATCTTCCTCATCTTAAATCCGATAAAGACTCACATATCGATAAAAAGAATTTTCAGAGTACTAAAAGACGGTGAAATCCAATCATAAAAATAATGAGGTTTAATGTTTGAAAAAGTTGGTAGTAAGTAAACCACTACAAAGATAATACGGGCACCATCACCACCACTTCACCTCCGACATGATTTCCGACCGTTGAGGGTAAAATTGGCATATGATTTGGTGTAGAAATAAATTTGGAGTAAAACTAATGGAGTTAGAAATTAGGCTAGACAAAAATTTTCCACAGGCAAATCAAAGTTTTGAAATTCTGAAGATGTACGCCAGGAGCGCAATGGATTGTGCCAGGGGAGCTTGGAATGCCCCTAGGGCGCATTAAGACTCCAACCTTTGCAGGTTTGCCCCAGACGCTTCCGAATTTTGATTTTTACAAGGTTTGAACCGTTAAAAAGTTCATTTAGTCTACTTTCTTACACATGTAGTTTCACTCTCAAATTATTTGTGCAACAAATGACATAACCAATTATCCTCAATGAGTCGAAAAGTAAATCATTCCAGTATGAAGCTTGCGTCTCCCTCATCCTAAATCCGATAAAGATCTATTATATATAGTTGAAAAGTATTTTCAAAGTATTAAAGGGTGGAGGAATCCAATCATAAAAAAAATAATGTTTTAACTTACAAAAAGTTGGAAGTAAGCTGACCACTACAAATATCATCGAGGCACCACCACCATCTGTTCACCATATACACCATCACTTCACCTCCACGACCACCGCACTTCCACTTTGCTACCACCATTGGTACCACACCTCAACCCTTCCATCTTTGCATTCGTTTAAAGTTAGTGTGATTCAAGGATTTTCCAAAATAAGTTATTTTTCGACCTGTTGAGGATAAAATTGGCATACCTTCTAGTGTACAGATAGGTTCAGAGCAAAATTAATTTGATTAGAAATTAGACTAGACAAGCTTTTCAACGGTTCAAACCACGTGAAAATCATAATTTGGGAGTGTCTGGGGCAAGACAGCAAAATTTGGTTGGTTTCAAAAATCCGAAGAAGAAATTTTGTCTGGGCGCAATTGATTGCGCCTAGAGAGCACGGAACTGCGCCTGGGCGTATTTTGGCTCAACAACTGCTCAAACATTGCGGGTTTGTTCCAGACACTTCCAGACTCCATTTTTTCCAAGGTTTGAACCGTTAAAAGCTCGTTAAGTCAACTATCTAACCCATGAAGTTTGACTCGTAAATTATTTTTGCAACAAAAGACCTGACCAATTTAGGCTCATTGAGTCGAAAAGTAAAATATTTCCGTAAAATGATCGCATCTTCCTCATCTTAAATCCGATAAAGACCTACTATATATCGACAAAAAGAATTTTCAAAGTGCTAAAAGATGGTGGAATCCAATCATAAAAATAATGAGGTTTAATGTATGAAAAAGTTGGTAGTAAGCAAACCACTACAAAGATCATAGGGGCACCACCACCACCACTTCACCTCCAACATCATTTCCGACCGTTGAGGGTAAAATTGGCATATGATTTGGTTTATAATTAAATTTGGAGTAAAACTAATGGGGTTAGAAATTAAGCTGGACAAGCTTTTTCATGGTTCAGACCACATGCAAATCGGAGTTCGGGAGTGTCCATGGCAAGACCGTACTCGGTTTTTAAATTCCGAAGATGTGCGCCAGGGGCGCATTGGATTGCTCCTGGGGAGCGTGGAATTGCCCCTGGGGCGCATTAAGTCTCCACAATTGCTCAAACTTGGCGGGTTTGTCCCGGACACTCCCGAATTTTGATTTTTGTAAGGTTTGAACGGTTAAAAATTTTGTTTAGTGTACTTTCTAACAAAAATAGTGGGAATCTCAAATTATTTTTGCAACAAAGACATGACCAATTAATTCTACGTGAGTCGAAATGTAAATCATTCCAGCAAAAAGCTCGCATCTCCCTCATCCTAAATCCTATAAAGACCTATTATATATTGATAAAAAGGATTTTCAAAATATTAAAAAATGAAAGAATCCAATCATGAAAATAATAACGTTTAACTTATGAAAAGCTGGTAATAAGCTAACCACTACAAAGATCATTGGGGCACTACCACCATCACTTCACCACCTACAGCATAACTTCACTGCCACAACCACCGCACTTCCTCTTTGCAACCACCGTTGGCACAGCACATCAACCCCATCTCTGCATTCATTTAAAGTTAGTGTGATTCTAGAATTTTCCAAAATAATTTATTTTTTGACCATTTGAGTATAAAATTGGCTTACCTTTTTGGTGTACAGATGAGTTTGGAGTAAAACTAATTTTATTAGAAATTGAATTGGACAAGCTTTTCAACGGTTCAAACCACGTGAAAATCAGAGTTCGGTAGTATCCGTGACAAGACCGCAAAGTTTGGTTGGTATTGAAATTCCGAAGCTGCGTCCCGGGCGCAACTGATTGAGCCTGGGCATTGCGACTGGGCGCATTATGACTCAACAACTGCTTAAACTTTGCGCGTTTCTTCCAGACAATCCCAGACTCCAATTCTTCCTAGGTTTGAACCATTAAAACGCTCATTAAGTCTACTTTCTGACCCTGTAATTTGACTCGTAAATTATTTTTGCAACAAAAGACATGACCAATTTAGCATCCGAAATCAGTTCAATAAAAAGCTCGCATCTTCCCCTTCTTAAATCCGATAAAGACCTACTATATTTCGATAAAAAAGATTTTCAAAGTACTAAAAGATGGTGGAATCCAATCACAAAAATAATGATGTTTAATGTATGAATAAGTTGGCAATACAACAAAGAGCATCGGGGCACCACCACCACCAACATAATTTCAAACCGTGGAGGGTAAAATTTGCATAAATTTTGGTGTACAAATAAATTTGGTGCAAAACTAATTGGGTTAGATATTAGGCTGGACAAGCTTTTCCACGGTTTAAACCACATGCAAATCGGTGTTCTGGAGTGTCCGTGGCAAGACCATACTTGATTTTCAAATTCCGAAGATGTGCACCTGGGGAGCATGGAATTGACCTTTGAGCGCATTATGACTCCCCAATTGATCAAACTTGGCAAGTTTGCCCCAGACACTCCCGAATTTTAAGTTTCTAACACAAGTAGTTTGAATCTCAAATTATTTGTGCAACAAAATACATGACCAATTTATCCTCAGTGAGTCGAAAAGTAAATCATTCTAGTGAAAAGCTCGCATCTCCCTCATCCTAAATCTGATAAAGACCTATTTTATATAGATTCAAAGTATTAAAAGATGTAGGAATCCAATCAAAAAAATAATAATGTTTAACTTATGAAAAGTTGGTCGTAAGCTGACCACTACAAAGATCATCGGGCCACCACAACCATCAGTTCACCACCTACACCATCACTTCACCACCATGACCGCCGCACTTCCACTTTGCTACCACCGTTGGCACCACACCTCAACCCTTCCATCTCTGCATTCATTTAAAGTTAGTGTGATTCAAGGATTTACAAAAATAATTTATTTTTTGACCTGTTGGGGATAAAATTGGCATATCTTTTCGTGAATATATGAGTTTGGAGTGAAACTAATTTAATAAGAAATTAGACTAGACAAGCTTTTCAACGATTCAAACCACGTGAAAATCAGAGTTCATGAGTGTTCGTGGCAAGACCGCAAAATTTGGTTGGTTTTGAAATTCAGAAGATGCGTCCTAGGCGCAAATGATTGGGCCTGGGGAGCACGGAATTGCGCCAGGGCACATTATGACTCAACAATTGCTCAAACTTTGCAAGTTTGATCCACACACTCTCAGACTCCAATTTTTCCAAACTTTGAACCATTACAAAACTCGTTAAGTCTACTTTCTAACCCTAGTAGTTTGACTCATAAATTATTTTTGCAACAAAAGACATGACCAATTTAGCCTCTGAAATCATTTCAGTAAAACGCTCGCATCTTCCTCTTCTTAAATCCAATAAAGACCTACTATATATCGATAAAAAGGATTTTCAAAGTACTAAAAGATGGTGGAATCCAATCACAAGCATAATGATGTTTAATCTACGAAAAAGTTGGAAGTAAGCAAACCACTACAAAGATCATCAGGGCACCACCACCACCACCACACCTCCAACATCATTTCCGACCGTTGATGGTAAAATTGGCAAATATTTTGGTGTATAAATAAATTTGGAGTAAAACTAATTGGGTTAGAAATTAGGCTAGACAAGCTTTTCCACGGTTCAAATCACATGCAAATCGGAGTTCGGGTGTGTCCGTGGCAAGACCGTATTCGGTTTTTAAATTCCGAAGATGTGTGCCCGGGGCGCAATGGATTGTGCCTGGGGAGCATGGAATTGCCCTTGGGGCACATTAAGACTCCACAATTGCTCAAACTTGGCGGGTTTGTCCCGAACGCCCCCAAATTTTGATTTTTGCACGGTTTGAACTGTTAAAAAGCTCGTTAAGTTTACTTTCTAACCCTGGTAGTTTGACTCATAAATTATTTTTGCAACAAAAGACTTGACCAATTTAGCCTCTGTGAGTCGAAAAGTAAAATATTTTAGTAAAAAGCTCGCATCTTCCTCATTTTAAATCCGATAAAGACCTACTATATATCGATAAAAAGGATTTTCAAAATGGTAAAAGTTGGTGGAATCCAATCATAAAAATAATGATATTTAATGTATGAAAAATTGGCAGTAAGCTAACCAATACAAAGATCATCGGGGCACCACCACCATTTCTTTCCTACCATTGAGGGTAAAATTTGCGTATATTTTGGTGTATAAATAAATTTGGAGTAAAACTAATTGGGTTAGAAATTAGGCTAGACAAGCTTTGCCACAGTTCAAACCACAAGCAAACCGTAGTTCGGAAGTGTCTGTGGCAAGACCGTACTCAGTTTTGAAATTCCGAAGATGTGCGCCAGGGGTGCAATGGATTGCGCCTGGGCAGCTTGGAATTGCCCCTGGGGCGTATTAAGACTCCACAATTGCTCAAACTTTGCAGGGTTGTCCCAGACGCTTCCGAATTTTGATTTTTGCAATGTTTGAACCGTTAAAAAGTTCGTTAAGTCTACTTTCTAACACAAGTAGTTTGAATCTCAAATTATTTGTGCAACAAAAGACATGACCAATTTATCCTCAATGAGTCGAAAAGTAAATCATTCCAGTAAAAAGCTCGCATCTCGCTCATCCTAAATCCAATAAAGACCTATTATATATAGATAAAAAGGATTTTCAATGTATTAAATGATGGAGGAATCCAATCATAAGAATAATAACGTTTAACTGATGAAAAGTCGGTAGTAAGGTGAACTCTACAAATATCATCTGGGCACCACCACCATCACTTCACTTCACCACCACGACCACCGCACTTTCACTTTGCTACAACCACTGGCACCACACCTCAACCCTACCCTCTCTGCATTCATTTAAAGTAAGTGTGATTCAAGGTTTTTTTAAAATAATTTATTTTTTGACCTGTTGAGGATAAAATTGGCATATGTTTTGGTGTATAAATGAGTTTGGAGTAAAACTAATTTGATTAAAAATTAGACGAGACAAGTTTTTCAATGGTTCAAACCACATGAAAATCATAGTTCTGGAGTCTCCGTGACAAGAACTCAAAGTTTGGTTAGTTTTGAAATTCCGAAGATGCGTCTCGGGCGCAACAGATTGAGCATGGAATTGCGCCAGGGCGCATTATGACTCAGCAACTGCTCAATTTGCGGGTTTGTTCCAGACACTCCCAGACTCCAATTTTTTCAAGGTTTAAACCTTTAAAAGCCTCGTTAAGTCTACTTTCTAACCCGGGAAGTTTGACTCGTAAATTATTTTTGCAACCAAAGACATGACCAATTTAGCCTCTGAAATCATTTCAGCAAAACGCTCGCATCTTCCTCTTGTTCAATCCGATAAATACCTTTTATATACCAATAAAAAGGATTTTCAAAGTACTAAAGGTGGTGGAATCCAATCATAAAAATAATGATGTTTAATGTATGAAAAAGTTGGTAGTAAGCAAATCACTACAAAGATCATCGGGGCACCACCACCACCACTAGTCCTTCACCACCTCGGTTCCACTCTACTACCATTGTTGGCACTACACCTCAACCCTACCCCCTCTGCATTCATTTAACCACTACCACCAACACCACCACTTCAATGCCACAATTATCACTTCTCCGCATGCAACTCCACCACCACTACTACCCCTCCACCAACACCATCATTTTAGCACCATATAACCACCACCCCTCCACTCCACCACCACCACCAACATTATTTTACCACAAGAACCAAAAAGAAAAATTGAGAATATTCTTGATGTTTCCATCTAACACCACTATATGTCATGTACGACTTCCAGTATCACCATAACGAATCGAGAATATCTCATATTCAAGAATTCTCAAGTGTTAAAATTAATCTATATTATAATACACAACGATTTTGCAAAATGTCTCTCTCACAACTGTCCTACGTGGCACATTGAAGGGCTCTGATTATATAAAGGGTTTGAGGGCTAAAATTCAATCTATCTAAGTGTTATCATTTGTCTGAGTTCAAAATTTGAAAACCCATTATTTTTCTCCCTTAATTTCTGATTCTTTCCTATTTCGGTGGCAAAAAATATGAAAATTTATTTTCTCTTACTTCCCCTGTTTGACATTTCATTTCTCTCCCCCTCTCTTCTCCTCTCTTCTCTCTCATCGATTTCTCAACAACAACAAAAGTTGTAATATTGGTATCATTCTTCTTCTTTTTTCATAGATCGACTTTATTTATTTATTTTATCATCACAGCCTCTGTATTCACCAGCTTTTCTCATCTTTCTTGATCGTGACCATCTACTAGAAACGAAGTTTCCCTCTTTTCTTCGTATTCAACAAAGTCTACTTTTTGAACCCTAAGTTTTTGAATCCACAATACCAAAAACCCAAACACTTCTAATCATACTATTATATTCAATTTTTATTATCTTTTCTTCACATATTATTGCTTATGAATTTTTACTAGATGAGAACTAAAGCACCATCCATTTTTTTATAGGTTGCATTGGCAAACCAATGAGTCAGATACGGAGTTGATTGGAGTTTGAAACTTAGAAGGTCTACAATTTTCATAAGTGAGATTACATTTTTAGATGTTGATATTGCCTATGTATTTTTACATTCTGAAACTTGGTTTTTTTTTTGCCCATAAAGTGTATTTTGTGATAACAGAGGTTTTTTGCCAATTGTGATCAGTAGTTGGTAGCGTGATCAACATACTGTGAATTCAAATGGCTAGCTATAAGTACCCCACAAGCACGGACATTACAACTGTTAGTTTGTTTTGTCCTGATTCAAGTTAACTGATGGATATATTTGAGCTATTGTGTTTTTGTAATTGAAATTTTGCAAACGAGGCGTTGGCCTTCAAAAGGTTAGAGAGACAAAATTAGCGAGTCATGCCTTCAGGCACGGGCATGCACTAGTCACCAGTTCAAAACCACCACCTCTAGCGCCACTACAAAAACCACGTTGAGACTATTCTCAAGGTTAATATTTTTTTGAACTAAAAGAATTATCTATCCTTTTAGCATTGTAGTAGGTCCAGAATTGATAGTATCCTCGAATCTTGATGTTGGTTTGGTGGTGGTGGTTGTTTTGAAGTGTTGGAGATGAATTTCGCTGAAATATTCTCAATTCAAAAATTCTCTATGTTTTAGATTTCCACATATTCAAATTTTATTCTGCAGTAATGGAGATTGTGTTTGCGAAGTTGGGTTTGATTGTGTCATAGCTCTCTAATTCGGACCAGCATATCCTTTGTATGGCGCTTCAACAGTTGGCCCTGGTTACGTTGGCCCTTTAGGAAGCTGAATTAATACAAAGTTCTCTTCTGGAGTCTTTTGAGCCTCAAGATTAATCGAGGTGCACGTGAATTATTAAAAAAAACTTCCAATGTATAGGAACCACATAACGAATGCAGACTAGGAGATATTTTGGTTTTATCAGAACACTGTGTACTGGTGATTTTTTACTTCATTTTTACTTGCTTCTAAGGGCTTCCCAAGTTGTTTTTAGCTGAAATTTTCCATCTCCAGAGGGGGTTCGAAATTGCCTTATCAGTTCTTGTCATCAAAGGCTGAAGAGAATTGGGAATACCGTTTATGTGACAGAAGAACACATCAGAGAGGAAAATACACTTTTTGTAGCTTGATAAAATAAACAAAAAATCTCTTTGGCCTACTATTCAATATAAGCCAAAGATTAGTTCGCAAAGAACAATATAAGAAAATAATATTGTTGTTAAACATGCCTAGTCCTTCCCTTCTTTTTTCTTTTGATCACAACCAGTAAAAAATTGCGAGTATCTAAATCACATCAAACGGGATGTGAGCCCACAATCGGAGTCATTCAGAGGAAGAATTAAACAAATGCTCCGACTCTATTCCTTCTCTTCTTTTTCTTTTCTTTTCTTTTCTTTTTTTTTTTTGATTAACAAACGGTAGGAGAGAACAAACATCGGAACTAGAAACAAGTCCGCAATCACTATAAATCCGATCCAACTAAAAGACCCATTAATGGGAGAAATAATTCCAACAAATAAGGGGAATAACATACTCACGCATGATTGAGGGGATATTCAAATTTCTAACCTGCTAGTGAGACACAAGAGTCATGACCAACTGACCTACCCTGTTGGTTTGGTCTTCTTCTTGAACACTTCAACAACCACAGGAAAAAGGCTGATGTTTAGCATTTTCATTGAAGAGGAAATTGAGAGCGACCTTACAATATGCCATTAATTTCCTATGAATGCATATTGCCAAATGAAAATACCAACTACAACGTCGCAAAGCTAGCTAACTGGATCATTTCCAGTAATTTTTTGGCATTGTCAATTACACGGCGGACATTATTCCATTTGTTGGTAAAATTACAGAAGTCACAGGGGCATTCCAATTAAGGAAATCCCCAAATTGAACGCCAATCTAGACGAGATTTGAACTATGTGAATTTGTTCCAATCCAGAGAGTAGAACGCAAATGGAGAACTACAAGAACACCTGTACACTTAGACATATCTCTGAAACGTCGAAGGTCGACAATCTAGGAAAATATAAGTAGTCACAAAACATTAAGCGGGAAAATATCAGTAGTCATAAAACCTTGAGAGCTATGAAATAGGCCGAAACCAAACACAGACAGACTTGAACATAGTATCTACACCTACTCAGCTCTAAGTACAAACCAAATGAAATCAAGCCTTGGGTCTCAATTAAATAGTGCTACATGAATCTGTTTTCCTCATTGAGTTCGGTCAAGGGCATGAACCTTATCAAGTACTTGTCCATATTTGTGAAGTACTTTTACATTGCTGTTCAATCTGGGAAAATCACTTCTGATCGCAGCAAGTTCAAGCATAAGCTGGCTTAACTAATCTTGGTCCTTGCCACAAGCCAGTCAGGAGAATAAACTGAATAATCAACAAATATAGATACACAAGGTCTTAAGAGCATCAAGAACATAGACGAGACAATCAAAAAAACAAAGGATAACATGGAACAATACGACAATTACAGGAGAGAGAGATATTTGTAAGCAAGTAACAATCACCCAACAACTAATAGTCTTTACCTCACTTCTAGATTTACGCGGATATTCTGCACCTGCTACTCTTCCAAATCCTCGCTCACTTGACGTACGCGATCCCCGCTTTTACCAGCTGTTTGTTTCCTATTTTTCTTGCTTTTAGCTTTTTTGGCTTTCATCCGACGCTTCTTCTCATTGGCATCAACCCACGCATAGTCAGATGGTATGTGGAAAGGGTCAGTCTCATCCCTGAAGCTACGGCCATCACTGTCACTTGATTGCCCACCATGGCTCCCTCTCATCCACGAGATCCACGATGTGGATCCCTCAGTTTCCTTATGGGATTTGGCATCTTCATAGTGCACAGGGCTAGAGAGAGGGGTTGAGAATTCCTCCATTGGCTTAAGCTCCTCAAACTTGGTAAAAGTGACTAGAACCCTAATGGTTGGAACAATGGGGATAGCAACCTGCGGGAGGAAACCAGTGAAATGATTTTCGTGTCAAAGGCCAATGCTAGAGTGCGCTGGAACTGCTCATCAGATTGAATAAAATACTGCCATGGCGAATTACAGGATATTGGATTTGATGACTGATGAGAGTCAAGAAAATCCATCCAAATATCAATTGCATCGATACAAAATCATAACAAAAGTTGGAATAAATCAACTGCCCGCCGAAGTATTCCTAACTATCAGCACCAAAAAGATGAGTGAATGTTCTAGCTTCCAACTAATCTTTATAAATAGAATGCATTTATGATCTGAGAGATTGTGATAGCCATGACGTCATGCAGACTGTAAGCAATCATAGTGAATAAAAAAAGTTTATCCAAAGGATAAATTTAAAGAACACTGATTCCAACATAGACTTGGGGTAAATTGAGATAGCTTTTTTGGATAGCTTCATATTTCATTATAGGGCAGGCTCAGCTTTAGAGGCAAGAAAAAACGGACCTAACATAATTATGACTACAAGATCATTTCTCAATTGATTCAAAAAATGACGTGTAAAATATACGTTCCAAAAAGTTGTAGCATATAAAGCTGTAAACAGAGGACTTTTCATTAATACTGGATAGCATTGTGATTCACGAGGTGATATTATCATCTAACCAGGTAGCAAATGTTTCTACAAGTCTTGGCGAGCATTAGCGCCTCCTCTTTAGTCAAAACATTGCACCTCACTAGGAGATTTGGGTTCCAGTCTTGCGTAGGCAATACTTTCCACCCCCCCCCCCCCCCCC
This sequence comes from Rhododendron simsii, assembly GCA_014282245.1. Lineage (NCBI taxonomy): Eukaryota > Viridiplantae > Streptophyta > Magnoliopsida > Ericales > Ericaceae > Rhododendron > Rhododendron simsii. The sequence goes on from CM024961.1 coordinate 26,435,969, forward strand.
CCCCCCCCCCCCCCCCCCCCCCAGGGCCCAGAGACCCCAAAAAAAAAAACTAATACATTTTCACAGTTTTGGCAAATCAAGACTCCAGAAGCAGAGAAGAGAAAAAAGACAAGTAAGAAGCATGTCATTGCTTTTTGTCACTTTTCATGGAGGAGTTCAAGAGCCATTTCATGGAAGAGTACATGTGCCATGTCATGGACTGATGGAAAAGTTCATGAGGCATTTCAAGGAAAAATACTGACATTACATAAGTACTTATTAAAGATTTCTAGATACAATAAATAAAATAATATGTCGCATTTCATGGAATAATGAATTGTTTTTACCCTTATCAAAGATCTCTAAATACAGTAATATGTCACATCTCTGCTAATATAAAGATTATGATACACAAGCTGAAAGATCCTTATCATCTCCGTTAGTTACAGCAAGGAAAATCTAGAGTCCATATCAGTCTAGGATTTCAAATCGCTCATTTTGTACTTCTTAAATATACCAATGGTTTTTCCTTAGTTTTTGTTGTACCCCAACCAGAATAGTATTTTCCTTTTATACGATGATGAAGTTAGCTTGGTAACACTTCTGCAATGCTCAGAATGCTTTTAGAATGAAGTTTCGTTTAGTAGTTTCTTCAATATAATGACATTAAACTCTGGTCCATATCTTAGTTTTGGCAGCTTTTTGTATTGGATCCTTAACCAACCAAGCCATTTAGCTAAGTTTTTGGTTATGAAATAATGCTTACCTTCCAATAGAAAAGGTCTGTTTTCACAGACGTGTCACAACCTTACCCATACCCAACAATTTTTTAGGTTTTCCCCGTATCTAAGTATCAGTACTACACTTTACGAGTGAAATAACCATATCAGTGAAAGTTGAAAGAAGAGAACCTAATCATACTGGATAAAAACAATTGGGAAAAATAGTTCCTATAGAATAAAAGAAGAAAAGGACAAGGAATAAGCCACTTACCTTAACAGGAAACGTGCCAGGAGGAAGTTTTGTAGTTAAAAGCTCCCTCAGTCTCCTGATAGCTTTCACTTTGTTTGCTAAAATGTCCAGTAAAGGCAAGAGCTCTTCTGTCTTCAGAGGGAAATCTGAGGTCAGCCACAAAACAGGCCTTAAACCCTTTTTAAACTCACTCTCAGTCTTGGACTCACTGGTGGTTCCTTTCTTCTTTTTCTTCTTGATCCCTTTATCTTTGTCCTCTTTGGAAATGTCAGAAGGTAATCTCTGATTATCATTGTCTCGCTGGTTATTACCTTCTGTGGCCAACTTAGAGAACTTCTTCAAGACTTTTGAATCCTCAGGACCATCACCTCCATGTTTTGAACCTTTCTTGTTCCAACCAAACCAAGACTTCTTCTCTTTCATAGCACCATTAGATTCAGAACTTTCAAACGAAACCCCATCGCCATCTTCACGGAAATCGTGAACCCCGTGTTCCTCGTCCTCACAATGAACATCCGAGTTTCCCATTTTAAGTGCAGAATCCAACTGCATTCTTTCTTCAGCCGTCAATACTTCATCATACTCCCCTCCATTTCCTATCCGTTCATCATCATCCACAGAAAAAAGCTCCTCATCTGTCATAGCACCGGGGACCCGCCTTGATTTAACGCTCACCATCACATGAAGCATATCATAAACCTTAGCCCTCCAATATCCAACTGCCTCTGTCCTCTCCTGCCGCCTCCAATTCAGATGGGGAACCAGCTCCGCCTGAGTAACGTCAATACCAGGCCTATACATGTTAGTACGCGACATTAAGGCCACTTCATGTGCAACTTCGGCTTCAGTCGGTTGCACACCGGCTCCCTCCAAAGCATTTGTGATTTCTCTCTCTTTATGAGCAAGCACGATCAGAGAACCAGGAGGCACCGATACATTCCCATCCTCAGAAGAATACCCTTCCCCGAGGAAAAGGAAAGTCTGATCAGACCGTTGGATTCGGAACCCATCAAACCCGGCAAGGGTCATATCAGCGCGAAGGTTGGACCCACGCTTCCAAATTCGGTAAGTGTCTGATGGTGCGATCCGGCCAATGAACGGAATGACAGAGCTCTCAAAATGGAAAGTTATCTCCATGTAGAAATCGCGAATTCGAGAAGCAGAAGCAACAATGCGAGGGAGCCTACGGCACCACTTGGCCCAAGCAAGAGGCTGATAATGCCTTGCAATGATCATAGCAATGTTTTCCTCTCTGGCACAAACTGCTTCTTGGAGAGCGCTCCAGCCATTCTCGTTCTGTAAACTCCAGTCAGCACCTGCTGCCATCAAAATCTCAGCAGAGGTAGGATCCCTTAGGCGCACCGCAAGATGCAGAGGGGTCTCACGCTCCAGAACATCCCTCCGGTCAATAACTGCAGATACGGCTTCAGCTTGAAGCTCCGCAGTGAGAGATTCTTCTTCGGTATTAACCTCACCAGCCTTTGCAAGCCGAGGGATACTGGCAACGAGTTTTCTTAGCGTAGAATAGTCACGGCGTGCAACGGCCAAATGAGCAGGACTGTGGGCATACTTTGACCAGTCTTCCATTGATTTCTTTCTCTTTTCTATTCTCTGAACAAAGATATAGTGTCTCCCATTGTCTTTCTTCTAAGAATTCAAGCTACACAGTTGAAACATCAGGTTACTCAAAACTCTTGTATCTTCCAAGTTCCAACAACTTCAATCTATTTCTAGGTCTAAAACCCACTAGGAAACCGAGCAGCAAAAGGGTTTTCACGCTCCAGCCCTCTATATCTACAATTAGCTTCAATACGCCTCTTTAGTTAGTTTAACAAATCCAAACCGGGATAAGAATAATTGTTTGCCAGAAATTCAATTCCAAACTACTCCAGAAAAATGTCACACACTCCAGTGCACGGAGGCCACTCCAGGGTTCAAATCTGGAAAATAAAAATACAATGAGATTTAATTACACAAAAAGTATTATGTTCAAAACCATCTCTCTCACTCTCATCTGAAACTAATTGTATGCGTCAAATACCAGATAAAATGGATACAGTCAAAGCCAAAAGAAGTTTAGGAAAAACATTTAGGGGGTGATAAATAAGCCAAATGAGCTAAGAAGGTCGTTGATCGAGCTTGGTTTGAAAACTTAACGAGCTTCAAAAATATGTTCGAGTTTAGCTTGCTTATGAGACAAGATGAGCTCAAACGAGCATTAATCAAGCCAATCTCGAGTAGCTCAGACTTTTTATACTTCCTAATCCGAACGAGCCGAGTAGTATTTTGTTCAAGTTTGGTTTGAAACCTTAACTTTAGCTTCAAAAAAATGTTCACACTTTGGTTTGTCTAGGAAACAAACCGATCTTAAACAAGCTTTTAACAAATGAACAAGTAATCCGAACCACCCAAGTAGTAGTTTGTTCAAGCCTGGTTTGAAACCTAACCTCAGCTTCAAAAAATGTTCAAGCTTGGTTTGTCTACAAAACAAACCGATCTTGAACAAGCTTTTAACAAACAAACACGAGCTCGAACTCAAGTTAAGCTTGGTTCAATTAGCAGCCCTATCCAACTCACACATATAAGCTCACACGTTTTTCGTTATACATCTAACCCTATACATATCAATTTTACCTTTGCTGGACAAAATTCCTTCAAAAGAGAAAAAAATAAAAAATTCCGAGGAAATCTTGCCTTCCAGGCATCTCAAACGGAACTGAAGCAAGTACTACGTCGTATAAAAAGTACTGTGCGCGCGCGCGTGTGAGTAAAGTAACAGTCTTTGACAGTTTCTCTCTCAAATGTGGAGCTAGAATGCGAACGGAAGTACCTATATTGACTCGATCGTGCAGCTTTTTCAGTCTATGAGCTTCGATGAAGCTCCAGATTGAACGAGGCTTTGATGAAGCTTTGTGTCGATCGCGTTCATCTTTGACGAGCTAGATCCGACCCGTTCCGCCCCCCCGACACAAGCTCAGATCTCTCTCTCTCCTCTCTCTCTCTCTCTGTGTAAATCTACAGTACTTTGTATAGTTTGTACTGTTACAATGCAAGCGTGCTTTCCCTGGAGAGAGTCCGAGCTTGAGGTCTCAGTGACGCGTCTCTTCTTTTTCTTTTACTCAGAAGGTCAGTGACATCGGATTAGGATTAATACCTAATTAACTACTACTACTAGAATTAATAGTTTGAACTTTCCTAAATCCTAATTAAACTTTCCTAAAAGTTCAATTGATACCTAATTAAACTTTCCTAAAATTGAAAATTTTCGATTTGTTGAAACCTCGTCGTCGGGTGAACTAAATTAATTTGTGACGTGCATTCCTTATTTCTTAGATTCTATAAAGGATTTTTTTTAATAATCGGATGTGAATCAGCTTACGCATACTTTGAGAAATTTTGAGGTTATGAAGTTGAGTCCGGCTCCTCTTCAATCCATAGGAAATTGGAGGATCCTCCAATTCTAATTCAATGGTTATGATTACCCTAATATCTCCAGCCCTAAAACTCATATGGTATCCTACGGGCACCCAATAACTCCCCTAATATTTTCTAATTATCACATTTCAGACACCAATTTACCAAATTCCAAACATTAGGAAAACTTCATATCATAATTTTAACAACAAGTGCAGATTCAAAGAACTATCAGATTCACAGGGTTAATCAAATAACTCCTTTTGCATTTCTTCTAAAAAAAAATTTCTGTAAAAATTATCTTACGTTCAATTACTTACTCTTACGATTTCTTTCTAATTTTCATAACTGAATCTTAATTTCAATTTTTTTACATACAAGAACAACTACATAAATGGGCACAGGACACAGCGTGAAGCACATGTAAAAATACACTAGTATCAGTAAAAAAAAACTCATGAGCTTCATAATAACATAATATTAGCCGAAAAAACCATGCTAAAAAAAATTGATATAATATTAGTAAAAAAATCCTCATGAGCTAGTATATGATATCAGTCGAAAAAAATTCTCATGAGCTATATAAAAAAGTTTTCAAAGGTAGGTTTAACGGGGAGAGAAAACATCATTCAAAAAAAAATTAATGAATTTTTTGTAAATTTCGAAGATTCATGAATTTTTTTCGCCGTTCAAAAAAAATGGGGATGGAAGACGCTTATGTAATTGAAAAATATTTGGAGAGTAATTGGATGCCTGTAGAATACCATATGAGTTTTGGGGCTTGAGTTACTAGAGTAACGTTGACCATTAAATTAAAATTGGAGGATCTTCCAATTTCCTATGAATTGGAGAGGAGCCGGACTCTCTGAAGTTGACGACTATACCAATCTATTCAAGTATGTAGCCGTATGTGTTTACTTTTCGTTGGGAAGTCGTGAAGTCACCATGTATCACCTAACTATAATTAATACGTGATACTTGAAGCTTAACCTACATCGAAAAGAAATCCAATTGCTTTATTGAATGACCCATTAAGATCATTGATGTAAATCATTATAAATTCTTCACCTCAAGAAATACACATGACTGTCACATCCCAATGATTTTGGATTGTATGGATGCTTGATGAAAATAATCAAAACGAATCATATTGTCCAAATGAGTTTTCTTAACGCTAAATACTTATTAGACAGTCAACTATCCTTATCGCGTTTGTTAACTTTAATAGTTACATTTGAATCACCTAATCCCATTACAATCTTAATGTGACCATTTGCTCAAGCAATAAATAAGTCTCATTAAATTACAAATAATTGATCGTGATACGCGCTTGATATTGGATGGTTTAAGTGGCGGTCTAGTAGGTAGCATTTGTTAATCAGATTCCATGATAGCACAATATCTATCGATATCAATTAAAAAGTACTCCATAAATTTGGAAAGTACCATACGCTTTTCAGTACCTACTGCAAGTATGACCATGATCGTCGGACACCTCTAGGGGAACAATATGCCAAGAAGGCCCAAGGCATGATTGAGTCGCGAGGCTGAGCCTCTAGTGGTGTTCCGAAGAGGACTAGGTGCTAGGTCTCATAAGATTTATTCAATTATGTCAAACTACATAATAAGTGCTTCTTTTCTCTTTCTTTTTTTTTTTTGTAAAATAACCGGATGTTCGAACCAGCTTGCGCACTTCTCAACTAATTCCGGGACCCTGAAGGTAACAAACAACATAATCTCTAAACCTCAAGGTTTAAAATATTTGACCTCCATGAAAATAGAACATGTGACATGCGTGCTTAATGGCAGGAAAATACTTGTTTTGATTCGAAGCAAGACTTCCTCAGCGATCTATTAGTCAAATTATGTCGTTAGTACCCGGCAAAGTATGATTCGTCAAACACATGGTGCCCAGCACCCTTCTCCGCACACAACCCAATAATTTTTCATCAAAAAAGGCTGTTGATCTTGAGGATGGAGATGCAGTTCATAGAGAGGAGGGGTGATTGTATCAAAGTACATCAGGATCCAGCTAATTCTCACGTGAAGATCTGATTGGCCGATTCAGAAAGGGACCACGTGCCCTACAACCAATGTCCATTGATTGTTCAGTGACTTCAGTCCCAGCTGACCAATCATTTTCCTTGGACAAGATTTTTTTACTACCACTCAGCTTTCTATTTTTCTCTTGAACTCCTTCAGTTTTTACAGACTTCAAGAAATAAAATCTGAAATAGACCACAAGTGGACTCTCAATTGCCAAGAATGAAGGATGCCAGGCACAGAATTATAGGGCAGCAACCAGTACTCACCGCACGGAGCCACGTTCAGAAGAACGTAGAGACTCCCGCGTATAGCTCAAAAAATGACAAGAAGAAGATTATACCTTACGCCGAACTGAAACAATTGTCCAGAGGTGTACAGGATTTCCAGTGAAAGGGATTAATAGATCGAAGGGAACGGAGAAGTTTTGATTGTCATCCTAATGATAATAGTCTCATTAACTCGAACTTCCGACATTCACCACGATCTCGAAAAGGCACATTCTTCTCATTAAAAGATGAAGAGAGAACTTTCTTGGAAATAAACAATCATCCTCCTAATGGTAACAATGCATTTGACTTTGAAAGTGAAAAAAAAAAAAACTACAAGACAAATCCGGAATAAATATCTATCCAAAAGACTGAATTGCTAAGAAAAAAAGCGGCGATAAGCAACCAAAATCAAGGACAGCAACCCAATACTCACCACGTTGAGCCGCATTCAGAACAACACAGACAATCCGACATATAGCTCTAAAAACTGACAAGAAAAGAAGCCATACCTTATGTCTGAAATAAAATAAATGCAAATACCGCATGATTTGAACTAACGTCATGTGTTACTGATTTACCAACTATCACCTATAGCTTTCCCCTGCCAAATCAGTCATCTACTTACACGTTGCCGGCGCAAAAGAGCACCTTTGAACAGTTGTTGGTCGTGGAGGACTTGTGCAGATCAAATTGAAATTTCACAAGGCCAACTTCAAAGTTGTCTCAGGTGGATTTGAAAGCTTGCCAAGCCCGTTCAGTAACTAATCCACCAAAATGACTTGACATGTCAGGCACCACCAGCTTGACATGAGAATTCATGGCTTCTTCAAGACACCTGTAGTTCAATACAAAAATAAGATACCAAAATGAACAAATTGGGTTCATAGTTCTGATTCAGGCACTTGTTCTCCATCATTCAGGTAGAACCACTACTGTTCCAAGTGAGCATATTCATGTAACATTTCGTTTATTCATTTATAACTGCATTTTAATAACCGTCTATTATTTTGTTTTTGCATCACTACTTTTTTGAGAAGTAGAATTACTTAAAAGAAATGCCAAAACAGGGCACCCACGTACCCAAGAAGTATACGCCCGAGGCCCCGAACTAAAACCACGTCATCCATATTTGAACACAATGCCCAACAAATTCCTCAAAACTAAAACGGAAAAGAAAAAAGATACCCTAAGCAACACACGCGCGCGCGCACACACAAAAAGAAGAAGAGGAAGTGAGCATCATCCCCCTTATAGAGTTAACGTCTTAACGATACTCTCAGCATTCTGAATAAGGCATCACTCACTCAACACCAAGATGTGTAAACAAATCTAAAATCCCTTCCGTCACAGGGCAATCAAGAATAAGCAAATCTTCATCATTTCCTGTTCTCTTCACAAAAATTACCCCTCCGCATAGACCTTCCCCAAAAATGGTTAGGATGGTATACCTAGCAATTTGACCAAGCAAATAAAGTCACTTTGGTTGGGGCACATTCTTTTCCATAACCGTCACTAAGTTTTTAAGTCTCACCCACCCCAACGAGATACTCAAGGCATGATTCGACTGAAGAAAACAATCTCAGGAAGATTCTCACTAGCACAAGAAATATTGTAATGCCCACTACTAAGGACATAAGAGGATCAAGCGATCTGGCCGCAGACGCGCCTTGCCAATTTTTTTGGGGGTTGAAGTCCTCCATCTGAAAGTTGTTTTCATCACACTAATTTGTGGAGATAAACCATTCATCTTTGGATTCTGATAGGCATGCCATGTGCACATGCAATTATGGACCTCAGACAAGGTGGCAAGATCTATCAGATTCGGTGGTGGTGACTCAGGAACCTTCCACTGTGCTTGTATAAAGAGATGAGGAAGAAACATCTGAATGGGTGAAGCCAAACCTGCAAGGACTCGAAAGATTTGCAGGACAGGCTTTCACTAAATCTGGCATGAAAAGCCGGTTAATTAAAAGAAGTGTGGGTATATGGATCAGAGGTGGTGCCCCTTGGCCCTTGATCTAAAAAAAAAAAACTAGTTTGGTCATTCCACATTTAAAGATCAATATTCAGACAGATGGAAAAGATAACCGTGATAAAATCCACAGAAGCAGTATAATTCCCGGACGGCCTCACCTTTAAGACCTTACCAACTTGATATCAAAAAGGGGCCTCAAGTGATTCATCCCAAACATCTCCACTTCCATTGGAAGCATCTTCAGCATCTTCTTCCATTGAGAGCCTAATATATTCCCTGTGGGCAAAACGATCCCACTCTGTCAAGTTTGGATTCTCCCGCTCCTGTTCAAAATACAACATCACTGGGTTTGTTAACAAAACAGGTACAGCAGTTTTGTAATAACAAACAATTCTAATTCCTGACCAAAACAATTGCTGAGAATGTATTGAAACTATCTTGCATACCTGACGAATCAGAAAAGGGTCCCGAGTTTCAAAGGCCATGAACTTATTCAGGTTAAAAAGGATATTGAAAAAGCTTCCGGAAAGTTTACTTCCTTTCAAGTCACTTAGTGTAAAATACTTGTCATTCTGCAAGGAAGAAGGCAAAAGTGTCACACTTCCAATAGCATTGTCAATCCTTTAGTTTAAGTAATTGGGGATTTTAACAGGCCAATCTTCACCTCATATTAACACCAACTTATCCCAGAAACAAATTCGGACCAGGGCATATTTTACATTACAGGAGGCTGTGATAAAACTTTGCTTCTGATCAATGCAACAGTTCAATAACCAAAACGTGCTTTAATATAAAATGGTTTGTGTATGACAGAACTGGAACTACTAAGTGTAAAAAGGAAAATGCAGGAACATCAATAATTCAGGTCACAGGAACTATTTTGAAAAACCATCATCATCTACCACCCAAAAGAAGGTTACAAATTGGGGACTCGTCTATAAATACCTCGTAAAGAGAATTCACAATAATCTACAGTGTTCAGAATTACATGATAGAACACCAATTCCCCCCATCCCTCTTAATAAGAAAGAGAAGACCATGTTGCATTCCATGACTGTTTAAAATTACCGTAATAAATATGCAATCAAATTCACAAGGGGAAGTAATTACAGTGGTCGTCTGCCGAGGTCAACATTGGAAAGCTAATTCATATATAGCTAGTACACAGGAAATGAAGAATCAAAACCATCACTAAAACAGATTCAGAAATAAAATACAATAGACATTTAACCTCTGGCCCAATCATATCAACTATCTGACACAGAATATCCTCAAATAGCACTGGCTCTTGGGCCATGCATTCCATTCGATGCAACTGCTCCTCATAAAAGAATTGCATTTCATTCCTTGTCAAAATGCCATTTCCATCCAAGTCTATACACTTGAACCTGATTGAAAAAAATGCAATGTCAAGTGCAGCAAATGATAAACCAGAAGGTTTGGCAATTTCTCTAACAGTGAATTCATCAACCTTCCAGTGAGACTACATTGAAAACAGAATCTCAAACAAAGCAGGGGAACCAAAAAAAGAGGCACAGACACTATATCTGTGGAAGTAACACTCTGGTGATAAGCTTGTCCTGTAAGACTCCCTTGTGAAGGCACTAAAATCTTTAAGGTGCACTGGTTTAAGTTTAATCTCCTCCGTCTAAAGTTGCAAGTATTAGAACTCAAGCATTTAATTTGAAGGATCATTCTTTCTTATTCTTTTAGAAATGAAAAGAAAAAATCTGCAATTAGAATCAACAAATTATGTTCTCTGTTCTAATGCATAAAATGCAAAACTAAAAGAACCATTGTTACATAACTTTCAACACAGCATATTGGCTACTAAGTAAGAAGTAGACCCTGCCTAGTCTCCCATCCTTGAAGCTATTTCAACTACGCATACATTGTTACAACATTGAGGTATAAAGGGGTGGTACATGAAGCCTGGAGAGAAAAAATAAAATACAAAACGTTGACAACACATGAAACTGATTCTCTAAGTGCTGAAAGTCTATTTTCTTCATTTTTCTAATGGTTTGCTGTGGTAGTCTACTAGTCTCCACCTCATCCCTTATTTCCTAGAGGTTTATAAAGAAAGGACATAGGAGTCAGAAGGTCTTTTTTAACACTTCCGCCTCTTAATACTCCCCAAGCTCCCATATCAATCTCTAGCATTTGAGAGCAACTCGCCAGAATGACCAAACAAGCCTCCACCGACCAGAATAGCATATGCCATAAAGCCAAATGCCAATGGACTATGCAAATAAAGTCGATCCATATGGATTCCTTGTCCCTCTTACATATGATACACCGTGGAGAATGCATATTGCAAATAGGTCACCTTATCAGAAAGATATGATTAGTCACACGACTGTGATTTGCCAAATCCCACTACTCAACACATCTCTGCAGAATGCAACTTTGCTTTCAAATTATAAAGAAAGAGGGGTTCAGAATTGATACAGCAGCAACAATATTGAAAGACCCAAGGCACATGTATATGTATATGTGAATATAAATATATAATATGTATATAATATAATACAATATATGTGTGTGTGTGTGTGTATTCATTTACAAGAAGTTTTATGACCACTTATAATTGCCTACTTGCTCAACCAGAAAAATATTATCCAAATACAACGAGACAGATTATCATGACAGGCTGATTATTTGAATATCTCCTCAGACTAAATGTTTCCTTCAGAAATACCTTGAGATTCGTGCAGTTCAATGATTCATCAAACTCACAGAGTCAACGTGGCGAAAATATGACTAAAACATCCATAAATTGATTTATGAAGACAAATATACCAGTACTCGAGACTAGGCTCAGCTGACTTATCCTCTTCCGATAGTATGAAGTAAACAAAATCTTCATATCCCATCTTTCCCTCAATAGTACTCGTAAACTTTCTCGGGACCTGAGTTGATATGTAAGCATTAAATTGAAAAAAATAAGAATAAGATGAAGCATTTATGTATAGAGAATTCTTTTGCACAAAGAAGGTTGTTTAATCTGAGCAAAATAGCATTATATGCATGACACAAACCTGGGAAAATATTCTATCAACGATCCTGTAGGTAAGTGCATGGTTGCCATATCTAATAAGGTTCTCTTTATCAATCAAGAAATCGTGATCTGTATCCAGCTCCCAAAACTTGCAGTATATGACGTAGAAGTGTTCATAAGAGAAATATCTGTAAGAATTTCAAGCAATAGACGAGCAAAAATAAGCATAAACAGTTTTAGAATGTGACAACAAACAAGAATTTGTTTACAGGAAATTTACATGTTTTAATTGAAAGAAATGGACTATTTCCTTCCAGGAAAATAAAATTTAAGAAGAAAACCTGGTAAAATGGATGTAGCAGCAATAGTATGAGAAAGGCCAGACTTATTTTCATTTCATGAGACAAGTTAGAAACCTCGCCGATGACTTTTCCTAAAAAGCCACTTTCGTTTGCTAATGTACCTTAAAACTTTGTTGATGTCTTCCTCTTCATCTGCATGTTGCATTGCAGCAATTAAGTTTCCACGTTTCAGCTCCCTCAGAGTAAGATGACCATTTCCCAATCTATTCACGTAGTAAAATATTCTGTACACTACAGTTTCAGCTGGACAATTGAAAAATGGTTAAAATGCATCAGACAAACATGCCATCGTTAACAAGTACTGGTAAATATGAAAACATATCTCGAAAACAATTAAGCCTGCAATATCCGCAATGGGTTTTGCTGGATATGAACCAATCAGACCACTCTTCCTTTGACTAGCAACAATCAAAATGACGATGAGAAATATAGGAATCAAAGGAAACTGAGACTAAAAGCATCACCCAAAAAGTAATACACAGCACAAGCTAAAATTCATGTGAAAACCAAGATTAAACAGAAAGCACGTCGCTAATCAATACAGAATTCAAGGAAACTTTGGAAAGAACAATCAGATATGTTGTCTATAAGGGTAATCTGCCTCATTGTTGAGTGCTGCAATAAAAAGGTATCATTATTCTCTTAACTCTGATGTACACATGATGAGCAAATGTGCATCCAGGCCCTTTCTTTTTTCATACATGATGCAACATAGAGATACAAATAGGATGAACAACAGAAGTGGGAGAGAGAGAACAAAGATTTTCCAATAATCAAATTATGTTCATGAACCAAAGCGAATGTTGCTTCTGCCTGACTAGGAGGTTAGAGGGTGGCAACCAAATGATGGCTTTTATAAAGGAGTATTTCCACCTAACTAAGAAAAACAATAAAGGCCTCACAAAGAACACCCCAATGCAGGGGGCTGTAACAACAACTGCCTATCAATCTTCCCGTACCCAATTGGGATATCGTAAGACCCAAGACTTGATCCCTAGCAGTCTGAAACCATCTAACACTAAAGGAAATACACCACTATATTAGAAAATATGCTAAGAATATCAGAATGACTCATTCGAAAATCTTTACGTTAATCTTGCATGGGTTGCTTCACCTCTTTTAGGCATGCTATATGAGAAGAAAAAAGTCAAAGGCTAGTATTTTAACAATTATTATGTGCTAAAAATTTTTACTAAATCCGCCCAGATCTAAGTTCTAACTCACAGCTAGGCTAGACATGTTTTGGCTACAGTGAATCTAGATATATCCAACTAGGATACATGTGATTTATGGCGTCTTCATGCAGTACCAAATCGTGAGTGGGCCAATCACAATGATTTTTATTGTGCATGAGGTTAATAATAAATGAGTGCCATCTACACCTACAACCAAATTTGAATCAAAGAAGACAAACAATTAAACTAGAATTTTCTGAGAGTTAAATCTTCGAAATACACACCATGCATAAGACCTTATAAGAGTCAGAAAGAAACAATATGGCTAACATACCATATCTATCTTGAAATTCAGGCGTGCTCTGCAAGAACTCCAACCCTGGATGAGTTGCCAAAAGTTCTCGAAGCACAGGTTTGAAGTCATCCTACAGTCAGGTCGATAAATCCATTCAGGAACAGAAGAACTCAAATTAACTGTCACGCACTTAAATCGTGTATACAAACGAATCTCTTCTGATGGCATAGCCACCGGACAAGTGCCACAGACACAGTTCACGCAAAACCATATCGATAAAAAGATGGCTCTTAAATTCCTCATAGATGTCAAAGGGAGGAAAAATAAAAATATTAAACGCAAAAAAACACCTGGGTAAGGTATTTGAGATCTGGCTGCTTTAAGATTGTAAATATTTGAGTTGCAATATCTTTCGTCAACATGTTGCCATTGACCCAATAATCAACAAAAGCATCCCTGCATGTTAGTAAGCAAATAAGAACAAAAGCATCCAACAGCAGATGAGAATATCACGTGGCAGCAATCATCAATTACAACTTTAGGAAAATCAGCACTCAAAAACCAAATAGCACTCGACGCACATTCTATGACAGTCCATAATTATCAATTCGGTTGCCTATTCTATAGTGCCCCAACAATATGCAGTATAGAATAATAATAAAAAGAAATAGATTTCCTGAACCCCAAGACAAACTTTCAAAGACTTTTCTTCACACAGGAGCCCAACCTTGAAGTGCTGACTGTGAGCACAGTTTAGCTAGAGGTGGCAAAAGGGCGGTTGGGTTGGTTTTGGGCGGGTTGATACGGTTCACGGGTTAGATGTGGGCGGGTTAGATATGAGTGAGTGAGTGGATTGGATTTGGGCGGGTTGCCTACCCATGAACCCACTTTGGATCCAATAAATGCATGCCTCTGCTTTGGACACAAAATTTGTTGGGAAAACCAAAGGGCTCGCAGTTGGGTTGGTTTTGGGCGGGTTGATACAGTTCACGGGTTAGATGTGGGAGGGTTAGATATGAGTGAGTTGATTGGATTGGATTTGGGCGGGTTGCCTACACATGAACCCACTTTGGACCCAATAAATGCATGCCTCTGCTTTGGACACAAAATTTGTTGGGAAAACCAAAGGGCTCTCTCTCTCTCTCTCTCTCTCAAACTCTTTAAGAGAAAACAATAATAGGCAATCAAAGCATGAAAGCAAAGTCATGGACGATAGGGGACAAAGAGCGTGACTTTGTTAGTCACGAGGTTAAGGCTTGATTTGGAATGGTAATTGAGTGCAAGAGGAAGTTATATGCATTGAGAGAGAGAGAGAGAGAGAGAGACGCATCAGCTCCAATTCTCGTTTTGATCCTCTGTTAAGATGTTTCCATGTTCTTAGATATGACACACCCACCCACACATTATAGGTATATAGTTAGAGAGAGAACATAAAAGTTATAAAACAAAGCCAATGGTTGGAAATTAAGCTCCCACGTACATTGAAGACAGTTCCAGCGTGGTTCTAGTAACCCATAGTTTGAAAATTATTAACCCATTTAAACCCATTTATAATGGGTTTACACAGTGTGACCCAATTACAACCCACTAAATAAATGGGTGAGTTGGGGAGGGTTTAAAACAGGCGGACATGGGCAGGTAACTGGGTTGGGGTTGAGATTGCCACCACTAGGTTTAGCAATTCCACCTTCTTAGAGATTTTACTGGAGCTTAGTTCCGATGCACCGGATAACTGGAAAACCACTTACGAAGGAATTTCATTTGGGAACCTAGGTTTACCAGATCTATACAGGATGGGAGCGGTGGATGAAGTTTGTCAGCTTCCATATACCATATAATTCGCTTATGGAAATGCGATCTTATATATGATTATACTCGTCAATATCCTCATCCATACCCTCATACGACATACATACCAATGATTGATAACCCAAAAACTCAAAACACACTGATACTTGAGTACAACATTGTCAAAATTAAAAAACAGATCACATCGGAAGAAACTAGCACTTATTAATAAGACACAAGGTGCATACCTTGTTACAAACCCCATGCACTCAATGTCAATCCTTCTAAATAAGGCACTAGAAATGAACGATGGCAGCTTGCAGATTTCCTTCGTAACTAGTTTAAACTCTGATATCCAAATTAGAAGTAAACATAGATTAATGGCATACCCCCCCAAAAAACAAAAGTTCTATGATAAGAGGACTATCTTATCAACAATGGTACTCGATCTATATCTCACCATGAATTTGTAGCCCATCCAAGTGACCATAGAAAAACTGATTTATTCTGAACAAACATCGTTCTTTAATCTCATTTGGAGGTGGACGACCATTTTGAAAGTAGAACTGCAACAGTTGCAAGCATTCCACCCAAAACGCATCATGGTTAGTAGCTAGCAACAAATAGAAATGGCACCATGCGAAGGACATGGTAGAGGAAACATTTCAAACAAATATGAAGAGAAAAAAGTAACATTCAAAGACTAGCTGACCTGAGGTATCAATTCTTTTACCGGCTCATTGACTAATTTTAGAGGAGAACCTAAAGTAGATGGCCCCACTCGCTGTCTCACAAAACGTGGAGAACCAGATGAACTTCTTGGTGAAAGTGGAGGTGCACTGCCAGCAGGAAACATGGAGGGTAATGAATTACTTGCAGCAGCCTTTGGGCTAGAAGATGTCCCAGTGACATTCAAGGGAACACCTGCCTTTGCATTGTTAAGCAACGATTTCACCTGCACTCAAAGATGACAGAACAAACCTTTTTTTAAACACATTGCTTACCATACTAACCAAGAAAAGAGACGAGAAGTGAAGAAAAAATGCAAGAGAATATAAAAAGTATAAAACGCATCCCTTCTCAGAAGGCGAAGTTAGAGCATACAACTGAGTAGTTTTAGTTTACCTACCAATGGCAAGCGCAGACTGTGTCTAAACTTTCTAATAAAACTGACATGGGAATGGAGAAAATATAAGAACACCACATAGCAGATAAGAGACTGCACTTCCATCAATAGATAGTTATCACCAACAGAATAATCTATGATGAGTAATATCCTTAATCTCTAATAGATTTTTGGCTTCTTTAGACATTTGCATTCCTATGAAAAGGATGTTAATACAAGCTGGCACGGTATCAATGAAATCTTGCATACTCTTTTCCTTGCATCTTCTGAACTTACACCAAAATGGAATAAGCAAGATACTCATTTAAAAGTTAAATTCCAGCAGACTGTTAAATGATATTTCAATGCCAAGCAAATATACCACCGGGTTCCCTTCTAGCACCAAAGCCACCTCTAATCAAATATCACAATTCTTATGGTTTTCTTACCAATTCCAGATAAATATCACCATCAAAAAATCCAAATTACCTTACCTCTCAACCCCGATCACATCAATCTTGATTCTATGCCCACAACCACAATCATGATCCACCACCAATAATATCAATATGTTTTCACAACCATCGCAATAGCCATTCCAACCAACATCACCAGCATCATCGCAGTAATGCAGTAACACACTAGGTCACCAACCAACAACTCATCACCACCATCCTTCACGTGAATGTTAGAACATTTCTAGTAGGCTTTTCTAAAGCATATATGAATACTGAAAGAGAAAGAATTCCAAAAGATCTTAGGAATACTAGAATGAGATATCATCAAACCAGTAACAAATTGGAAATCTGAAAAACGAGAATTAAGGAGGACTCTAACCTCTGATCAAGTCTATATCATCCAACCAGCAAAAAATAAAGGTGGATGCTAACCTAGCTAAGTATAAGATCTCCATTTTGAAACAGAGATTCACCTCCAAGCCTAATCCTTTAGCCAAAAGTTATCTAGTACATCCCAAGTACTCAATTCTAGCACACTTTTAACAGCTAAGAAATTCCTCCTCTGAGGTGTCCTCAACAACCTTGATCCTTCGACAATACAATCTTTTTTTCCCCTCAATTAAGCAGCAATAAGAATTATAATAACAAGCACAACCTTTATGACTATCACTTTGGCATACCTTGGATTTCAATGAGGAAACTCACACATCATTTTCAGGCAATAGAAAAAATTCCTCATGATCCTGTAGAGTTCTATCATTGATGTGTATTCTTTAGCTCAGCTCAAGGCAAAACTGCTAGTATCCTTGATTGGACAGGTAATCAGCAATTTCAACCATGTGTGCATGAAGACCTTCTATCTTTGGATTGGATGCTATGTGCTTGGTTCACCTGAGGACTAGCACTTGCTTTCTAACTTCTTCATTACTTGGTTTCGGTAGGTATAGTATAGACGAAAGATGTGGCTTTTTTGCCAAGTGAAGGGACTGTCGGGACCTGTTTCCTTTCATTTTCCCCAACTCCCAAGGTAAAATGCAAGGTCCTTCCTGATGTTATTGAACATAGGAAAGCTACTCCCATATTATAACAAAAATTCCTTCCTGAGGCCTATTCAACTTAGGAACGCTAACAGATCTTCAGACCACTAAAATTCGGGATTCAAACTTGTTAAAGTTTTTACTCTCAATATTAACTTAAAGCTGTACTTCAATCGTAGCTACTAGAATTGCCAGGCTAATTGGCGTGCAGGGATTTCATTGGTATATTAGATTTGTTCCAATTTTGAGATGCTATCGAGGGATCTCTAGCCAACCAAGTTTCAAAATCTGTACCAATTAAAAATCAATGAGAGAATGGTTCTTCTAGTAAGTACGCTATGAATAGAGGTCACTTAGCAAGAAATTCTATCACATTTGTCTAGAGGTGACTAGTAGACCCCTTGTTTACCGTATCATTAATTTCCCAAAACACTTCTTTGCCATGCTATAAAGAAACTTATATACATTCCTAGGCCATGGTTTAGTTCTGCTTTCCTATTGTGCCTTTTTAATCAAGCAGGATAAACTAGTTAATCTTTCCATCCCTCTTTCATCCAATAAGTTCGTTCACTGAAATACATGAACTACAATCACATGCTAGTCTCACTTAGATTCCCATTAATAACTAGAAGATGATATAAGAAACAAAATCAGAGAAGGCCACAGGGAACTCATGTGTTCAGAATTCAGATACCATACAACTCGAACATTTCTGAAATCCATAAATGCACCCTACCAGTCTAACTTTACATTGCAGGTACATGTGTCTTTCATCTCCATTTTAGTTTCTGTGTTTACTGGATATCCAATAGCCTGAGAACCGCGTGAACATATCAATGATACTATTGTAATTGGATAAGGTACACTCTTAAGAGTTAAGACCATTTCCAAACCTAAGCCATGTCATGGCCAACCCAAAAATTGGCACAATCTCTCAAAAGACCGTCCAACCGTACGCCAAATCCATTTCCGAAAAATTGCTTTCCCAAATCCTCTTTATATCTATCTACTGATATGTCCCACAAAAGTTCTCCCACAATGTTTGACACAGGGATTAGCTGGAAGGAAAATGTGAGAAAAATTTAAGGACAATTTTACTGTGCTTAATATTCAATCTTGCCATTTTCTCTCCTCTTTCCTCTCAAGCCAAACAAGGGAAGGAAATTTTTTTAAACTTTCACTTCTTTTCCTTTCCTTTTCCTATGTTCCAAACAAAGCCAAAGTTCCTGCACCTACCTCTTCACTGGTAGGTACCATAAAAACTAAGGGTGCAAACAAGCCGAGCAAAGCTTAGATGTGTTCGAGCTCAGCTTGTTTGCTAAACAAGACTAAAACTTGAGCTCGAGCTTGGCTCGTTTACTAAGCCCACTTAATTTACTTAACGAGCCTCTTTAAACAAGCCGAGCCCATAAATACAAGCCAAGATTTTGCGAGCCGAGCCAAGCTTTTAAGTATTGAGCTCGGCTCGTTTAGTAAACGAGCCCAAAATTTGAGCAGGAGCTCGGCTCGATTACTAAACCAATCCGAACCAAGCCAAAGCTGCTCGCAAGCAGCTTGGTTCGTTTGCAGCCGTAAATTAAACACGGCTCAAGCAAAAAAAAAATCTTCTCACAACCTCTCTCTAAACGTTGGAGCAACATTACCAAACCGAAAATTGACTCTGGCTTAAGAAACCATTGGACCCATGTAATCGAATTGCTCAAATTCATTCGAGTAAAAAGGAAATTACCACCGAAGCGGTTTCGGGGAGCGAGAGCCACTGATCGAACATCTTCCTGGCGACGTCCGGGTTCGATTTGAGCGCCGAGGGAGACACCTCCGGAATCTGCAGCAATTCGGCGTCGAAACACGCCACGTCGCCATTGAAATCCACGTCCATCGCCCGAAATCAAAAACAAAATCAATCTCTCATCCAAACAGATCGTCGCGGAGGTAGAGAGAGAAACCCTAGGAATTGGATGTGTTGGAGATGGGGGGGAAGGGAGGGAGGGAGGGGCTATGGTGGAGAGAGAGAAAGAGAGAATTGAGAGGTCGAAACCCTAGGAGAGAGAATGGGGGGCGGGGTGGGCGTTCGTTTGTTGAAGAGAGAATGGAGAAGCTCAATGAGGAGGAAGGAGGACACGCCCGTGCAGTTAAGAGAGAGAGAGAGAGAGAGAGAGAGGCCTGTGGCTGTGTAAATCTCCGGTCTACGTCACGAGAGAGGCACGTGAGTTGGTAATTCAATTGCGAGAAAGCCCCAAGAGTTTTACTTTAATAAAGAGTTAAGCCTTGGGTTTTTAAATTTTAGCGAATCGAACCCTGGTCTGTTTTCCTTTCCGTAGGATAACAACATAGGAGTAGAACTTTTAGGCTCTGTTCGGAAATTGAGGAAGAGAAAGAGAAAAGGAAAGAAGATGGAGTAAAATAACACGGTGAAAAACAAGAGAAAAATTTAAGAAGGTATCATAGATTGGATCGAATATCTACACGTATCGGATTAATCAAATTTTTTATGGGGCTACTCAGGATCCGGAGTGGGGCCCGCATGATGGTCGGTGCATCTTTGGTTGGCGCCGTTAGCATTTTCAATATTAGAGTAGTGTGTAGGAACTAGTAATGGATTCATTACTTTACATAATTAGTTTTGTGCATTATCTGTCATTATCCGATCAATATAAAATTTAAAATGGGATATATTTGTCTCGAACTTGTATTTATTAATATCCGATGAATTTGAGATTTGACACAGTATATATCTACATTTTTATGCAAAAATATTTTTCGGTGTTTATTAGCAAAACAAAAAACATAAGATAACGAGAAACATTTTCCGACTAAAAAAACCAACGGAAAATCAATCATTTTGGCTGAAAAATGTCCCTTCAAAAAAATGTGGAAAACGATTTCATTCTGCCCGAAACAAATTGAGCCAAAAATTTAAGTTTGAGTCTTAACGAGTTGAGTTTAGTCATTTATTATACGAGTCTTTTTAATCGAGTTGAGTTCTATTCGGCCAATTTACAAAAGGTGCCGAAAACTCGAGGTTTGCAAAAAGAGAGAGGAAAAAATTGGCATTATCAATTTTTAATAAGAAAAGGGAAAAAAAGGAGCTGTCTCCAACGGTTGCGGAGCATTGCTACTGCTTTTACACGCTGTCCAAACTCCAGTCTCAACGCTATGTTTGGATCTTTGTGCAGAAACCTCCGACAAAATAGAACCCGAGCACGAGCACACGAGGCAAACCTCAACATCGTTCGAACCCAAACTACATCGGTAAGGCACGAGTCTGAAATCCCAGTCGATTGACCGCGGCAGAACCCCATTTGTACCATCATCAGATACTAAAAAAATCTGAACTCTCAGATGACTCTAATGACCGAAGGAAACTCTCTCGAGTTATTGAATCAGTTGGAGGATATTTTGGATTCTGATCCTCTTATGTAAGTCTTCTTCATCACATAATTTCACCACAGACACGTATATATAATTTCATACGTTGTTTTTTCGTATAACCGGATGTCCAGTCAGCTTGCACGCATTGACTAATTCCAGAGTCGTGACGATCGGGCTAACCTCCAGTGGCCTTTGGAATGTTTGGCTTCATATAATTTCATATGCTGTATTTATACATTTTTGTTGAATATTTGCTTGGTTGGTTGGTTTTGAAGCCTAGGATTTACAAATTCATTCCTGAACCCATTGGAAACGTCCGGCTTTTCGAATGATTTGTTTTGTATGGTTTTAATTAAACACAGACCGGCGCAGGATTTTAACCTCGGGAAGGTGAATGTGTAGAGAGTGGCAGTTATTTTTCGGATTAATGTTGGAATGGCGAAACCATTCAAGTTTGAAATGATTTATAAAGAATACCGGCGTAATAGTAAGGTTTTGAAATGTTTACGAGAGGCGGTTGGCCCGCCAGTCCTCATGTGTATTAGGCCATCTTCATGACTATTGATAATGGAATATGATGATTTAGGGTGATGTACTAAAAAGTGAGGGATTTCTAATACCACTTACCCAGGTATTGCATTTTCCATATTTTGTGGGATTCATAATCCCTCCATCTATAGTTGCATTGAAACATATAGAAATGCAATCCCATATGATTTGAAATCCAATCCCATGTCTAATGCGGCCAATTCGACAGGCCGACAGTTTGGGTATACCGAACGGGCTTAGGCAGGGAGTTGATGGTTCTATAGTTCCTTTGGTAGCAAAAACATTCAACAAAGTGTTATTTTCAATTTTCAAAATTGTTGTCATCTTATGTAGTCCATTTGTATCCAGTGATGAAGTGGGGTTTATTCATCCATCCCAGTTTGTCACGCTCAATAGAGAGGCTGGTGGCTCTCTCGCCTCTTCTGTGCGAACTACTCTTCAGTCAGAAGATGGAGTCCTACAGCCAAGAGTCCCAGAAGTTAATTCTTCAGAAACGGTTTTCTGGTGTCGAGATCATAAGTTGGGCATTTCAACTCAGGTTCTTCTTCCACTATATAATGCGGCAAAGCATGCATTTATGGCCTCACTTGAAAGATACAAGAGTCATAGCAGTGTTTCTGCAAAGAAAGATGAATCTGGAGGCAATGATATGTCAAGCTGCTTTTCACCTTCCCTAAACATCCTGGAAAGTGAACTCATGAAGCATAGCAGGGCTCTTTTGTTGCTAAGCTGTGATTTTGTCACTGCCTGGAATTCCAGGTTTTACCCCTTTTATGTATTGCATGCCTATACCTCTATTTCCTTTTCATCATGTATGGTGCTAACCTCGGCTTACATATGGTTTCATTTTCTCTTCTAGCCACCTCCTCAAGACAATAGTCTATGGTTTGACTTTTTGTTAATCAAACTATATTATTCAACAAGATATGTTAGCCATTGCACATTAGTAGTAATTGATTTCATTATTACCTACCAGACTTTACATTCCTCTTGTAACAATCACAATTCTGCAATAAAATAAGCTCCTATGGAGCTGTGATTACTTGACTGTTTACTGTTTTGGTGTATTTTAACCTAATGTATAAGGTTGGTACCATCTTGCTTTGGTGTGTCGTGCACATATTTGTTCAGCTGTATTACTGCAGAGCTCCTTGCAGCAAGAACCATATACTTTTCTATTTGTTTTCTTTAAAAAAAGAGCTTGTGCTGTAATTTTATCTCTTATGGATTCAATTTAATTAGGCACCAGAATCTTTTCCCATCTGCCACCTTCTGCAGAAAGAATGATTGGATGGATTCTGGATTTCATAGCACTATTTAATTTCTGTGATATCATTGTATGGAGTTTATTTCTGATCTATCATACAAAATCGGTAATGACACCTTGTACATGTTTCATGTACTGTGCAGGAAACTAGTTTTGTCGAAGAAGAATAATCTTCAGATATTTTTTGGGGAACTGTTCTTGTCAGCATTGGTTCTTTCATATGCACCAAAAAGTGAATCTTCTTGGAGCCACAGGTACTGAGAATATGTAGTTTATTAAGCAAAGTTGCTTTATAGGATGTACATGCTAATGCAGGTGTATTTTTGTAAGTAAATTTTGAGACTCTTTGCTGCAGCTGTTTTTTCTATGGTAATTGAACCCTGTCCTTATGCATGTCAATTATTCATAGGCGGTGGGTGATCAAGATGCTTGCTGGAAAGTGTTCAAATCTGCGGGAGATTATGGAAAAAGAAACTGAGTTAGTGACAAGAATAGTTGAGGTTAATTTCAGTTCAGGAACTGGTTTTTCTGAAGTTGAAATGACTTTTTTCAGTAACTCACACATAAATAGAGTATATTTATGTACACACACACACATATGTGTGTGTACCGTATTTTTGAGGTTTGAGTTTAGTCTCCTATGTTCCACTCTGTCCTTTTGTTTCCTTAAAAACAATATAAGCTTCTTGCAGTCCTGCATTTGGCATCCCTCGTTGATGATTTTAGAATAATAGGTTCCCAACATATTATAATGGATCTGAGGCAGCTCCTAAAATATTGATGGGGAAAATTGTTCATAAAATATTGGAAACTGCAAGTTCATGTTGCTCCTCAAGTTGGATTTTGTTTATTACATCTGTAAAATCGTTCTCTAGGTTTTTGTATATCTATCAGGTTTAGTCGATACAGAATAGCTACAATGACTTCACATGTCCCAAAAGAAAGGCCTCTTGTTGATTGACTTCTCACTTTCGTTGGCAGAAACAAAAAATGAATTATCGCGCATGGAACCATTGCTGCTGGTTAGTTTCCTACATGTCGGAAGGACAGGTCAGGTTCAAGTTTCTGGGTTTTGCAAGCATTTTGAAATCATTTCCGTATTTTTCTCTATGTGCTTCCATTAATTTGGAAATGGTCATAAACAGTTTGATTTGAGGCAGTTGTGGTTGGTTGGTTGAAGTATGGTTGCAGTATGCTGCCCCAATTTTGGTAGTTCTATATGTGTCTAGATTTGTTCCTAAGTACCTTCAAGCATTCCGCCCTTCCTTCCATGTTATTTTGTTCCTGTCCACATGCACAGGATGTGCATGAAGGCATTCTCATAAATTATATATCTTTTCTTGCACTAGGTGTCGGAAGAGTTGAACAAGTCAAGAGATTGGGCTAGATTGCACATCGCTGATAACTCCTGCTTTCACTACCGCACGGTGAGTTTCCTAGTTTTGGTTGTCAAGCCTGATACTTTCAAATCTATCTGACTGGTAGATGACATTGATGTGAATATAAGTGTGTTTTTGCATATCAATATTCTTAGTATAAAGAAGTCATTTGTTTTGGAAAGCTTTATATTCATCCTCTTAAATTCCAATGCAATTCCAGGATTTTTGGACAGATATGTCCATTCCATAGCTACCATATACTTCACGGTACTGTTTTTTATTCTATGTGATGGATCACATTTTACCAGCCCACAAATTTCCAGTAACTTGTGGGCCTTGGCAGTATCTGGAAATAGTGAAGGGCATTTTGTGCAAGTGTTCCGATCAAAGGGCTACTCAATCACGGCTACTAAGCGTATAATGAGTGCAGGAATGTTATTAAAATATATGTTAGGAAAGTACATTGCCCATGTAATAGTATAAAACTCGTAAAGGAAATCCAAAAAATGTATGGAGCTCTGTGCAATATGAAATGAGTACTACTTACCAAAATCAGCTATAAGTGAAGCAAAACCATTTCAGTTCTCAGTGATGTTAGGGAGTCATCTTTCGAATAGTGATAAGACTTCATTGGCTGCAGCGTTTAATGCTCAAGATGTTAGAAGAGTGGCGGGATAAAGAAAGTCTAACTGGATCCCCTGGTCATAGTGCAGAACTTCGTCGAATGTGGAAGGTGTGCTCTTGCCTTGTATCTTTATATATGAATAGTCTTTAACGTGATTTTGAATGAGATCATTACCTTACAATTTCCATTCTCTTCTGGTAAATTTACTCCTTGTTGTTTCAAATCCCAGATGTGTCAATATACATATCTGACTTGAGTTTATTCTTTTTTTGTTTGGCTCAGTATAAACCTTAGGGTAGGTCACTGCAATTAACAGTTATAGGTAAAGTGATGCTTTATTTCATTACTTTATACTTAGGAAAGGGGACATATTACCGGTTTTTCTTTTCCATTAACTAAGTTTTCAAAAATGAGTTGTTCTTTGACAGCATATTATGGATTGTTAGTGTTGGTTCTTTTGAGTAATAAGAGAATGCAGCTGTGTTACATGAGAATGTTGTTGGTGTAGTTAATTACGGATAATTGATAATTCTGTGGAAAGATGAAATATTCATGTTACAACTTACAATCTACTGTTGAGAAGTCGTATATAGTTCACCTGACGCCCCTGTGCAATGGATTATATAGGTATGGTTGTAAAAATCAGATGATATGTGGTATCCATCAGTACATATCGGAAATTCGGACCTCCGGTGCTGAGATTTACCAATAAATTGCCCAATATAGATGGGCCCCATGTTATTGATACCAATGTTTATCCTGATTCAGCCATAAGACCCATGATAGCTATAGTAAGTAGTCCTGTGGAACTTATGGTTTTGCATCATTATGCTCCTATAAACTCTTCAAACTTATGAACATTTTGATTATGAGTGTTGCAGGAGGAGCTTGACTGGAATGAACTGTTGATAAAGTGTCATATTGGGAGAGAGGTAATTTTGATCAAACTCAAGAGTCCTCAGTTTGCAAGGATTTCATAGATTGGCCTCCCATGTATGGATTTTTGTGCAGTAGAACAAGAAGAAGTTTTAGTACTTCTTTCTTGCTCTCTTTGTGTCAAACAAGTTCCTCTGCAGCTATGCCATTGAGGCAGAAATTGGAGCGCTTCTGGAATGACTTATAAAAGCCTTATCTTTTGGGTTTCTCTCGATGTTCGACTCAATGAGTTGCAATTGTGTGTAGAAGTGGTCTAAAACTAAGGCTATCAACCCTTGGGGTTATGCTAGGGCAGAACCACAAATTTTCTCCCAGGAGCCAAACTAGAAGTATGACCATTGTTAGAGTGAGGACTAGCATAAGTGGCAATCTCACGAGTTAGATGTACTTCAGTAAGGTAGATGAAAGATTAGCTCAAGGAAGAACAATACAAGGTCGGCTTTGGATGATTGAATCCACTTGAAAGCAGTGTAATTGTCATCAGGGAGCTTGGAGCCAATGAATTAGATCAGTTCTCTAACTAATTAAGCATTTAGATAAGTAGGTATTTCAAGATTTCAAATGATATTGGTACATGTACTAGATCATGCGTTCGAAAGTCAAAGTTAATTAGAAGTACGTATGCATGTTTAACCTGTATGGAGATGGAGAAGAGTCTTGCCTCACAGGTTGTGAATATAAATGATTGTAACCTTTCTCTCTGACAATGCATGCATTTTTAGATGCGTTGGCAGTCTGAATTTGAACATTTAGTCACTCCACAAATGAAAACTGAAGCTTGTAAAATGCTTTCTTTTAACATTTTTGCCATTCTTGTGTTCATGCACCCATGCATACATAAAACTGGTGGAAACTAGAAATATATAGAACTATTGATGCCCCATCTCCATCCCTCTCCAAGTTGTTCAAGAAAAGGTGGCGCCAAATCCTTCCTTTTTTTTTTGAATTCACCCAATATGCACTAGGTATACAGCCGTCCGGCTGGGCAATGAACCCATGTAGATTACAGCTTGGTCATACTTGGCAGGCGCTATGGCTGCATCGCCGGTTCCTCTCTCTTTGTTGGATGAAGTACTTTGTAACTGATATTCATGATGTGTCCAGCCGTTCTTATCACAAAGATAGCACGAGTCATGAGATTAGCGTCTTTATGCACGGTGAGTTGGGACTGGTCCGCTCCTGCTCAACTATTCCAGATAATGACTTTGAAGATTTCCAAGCGCATGCCACATTTTCTTCAACGTACATCTTGTGGTTGATAAAGGTAATGGACTTTTTCCACCTAGTTTCAAGTTGAATTATTAGTTAATTGCAGGAACTTGACTTAATTAGTTGTTGCTTTCTTCACCTCAGCATATCTCCAAGTCTCTGGAAATTGAGCTTCGAGAGAAGTTACCATTAGGGGAGCTGAAGACAGTAATGAATGACAAATGTCCAGAAAAGCTATTTCTTTGGCATTCTATACAGGGTAGATGTGAAAGCACATAATTTCCTAACCTGATTTAAAATCCATGCGGGGAGTTAGACTTCTTCAGAAGTATGAGAATCAGGTGCCGTTTCCTGTTCAAAAAAGTGCAGATGTAACGTAACATGCCTATTGGCTGTTGATGGCTTTCCATCATGTATAATGCTGTATCTGTAGCAATTTATTAATCCATTACACAGCTTTCTCTGTCTTTTACTTAGATCAATTCCAATGATGAAAATTAGGGTCCTGAAAATGGAGGATTAGTGGTGATACCATCTGATTGAGACAATAGCATTAGGGAAGTTTGACAAATGAAATGCGAAGAAGGCTACGCAAATGGTTTTAGAAATTTGCTATTGCAACAGATATTGCATTGTCTGGGTGGTATTTGTTTCATCTATTTATCTGGATCATTCTCTTGTGTCCTGATTAGAGAGGGTTTTTTTTTTTTTTTTTTTGTGGTCAGGCTATGACCTGATTCCATTGCATCTACCTACTAGTTTTCAGTAATCTCTGCAGATACATTTCTGCTACAGGGATAGGCTAATTTTGCAGTTGATGCATTGCCAATTTTCCTTTTGCACTTCCCTCAGTGCAGGATGCCAATTAATATTTTGAGCGATCAGTATGAGAAAGATCGGAATGGAAGATGCAATTCGCTGCGATAAGACTCAGACCCGAGCGCCAATTCATGATCTTCCGCTATTTAGATTATTGATCAAATGGAAAATCATAACTGATTGCAAATGCATGTTTTCTTCAATTGTCGGAGCAGACAGATTTCAAATATGGAATTGCAACTACGGTTATAGGGGATTCTGAGGTACAATACCCAAACCAGTAAACCACTTAAAAAGATGTAAAAGCTGTAATGTACTTCACCTTGTATAGGACCAAATGATCGATTTCAAGTCTGAAATGACAAATAGGAGGTGCAATACACAAAAATCCCTGCAAAAAAACGATGTTGGCAGAATTGGGATTACCATTTTGCAGCTTGTCACCATCATTCCAAAGAATAAATACATCTCAAAGAAAGTTCACGGATGGAATCGCGGCCTTCATAATTTGGAAATGTCGTACAAGAACCATATAGCTAAAATACCTCAAGAAAAGTTGAATCAACAATTCGGTTAAGGCTGCAGTCAGTAAAAATCTAAGGGCTACAAAAAAAAATAATAATAATGATAATAATCTAGATTTCGAACTTGTAAATTATTGCATGGTACTACTACTTCACAAACTTTTTCAACATCAGTGCACCTTCAAAAACACTACAGTAGCCCAAGCTTCTTCCAAATAGATCAACCAAATCAAAGATTCACCTCATTATATTCCGAACTTAACACAAAGATTCAGCTAGTAAGAGGAGAAAACATGAATCTCATATCCGTGTGTACTGGAAAATGAAAAATCTGTTAGGACCCGACGTCCTTGTCTCTCGTGGGTCCTAAGTGTCAACACATTCCAATTGCTTCCTTAGATCAAAAAATTGACGGCAGTAGTTGTTAAGTTTGGGCATTGATCCGCGACAAAAGGCAAGCGTCCATGGGCTCAAAGAGCAGCTTGACCCCTAAACCACTCAACAAAGAAAAAGACTAGCTAGATAAATTCAACAATAGAACAAATTATACAGCATAAAATCAGGTCAAGAGGGATAGTTAAAAACAGAATTTCCAAAAGAAGGAACATTCACCGAGGTGCCGAAGGCGGCAGACAGATTATCTTTGTAAACACGGATCGCTTTCAAGACAGCACAGTTATAACAACTGCCTTGTTGCCTAAGGCTGATGGTAAACCTTGTAGCTGAGTATTCAAAATCTTCCATTTATCTGTTCAATCCAATGCAGTTTCTTCTTTTAAGACATTCAATGCAATCAACTTTTGCCGCAATTCTGCAGCCTCTTCTCTCATACCAGCTGCAGCCATTCCTTTAATTATGTCAAAATAAACTTTTTCCCGAGGCCAATACCCACCTGAATTCATCACTCGTAAGACCTCTATCACATTATCCACTTTCTTGATCTTACACAAACCATGGAGCATCGATCTGTAATCATTGTTTCTGATTACGTGCTTTCGTTTAACCGTTTCCTTGAGAATCTCCACTGCTTCCTCAACTAGATCTTCCCCCAGAAACCCATACAGTAAACATCGATGGGTAACAACATCGGGCATAATCCCACTAACTTTCATGCGCCCATGGACTCCCATTGCTTTCTCCATACAACCGACTTTCGAAAAACCATCAATCACAATAGCATACGTTATCAAACTAGGAGAACAGCCAGTATCTTCCAGCAAATAAAGAACTTTGAGGGCTTCATCCGTCATTTCCTCTTTACAAAGACCATGGAGGAGGGAGTTATATGTGATGATGTCTGAAGGGAAGTTTCGGCACGCCCTAGTGCTTAGGCATCCCCTCGTAAGGGCACTTGAAGCCTTTTGTTCAAAGCCGTTCGATAAAATAATCTAACTATCGTTAGGAGGATTGGAGAGTCATAGTGTACAAAAATCGAATCCTGCCCATGTTAATGGGAGTATAACGCATCCCCTCGTAAGGGTCACTGTTTCTTGGGTTGGAGTTTTTTGATAAGCTAATTCAATGCATATTAGGAAGCTTATTAAGTGGAGATAGTTACAAAATCCACATCCTTAGTTGTTTAAGGAAAGTATAAATGTACAACTGCACTCTATTTCCATTGCGGATTAGTTAACGCTTACTTTTTTTATGCATCGGAACTTAATCTTCCATCCAACTACTGGAAGGGGATGAAGCTGCTTACAAAGCACTACATCGCCAACACTACATTACAGGAGCACCAAACTACACTCCACTCCACTTGCGGGGTTGGAGTGGTTTGATAAGCTAATTCAATGCATAAAATTAAGTTTATTAAGTGGTAAATAATAAATTATATCCACATTATTTAGATTTTTAAGCAAAATTCTAAATGTAAATTATAATTTTTTATTACTCCCTCCGTTCCAAATTGAAGGTCCGGTTCGGTCTTCAATGCAAAATTTAAATTGTTAATATCTTTCAATCTACAATAATTTTTATGTGCAATATGGATCTTATATGATATATCTCAATTAGTTCTATTATACAAAGGTTTTAAAATTTTTAAAGACATTATAGATTGAAAGATATTAACAATTTAAATTTTGCATTGGAGACCGAACTGGACCATCAATATGGAATGGAGGGTGTAATTAGTTAACACTTACTTATTTTTAAGTGCATCGGAACTTGCTCTTCCACCACAACTACTCCACCAGTCTAAAGCTGCCACCACAGCACTACATCGCCAACAGTTCCATCACCACCACCACAACCATTCAAGGGTCACCACCACTCAACCATCGCTACGATCACCCCATCTCTTCCTCACCACGGGTCCACGATTGCACCACATCCTCTGCAACGCACATCTTGCGGTTATAAAAGTGGTAGACTTTTTCCTCAAGTTCTAAGTTGAATTTGCAATTTAATTGTAGGAACTTTCCTTAATTAGTTGTTCATTTCTTCACCTTAGCATATCTCTAAATCTCTGGAAATTGAGCTTCAAGAGACGTTACCATTAGGGGAGCAGAAGACAATTATGAATGACATATGCCCAAAAAAGCTTTTTCTCTATCATTCACTTTAAATCAATTTCAGTGATGAAGATTAGGGTCCTGAGAACAGAGGATTAGTGGCTACTTGGTACTTTGTTTAAGAACGAGTTTCAACTTGATGTAATCTTTGGTTGGAGTTATAATATCATCTGTTATCGATTGACCAAAAAAAGAAAAGAATAAAGGATTAGTGGCGAAACCATGTGATTGAGCCTATTGGCATTAGGGAAGTTTGACAAATGAAATGCCAAGAAATGGTTTTAGAAATGCCAAGAAGGGAGAAATTTTTGGTTGCAAATCGGGTACCAAGTTGGTATGCCGACTGATACAGGATTCACAACACTGCTGCAAGTCTGCAACTATCAACTAATTTTCGGTAGTCTCATAGTATTAATTTCTGCTACAGGGAAGGCTATTTACTTCTGACAAACTTGTGCTGAAATGCCAATCCGATCAGCGAACCACCTGCAGTTCGTTAACCTCGTACCACTAATCATTTGAGGCTGCAATACACAAAATCCAGGCAAAAAAAGACATTGCCAGAGTTGGGATTACCATTTTGCAGGCTGCAATACACAAAATCATGTCAAACTAAGTTCACAGATGAAATTTCGGCCTTCATTTAGAAATGTCATAGCAGAAGCAAATGGCTAAAACACCTCAAGTTGAATCAACAATTTGGTTAAAACTGCAGCCACTAAAAATCTACGGGCTTAAGAGAAAAAATACATTCCAATTTTGTAAAATTGTTGCATCGCATAGTTTACAAAACTATTTCAACATCACTGCACCTTCGTAAAACACTACAAAAATAGATCAACCAAATCGAAGATTCACCTCTATATTTTGGAACTTAACTCAGATTCAGCTAGAACCACAAAAACATGAACCTCGTATCCAAGTGTACTGGAAAAAAAAAAAAACCTGTTAGGACTGAAATCCTCGTCTGTCGTGCATCCTAAGTGCGAACACATTCCTTAACACTTCCCTCGATCAAAAATTAGACGGAAGTAGTAGTTAAGTTTGGGCGTTGATCAGCGGTGAAAGGCAAGCTTCCGTGGACTCAAAGAGCAGCATGACCACCAAAACCACTCAACAATATAATAAGACTAGCTAGATAAATTCAACGAAAGAACAACATCACACTGCATAAAATCAGGCAAAGAGGAATAGGAAAAAACAGAATTCCTAAAACAAGGAACATTCACTGCGGCACAGGTGAACGTGGACAGATTAGCTTCGTAAACACAGGGCACTTTTCAAGACGGCACAGTTTTTACATCTGCCTTGTTGCCTAAGGCTGACGGTAAACCTTGCAGCTGCGTAATCAAAATCTTCCATTTATCTGTTCAATTCAACGCAGTTTCTTCTTTTAAGACCTTCAATTCAATCAACTTTTGTCGCAATTTTGTAGCCTCTTCTCTCATACCAGTTGCAGCTATTCCTTTAATTATGTCAGAATAAACTTTTTTCGGATGCCTACCCCGACCTGAATGCATCAGTTGTAAGACCTCTATCGCAGTATCCACTTTCTTGTTCTTACACAAACCATGGAGCATCGATTTGTAAGCAGTGTTTCTGACCATGTGGTTTCTTTTAACCATTTTCTTAAGAATTTCCACAGCTTCCTCCAATAGATCCTCCCGCAGAAACCCAGACAGTAAACATCGATGGGTAATGCCGTCGGGATTAATCCCACTCTCTTTCATGCGCGCATAGACTCCCATTGCTTTCTCCAAACAACCCTCTTTCGAAAAACCATCAATCATAATATTGTAAGTTATCAAACAAGGAGAAAAGCCAGTATCTTCCAGCAAATAAAGAACTTCGAGGGCTTCATCCGTCATTTCCTCTTTACAAAGACCATGGAAGAGGGAGTTATATGTGATGATGTTTGGAGGGCAGTCTCGGCAAACCATTTGTTCGAAAAAGTCAATGGCACGATCTAGAAGCCCATATTTGCAAAGCCAGTTGATCAAAATATTGTAAGTGATGACAGTCGGAGGATTGGAAGTCTCATTCATGAGCAAAAATATCTGCTCCACCTCATCCCAGTATCCGCTGCTACAAAGAGAGTGCAGGAGAGTGTTGTACGTTACGGAATCGGGCTCCATCCCAAATGACTGCTGGTTACACAAAACCATAGCTGTATCTCCAAAGTTTTTTTTTCTACAAGTAAAATTAAGTAACATATTGTAGGTCACTCGATCCGGATAACACCCTTCAACAGCCAAATCTTCCAATACTTCTATAGCTCTTACGACCCCACATCGCTTGCAAACTAGCTCAAGAAGAATTGTAAATGTAATCACATAAGGAGGGCATCCCTTCCTCAGTTGGTCCCTCCAAAAGCCAATGGCCTGATCAAACCTACCATTGTCAAACATAGCGCGCAATATCGTGTTATAAGTAATCATATCCGGTGGGCAACCACTTGAGCTCATGTCATCCAGGACTTGAACGGCATATTTTAACTGTCCCTTCTTACACAAACCACCAATTAATATGTTGTATGTGATGATATCTGGAACACCACCGGACATGACCATGATTTGCAAGATTTTGGAAGCACTTTCTATATGCGCTACCTTGACAAGGGCCCTGATTATGTTTATGCAAGATGGGAAATGAGGGATTTGGTTCAGACAAGCCATCACATTGATCAAAATTGATGCATCGGTTACCTTCCCATTACTACAGAAACGTTGAAGGATTTCATTGTTGGATTCTTCATCGTTATCAACAAAGTGCATGTCTAAAGACAATGTTGAGGATCTAATATAATCGCTGAAGTAAGTTTTTCGTCTGCTGACTCTACTTTTCTTTTCAACACCCATTGCGTAGATATCCGAGCTCCATTCATCCTGGTCACCCATGTTAACTTTATCAACACAAATGCCTAATTGGTGGGCTTTACACCGCAATGAAAATGTATTTCTTCCAAAGCCAACATGTCTCCTTTTTTTTTTTGATAATAAGCCAACATGTCTCCTACGTCTTAGAGAATTGGTGAAGTGAATTACCGATGTTTTTGTTGAGAGACCATTGCTGATACCAGAACTAAGGTCCACTTGGGTGGAACTCAAATGCAAACAAGGAGCTTCGACCAGAAATTCCTGGAACATGGTTGGGTGGTGACCCATTTCTCTATTCGAAACGAATACCAAAACGGATTACATATAGGATTGTATCATCTCATCAAACCCCCATCCCAATTTCATTGAAGCAAATCTGAGACCAACCTCTAGTAGCTCATATAATTGAAATCAATGCATACTCAGCATAAATTATTCGACATGCTCTCAACCTGTGTAAACATAATTCAATGGTGTCAAAGCCACAAGGGCTAAAAAAGAACTAATGAGAATCAAAAGAAGAAACCTTGAACCACTCTACCTTGGCAATAGAATCAGGAGTTGGGGAAGAAATCATCAACCAAGCACCAGTAACTGCAAAAAAACAACAACTAAAACCTCATCATATAAATGAATAGAACTCTGTTTCTCCTTAAAATTAGGTTCTCGGGCTAATCTCATGAAACAAAAGCTTTTGCATAACCATTACATCAAATACATAACAGATCATTTTCCGCTCAATTAGGAAGGAGAAAGAGAAATAGAAATAGAAAGACCCAACTTCTTCTCTTTATTTTTTTACCAGAAAGACCCAACTTTGTCAAACCCAACAAATTGCAGTCCCAGTTAACTTGCCTAAATGGGAAAAAAATTGTCAGCTAAAAATTTTATTCATTGGTAACCCAGAGAGAGAGAGAGAGAGTATTGAGTCCAAAGTGAAACTCATGTTGAGTTTAGAACCAATTTTACATGGAAATCTGAATTGAGATTACACAAAACAACAACAAAACCATTTGAAAAACAAATTAGTTCTGACCCCAAAAAAAAAAAATTTGATTAAGACCCACAAAAAAGAACAAGGAAAAAAAAAATCTGAATTCCGGATAATTTATATTCCAATGGAAGAAAATACGGTAACACATACCCTCAGCTGCTCTTCTCTCTGACTGGGTGCTTTCTTCTTCTCCGTCTCTGTGGCTGAACAGTGCAAAAACCCTTATCAGTTTGTTTCGTTTCTTGAAATATTTTTTCAAAAATTTTGGAGGTACTTCAGGGTTTTTAGGGTTTAGGATATACTCATCGTTCGTCAAAATAGTCCTTTTATTTGGGCGCGGCTATTCGCAGCCACGTATTTTCTCCCACAGCCCGTTAAAAATTTTCAATTAGACTCGACAGCTAGTTACCGAAATTAAGATACATTTTCAACATCAAATTACCGAAATATGATATTTTTTTCAACAACTATTTACCGAAAATACCCGAAAATGCATGTTTGGCAGTTGTCTACCGAAAGTTGAATATATTTTCGACATGTAGTTACCGAAATATAATCTTATTTTCAACAGCTATTTACCGAAATGTTATTTATGATTTTCAACAACCACTTACCGAAATATAGTGGGTTATGGGAGAAAATACGTGGCTGCGAATAGCCCGGCCCTTTTATTTTGGGTAAACTATATAAATAGCTACCCTGATGTAAAATCCAGTATCTCCCTTGTGGTTCTAGTAATTGCAAAATTTTCCCGATGGGTTGATGGCATTGAGAGGCAGGATAGCAAATGAGGAGGTAGCTAGTTGAAGGGTGAGATTAGATAATAACATGAGAAAATAGTTGAATCCGAGAGTCTAAAGCATGCGTTTGATTTTATATAAGCAAACTACGCTTTGATTTGCGTTTACATTGTTAAAAAAATTTCTATTTTGTTTTGATCGTCAGAAGTTTTCTCTAACATGAGTTTCTTAATCATTATAACCCCTCAAACATTGATTTGAATTTAATGTTATTGTAATGATGGTAGTGTTTGGTTGAGAGTTTAGTTTTGATAGTGGGTGGAGAGAGAAATAGAGTAATGATTGAAAATAGGGATAATGATTGGAGAGAGATAGAGAGAGATGAGAAAGTAATAATTGAAAAAATAGGGTAATGATTGGAGAAAAAAGTAGGAAAATGATTGGAAACAAAACTAAAACTAAAACTAAAACGGAAACCGAACAAAGCTATATCTTTGTATTTCTAAAAAAAATTACATTGGTATTTCTAAAAAAAATACATTGGTTTGAATCATTTTATCCACTCATTCTTACAATACTACCTTATGTTACATATTCACATGTCAATCACATCTTATGGTATGAATATTCCCCAACTTATGGTTTGTATTTTTTTTGGTAACATTTTAACTTTTAAAATCCATCAATATATATTTATTAGTCTAAAATGTTGACACAAAACTTAAAAAATCAAGGTTTAATTGCATTTCATTCCCCTAAATTATCACTCTTTTCAAATTATCCCGTAAGCTATAACTTGACACTTGACTACCTTAACCTACCTAAACTTTCCAACTTGTGCCCTCTATTCTCGTATAATGGCCGTTAAAGGGCCTATAATAGTGTTGAATTATTTTCCTCGATTCATGACTAGAAAGGCCATAATGGTATGTATATAAACTTGCATAACTAACAAAATCAAAGATCAACTCTTTGTCTCGATTGCATTCTTCCACTCACCTCCTTCCATCAATCTCCCATTGTTTTTATCCCCATTTATACCTCTCTAACGTATGATTGCAATAAATATGTAGAATTACATGCATATATCATCCTTGACATTCTCACCATGTGTGGAGAAAATTAACATTTGGAAAGTATCTAAAACCTTTAATAGCAGCTAAGAGGCTAAAGGGGCTAAGGGGCCCCATTTGAAGGGTTTATGCCTTGTTCTCTTTACTTTTCAAAACGTTTTTTTAAAAAAATTCTCCATAGATTCTTTCTACCTTCAACATTTCTCTCTCTATTTCTCTCCATTTATTACCCCTATTTTCACAAAAAAAATTCAAATCTAAATCCAAACACAACATTAGATACTTTAATGTGGTCAAGTGTTTAAACTTTATTGTTTAAGAGGTAATTTTAAGAAAAAATGTAATAGATCAAGGCCAATATGCAATTAATCCAAAAATTAACCAGAAGCAAGCCAAAAGACCAAAAACACACAATTTCCGGCTAAATTTCTGAAAAACAAAAACTCTGTTTGAGAAAATTTAAATATTTTTCATTCCCTTTGGTGCTTAATAAAGAGAGTGGAAAATTTCAAATTTCAATTCTACTTTCTTCCCAATTTCTCTCTCATTTCTTTGTTAATTATTCTCTTTCGTTTCCCTTCTTTCCCTAATTCTCTGTTTGGAACTGAAGGAAAAGCAGGGGGAAAAATGAGGAAAAAAGGGGAGAAATTGGGAGGGAAATATCACTATTTATCAAATTTGAATTTTTTATTTTCTCTCCTCTTTCTTTCCAATTCAGACAATTAAAGGAAATTTTTTTTTTATATAACTTTTCTTTCTTTTCTCTCGTTTGTGCTCACTTTTTCTCTGTAATTTCCTATGGAGTAGTAATTTGGAAAACGAAGAAGAAATGACCCAGGTGCTGATACTTATACACAGAGAAAGTACTGAACCAAAGAAGAAAGAAGTTGGACCCCATGAATCCTCGCACCCATTTCCCACCTCCTCCATCCTTCACCTTTCTTCCTCCACCCCCAAACCCTAACCCTAATCCTACCACTTTCTTCTTACACTCTAATCTCAACCACCACCACCACCACCACCATTCCTCTTCCACCAACCCCACCACTCCGCCACCGCCACCACCACCACCTCCTCCTCCTGACCTCCCCACCACTCTCAAAACCCTAAAAAACCTCATCCACCAATCCCAATCCACGCTCCACTCTCTCTCATCTCTCCTCCCCACAGCCCCCTCCCCCTCCCTCTCTCCCTGCCCCTTCAACCCCCACCACCGCCTCCCGCCGCACTCCCTCTTCCGCCACACCCTCCTCTGCCCTTCCCCTCTCCTCCCCGACCTCGGCCTCGACTCGCTTCGATACCCCACCACCCTCCAATCTTCAATCAAGCACAACAGCTTCCTCCAAACCCTAGACCACGACCCCAGCTCCGACCTCTGCTTCTCCCTCGACGAGTACTGCGATTTCGGCCCCGGTTTCTTCTACGCCGATTGCCCGGGCGTCGTGACCAGTCATGATACCACTGGTCGTACCTTCACACTTCCAGGTATTCTATCTGCCGAGTGTGCAAATTATATTGGCAGTGGTGAGAGTATTAAGGGATTTGATAGGGATTGTGCTAGCAGTCTTAGGTTACTTCCTTCGGAATTGTGGCTTGTTAGGAGCGAAATCGAGGCGTGGAGCGATTATCCAGTTATGTATTCGTATTGTGTTGTTAGGGCGATTGCTTTGCGCTCTCTTGAAGGCGAAGAGTGTGGTTTCATGAGGTGGGTGATTATGAATTCACCTCGTTATGGAGTTGTTATCGATGCGCCCATGAGGGACCACATTGTTTTGCTTTTTTGGCTCTGTTTGAAAGCGGTTGTGAGGGAGGCTACTGGTTTAGTGAACTTGGTTTTGAGAAGAGACGCGATGGAGTCGAATCCCGTTGGTTCGAGTTTCAAGTGTCCTGTTTTGGTTGACGTGCTCAAGTGGTTGTCCTTTCAGCTTTCTGTGTTGTATGGTGAGGTGAACGGGAAGTTTTTTTCTGTTAACATGCTTAAGCAGTGGATATTAAGTGCTTCACTGAATTTGTCGTTGTTTCCATTGGAACAAAAACCCCCTGGCTCACCTGGTTTGAGAGACACGGACAGTGAATCTGGAGATTCCTTTGAAAAGAGTGTGGAGGATGATGGAAACAGCATGCCGGGTGAATCCGCTGATAGCAAAGTGATTTTTGTTTCCCAAGTAGCAGCAGCAGTGGCTGCATTGCATGAACGGTCCTTGCTTGAACAAAAAATTAAGGTGCTACGGGGTGGTCATCGACTTACTAATTACCAGCGGTATGTCCTTATTTTCCTTACATATTTAACAATTGTCAAACACGCAATACGGCTATCAATGCTCTTTTTGCACCTTATTCACTGCCCCAAGGGTGGTCACAGGCCGTTAATTAATCAGCCATGAGGCCTCCCGATCTACCACCAGTCTGTAAATGACCGGAAAGATAACTTCGAGCAACTCCTCTCTGCACCACTTGTTTCTACAGAAACTAACTCTATTCCCCAGTACACCCGAAAGCTAACTGCTTTAAAAAAATCTTCCCGAACCATCTAAATGCCTTCTCACAACTCCTCCCTTTGAGGATCAGACGCCTAGGCAGTTGCCCAGTCCCGCTGGCTTTCCCTGTAGTTTGAAACCACCCATTTCTGCCATAATCTATCTTTCACAAGCAAACCAGACCATACCCACCAAAGAACATACAATTAGATACTAGTACTTATTTGCTTCATAATTTTGTACTTTTCTTATTAAGTTTCTTTCAATTAAACATGGCTTAAAAAAACCAGTTGTTCACATATCTAATTACTAGCTTATATTTTGAGATTGTTGATGAGTCTTTACGTATTGAAATGGGCTAAAGCATTTGTCTAATGACTATAATCTGAATGCTCGTTTTTTCTTTGGGAGCTAGCTGAAGAAGTAGTAGTCTATTTGCTGTTGCCAAAACATCTGAAAACTTTTTGTTGAGGACTTAATTTGAAACATGCACTCCTAATGAGATGAATTTATACTCGCGAGAAGTATTAGTGCAAGTATTTTTGAGGGAGCAATGATTTTACCTTGTATTAAAGGCACAAGCATGCATAGGAGCAGATTATATCCTACTGTGGGTTAGAGAAAAGCTTGCTTGTGGACTTTAGGACTTTAAGAAAATAAGAGCTGTGTTGGCTTTATACATAATACTCCCTCCGTCCCAAAATCGATGTCATTTTTTATGCTTTTTGCCGTCCCAAAATGGATGTCCATTTTGAAAAGTAAAAGCATGAAAACACTTGATCTTCCCATTTTGCCCTTGTCTTAAACTATTCAAATTACTTTAACAAAACACCAAAAAGATACTTCAGTACACTTTGCTGCCAAGATTTTCTT
The DNA here is from genome assembly GCA_014282245.1 of Rhododendron simsii. NCBI lineage: Eukaryota > Viridiplantae > Streptophyta > Magnoliopsida > Ericales > Ericaceae > Rhododendron > Rhododendron simsii. The sequence goes on from CM024961.1 coordinate 26,476,074, forward strand.
ACTCCTTGGATTCTGTGAGTTTACTACTCAGTTTGGTTGCCAACTGAGTTGTTTTCAAAATAAAAGGGTATTTTTGGAATGTTTTATTAGAAAGGGTGTAATCATTGTGTCTGGATAAATTTTGAGTTTTCCCAAAATTGCCATCCAATATGGGACAGAGGGAGTATCTGGGTGGCTGAGTTGTATAGCTGAATCCAAATAGTTGTCTGAGGCTCTTTTTTTTGTTGGTGTTGGTATAGTATGTGTAACTTGTAATATCTAATCTTAATAGGGAAAACATAAATGATGTATCTTTAAGCATTAGTAGATAAAAATCATAAAACAGCTTGGTAGTTTACCTTCTTTGTTTTTTCAGACAACAAATTTCATGTGTTATGTTATGGTTCAATTCATAAGTTTTTGTGCAATTTTTTATTCCTGTATAGGTAAAATCAATTTCTTGGTAGCTTGAGCCATTCATATGCTTTATGAGTTTGTTTTGATGAAACCATTCTTCCTCACTCCAGACACTATAGAGTCATGTTAATTGCCTCTCTTCATTAACTATTTGTGCATCAAAGTGCGTTGTGTTTGCAGTAGGGGTGTCAAATGGGCGGGTTTGGGTCAAAATGGGCAAGTTATAAGTGGGTTGGGTCTTTAATGGGTCATTGACCCATTTAGACCCATTAATTATGAGTTCAATTACCCATACCCAACCCAACCCATTTATTTAAAATCAAACCCGACCCGCCCATTAACCCAATTACTCACCACCACCACAACGCTGTTAGACTTGTCCCACATCGCTCATCTAAGCCACCCATGCTTGGTTAATAAATTCTAGAGGCTACTCCACCTATAGCCAATTGGTTTTAGGTTGGAACCCTCCAAGAAATCTAACATGGTATCAGAGCTAGGTCTTGGGTGGCCTCACCTCTCGTGGGAAAGTCTCTGTTATCTCTGTCGCCCGAGTCAGTCAGTCAGCTCCTGGTCAGTCACCTCCACGTGCATCCGGGCTGCACGTGAGGGGGAGTGTTAGACTTGTCCCACATCGCTCATCTAAGCCACCCATGCTTGGTTAATAAATTCTAGAGGCTACTCCACCTATAGCCAATTGGTTTTAGGTTGGAACCCTCCAAGAAATCTAACAAACGCCGCCACCACCACGGCCACCGCCGCCGCCGCCACCATGCCACCCTCACCACCCCCACCACCACGCCTCCACCACGCCGCCGCCACCACCACCACCATAATGCCAATGCCGCCGCCGCCAGATTTGTTTTAAACTATCTGAAAGTATAACGGAAGTACACGAAAACAGTTTCTCATTGCTAGCATTTTCCAAATTGTGAACTGCATTGACGCCATTAAATCTCAAATCCTGTTTTCTGTAAAGTCAAGTGCACAACCAGAGAGAAAACAAACTTTCAAATTTTACGGACAATCCACAAGGGAAAAATAATAATAATAATAATCACAAAAAGTCCATCTTCTATTGTCCAATCTCCAAATTTGTAATGACACCAACTAAATTACGATTCATAACCAACTGAACTGCGTCAATGGATAGAGGAGTAAAAGAACGACGAGGAATTGGACCATGTACGACAGGTGGCGATGTTCAGGAATGCTTGTACATGGTTATACGTACATTTGTATTCATGCAATGATTTATATATCGAAGAACCAAAAAAAAACACGTCGAAAAAGGGGATGAAATCGATACCAGAGGAAGCGAAAGAGGACCTAGGTCCGCAGTTAGAGTTAAAGCTGTGTTGGAGCTGAATGGATCGAACTCGGCCGCAAATGGGGGAAAAATTATTCCGGAGAAGAGGTGTCTTTAGATCGCCGGAATGCTGTGGTGAAGTTGCGGCGGATTTGAGGGCGGCGATGGCCGATCCGGCAACGGAAGAAGCAGCCATGGAAGCTCCGGCGAGTCTCTGGAAGGCGGCGATGGAGGAGAGAGAGGATTGAGAAATGACCAAGGCAGCCACGAAGAAAAGTTGACCCAATTTTTCATGGGTTACTTTCATGCCCATTGGGTCATTTTAGTTGACCCAATTGATACCCAATTAAGACCCAACTAATAATGGGTTAGTTGGGTTTGGACCCATTCTTACCCAACTAATAAATGGGTTGGGTTGGGTCTATTTACTAGTTAATGGGTCTGGGTTTGTTAATGGGTCTGGGTTCAATTTGCCACCCCTAGTTTGCAGTAAGGGTGCTGATTATGTGTCATTATTCTTCTTTGGGTATTCCCTTTGCTGGTTAGTTCTTTACTTTGTGTTAAACGAGGTCTCTTCATTGCATTGTATACCAAAGCATATCATGGAGCTAATTTCCTTGTAGGATGGCTGAGCATGCAAATTTCTCAAAATGGGCTGATGAGGAGCGGCAAAAACGTTCTAACTATAGACCTTTACTTGACCACGATGGTCTTTCTTGGCAGCAGCCTCGTAACCAGGTACTTTTTTATGGCATGACTGTACCAGTTACGGTATTGCCTTTGGGTTTTACTTTTTGGAGTATTCTTATTACTCTGCGGAAATGAGTAGGATTGTGAAATGAATTGAATTTGGAAGACAATTCAACTAATGATCAACATATTTGGTGTCATATGCGTTTGTGATTACAAACAATGCTGCAGAAGAGTTGCTAATTGATTTAAAAAATGTCTCTTTGGCAACTTGTAACTATGTATGTTTCGTTTTGTATTCCTCTTGGCAGCACTTTATGGTGGTACAATCTGTACTTTTGAGTTATATATCTTCTTTATCTCAAAGTCCTTATGGTCTTGTTAGGATATGAATAAAACAAAGACTAGGGAGGAGTTATTAGCTGAAGAAAGGGATTACAAACGTCGAAGAATGTCATATCGTGGCAAAAAGTTAAAGCGGTCTACAACACAGGTAAGAAGCTGCATCAGTGCTGTTTCCCAGCCCCACCCCCCCACCCCCTTTTTGAACTGTGCATCAGTTCTGTTGGTGCATATGTTCTCTGTCAATATTTTGTGTAAGTCATAATCTGCATTTGGGAGGAAACTGGGAAGTTTGTTTTTAGCTGTAACTCTCCTGTTCTTTCATTTTGTCTTCTGTATAATATAATACAAGAACATGAAATGTTGTCAATCTTGTCATGGAAACTGCCATGAAACTTGAAGCTAGACTCCTTTGTGTTCAATTGCTTAGTTACAAATGAGTGTTGATTAGACTCCTTTATGTGCGAGGGCTTGATGTTTTCATGCTTTCAAAACCTCCGTAAAAATTTTTTTAACTGAATTGTCAGTGCGTAAGAGCTTGATCTTCTTCTTTGTATTGTTGTTATTTTCTATTATACCTTTTTTGACTCGTTTCTTTCCTTCTATTATGCTATGCCATTTGCTTTTGCTTGTATTCTTCAGTTTTTAATCTCATGATATTTCAAATCTCCAAAAGGTGATGAGAGATATAATAGAGAAATACGTGGATGACATCACACAAGCAGGAGGCATTGGCTGCTTAGTGAAGGGTGCTGATGAGGCCGGAAAGTCCATAACTGAACCTCCTCTGTTGCATGACATCTCTACGGATGTGGATGGGCGAAGTAATAGTGTTTATAACTCGTCTGAAATAACCAGAGAAGGGCCTTATAGCTACAAAGAACAGTTACATTCTCCTAGTAATACCAGATCTTCAAGATTTGAAAACGAGTCTCCTGAAGATTACAAGCGACGTAGACGAGATTCTAGTTACCCTGAGCATCTAGAAGCTCGGAGAAGTGCTGACAGGAACAGTCGTTATAGTAGAGAGTATATTTCTAAAACCCCAGATAGGCAAAGAAGTAATGACCGCTCGCATGACCACCATAGCAATCGTGGGTATGGGGATAGCTACAGTCGGTCACATGAGCGGACTGATCGTCGAAGGGAAGAAGGTGATAGGTATTCAGAAAAGAAAGAAAGACACCAAAGGCATGCATACAGGGATCGTAGATCAGACTCTGTTGCATCTAATGAGTTTGAGGACAGATATGATCCCTCTGAATCTTGTAACATGCATGAGGATGATATCTCCTTTGGCACCGGTACCACTCAAAAGTGATGTTTGGAAGTTCAGTAATGACATGGTTGCTTTTTCTCCACAGCGGTGTTATTTTGATTTCCAAATGAAACCCTGAGTGGCTCTCTCCATGCGTGGTAAGTCATCTCACTCATGCATGAGTAATAGTTTACCAGGGCCAATTAGGAAAAGATCAAAAGATACACTAATACATGAAGCTTGTTCTTGGCTGTGTGTTTGCAAAACTTTGCAGTAGGAAATCATGCGGCTTCAGCAGTTTATCCACGTGTATCCTTCTTTGTATCCTTAGTTGTTGTCTTTTTGCTTCTTTTCATTTGGTAGTTCTTGATTTCTTTATAAATTCCCCCTTCTAATGGATCATAATTGACAAGTCTATTATTTCCTGATTTTCCCCCATCTTTCTTACAGGACTAGAAACTTGTCCCAAATATTAGCTGAAGAGTGTCCTCGTGCTCCTAAGCCTAAACCAGATTGTTTACTTTAATTTTTAAATAGAACGCGATTTCCTTTACCCGAATGCATATTTAATATCTTTGTCCCAAGTACGAGGTCATGGTCATTGACATGGTGGACACATTCAGCTCTAGCTGACAAATCATAGTATTTTTAGGTGCTGAGTTATCCAACATGGGTATGGTGCAGTATATGTTTAGTATCCAGAGCCCTTGTCCCTTTTTTTGTGGCATGTACTTACAAAGGTGTCTTTGTTAAGTACTTATGGATGGGGAGTTTAGCTGTTACAGTCTTTTCGAAAGGAATTTAGTGCTCATGTTATGCCCAACGTATCTGTGATATGTTTTGTGCTCTCACTCGAAACAAGGAACGTCAAGTTTATTCTTTTTAAAAGGATTTTTGTATAGATTAAACAGAAAGGAATGGGAATTGTCCAGCATGCCTAATGTTGCTCTAAATTGCAAGTACATTGTGTTAGTGACCTCTATTATTCCAGAGCTTTGGAAATGTCAGGTTGGAGTCGGGCTTAACTCTTGGCAGTATTCACCTAATGTGGAGTTGAGTTTTGTTCTCCCTCCACTTAAGAGGGTAAACATTACCCTCCTACCCGCCTTCCTATTTGTTGAAAGGGAGTGGATCCCACCACAAAGTGATGTTATGCTTACCAAAAAGTGTATTGCAAGGGTGAGACCTACACTATTTCAACCAATAAGAGGGAGGGTAATGTTCACCCTCTTTTAAGGACCTCTTTTAAGGGGGTGAACAAAATTGCACTCCCTAATGTGAGGTGCTGTTATTGTCAATCTTCCATCTCTGCTCAGCTCCTGTAAAACCGTCATAGGTTATTGCTATCTTATTCAGGTGCTGTACTGCTAAGCTCTGGTGTGTAGGCCTCTGCTGTTGCTGTTTTTCTGATGGTGGGTGCAGTACCGGGGTTTTCAGTGTTAAGTTTGGCACTCTCAGTGTGTTATTGATGACTTTTGCTGCGTTCTCTCTTTGCCTGCTGCTTTGGATTTTTGAAGAAACTAGAAAGTAGAAGGCATCAAGATTTTTATTTCTGTAGAAAGTAGCTTTCTTGTTATTGAAGAAGCTGAGCTGAACTTCTACACTTGTAAAAATGTTGCATAGACTCTAAATTTGAGTTTGGTGTTGGTCGATGCTCCTTTTCTTCTACTGCTTCTTTCGGTCTTTCCGTATGCGTTACATTTGAATGAACAAGTAGAATTATTTTTCCCAAAAGCTAGAGTTACTCTCAAATTCATTTCAATACATATATAGATATACAGTTCTGTATGTAAATCAACAAATCCAAATGCAACCTAAGTTTTTTCTTCCACAGAGGGATTTCTCCCTTCGCCACCCAAACAATTATTAACTAGCAGAAAAAGTAAATATAGTTCTAATTCGTGGAAAGTAGAAGCAGAGAGTAAATGAACTAAAAATTAGTATAAGTCATGTCAACCCAGTAAAACCAAATGCATCCTCTTAAGTTTCATTCTTTCAGTGCGACTCATTGCCTTCAGTACAGTGAAACCTCTCAGTAGGTGCATCTCTTTAAAGTTCAAATTTTATGAATACAAATTTGCTGTGAAAGCAACTCTTGTACAGTAGATAAACTCAGTCACAGCGGCATGTAGATAGACCCAAAGGACTTCACAGCTCCACGTTTCTTCAACCTGAAGAAAAAGGCATTGAAACGTGGTCACAATTAAGAAAAAAGAAGGTATAAGCAAAACCTAATGTATGGTGATAGAGGATGGGTGAAGGTTGCACAAAGGATTCCTCAAAAAATGGCATGGAAAAGTGGCTTAGCGTAGTAGTTATTTCCGAAAAGACAAGTCGATAGAAGAAGTATAATGTTGTAACTTGCTAAGAACAGGATGCCTTTAGCTACTATTACAGAAACCGAAGGGTGCATGCAGTACAGTGAAGAGAACATTACATAACTCAGCTACGAAAATTATGGTTGTGACATGGAATGAAATGATGGATGTCATGTTTCCCCCAATGTTTCCATTGACACGAAGGGGGAAATACAACAAACTTTAAAATAAAATTTACATGTACTGCATTAAGACCTCTTTAGTCTACAAGCAAATAAGAAACAATATGGCTGCGCAAGGGCTTGGAGTGTGGTGTCAATTGACCCCACAAAGTTGGAAAAATAACTTCTACTAGCATAGTTTTTAAGGGAAATTTTACTCATTAGACCCACAAATATCAGAAAATTGTCCCAAAGACCCCACTAAAATGACAAACTTTGCTCTTTTATCATTGTCAACCACAACTCCAGGTATTTGACCTCAATGTCTAGGAATCCTGGCTCTGGGTCTAGGACTGGTGTGTTCCGGTGCAGGTTTCTGCTGATCAAGACTTATTCATCCATAATGAAATGAAATTGCAGAGGTACTAGTTTCAACCAATTTGCTCACTGCATTTTCTGAAAGGCATTTCATTTAGAAGCCTGAAAACAGAAGAAAATCTGAAGAGAAATCCTCATTCCCCCAAAGCATCCAGAATGGCTGCTTTGAAGTTTCTCTCATGCATGCACAAACAAATAAAGGTAGCTTCTTTCCCCTCCTATTTAATTTGACTACATTGAGACCCTAGTTCTTGGTTGGAGTTCTCAAAACCCGATGTGCAAACGTGTCTATTATCAGAAATTCCATTAGTGAAGGTCAGACCTCTTTGGGTCAGAATAAGCATATAGATGTCCTCCTGCCTGTTACATTAGGAGAAGGCGGCCCAAGCAATGACCTGAGTAGCAACTATTGACTCTCGAGCACAATGATTTCACCAAAATGCGAATAGTACAGCTGAAGGTAGATGACAAGTACCTAATTTTTTAATTTTCTCAACGGTTACTAACAATCATTTACCGAAAGTTCCTACTCCACATATACATACTATCATCTCTTGTAATCTGTATGCTTACTTCACCAATTGCTTACGAACAACACTATTCATCGGGAGAGTATCTACTATCTAGGAGCAAGTTGTGCTCAAGAAACGTGAAAATTGGCCAATTAAAAAAGGCAGGAGCTATATTTCAAAAAAACACCATAGACTAAAAAGGAATATGTACACTCGATCTCATAATTCGGCTGCATCATGCATGCTTTAAACCCGGCTCATTACCTCAAAGATGAAAAAACAAATTTGGCGAAGTTTTTGAGGACAATCTATTTCCATACCTCAGTTACCACCAGTTAGATCTAGGGTCACTTGTGCAACACACTCTTCTTAGGAAGCTTTGGTTTCTTTTGAGAGTGGTTCTGCCAAGAAAAAACCAAAAGATGAGAAAAGAACAGATAAGAATCACAATAAAAAGGGTACAACAAGTGAGCAAACACAAAGCCAAGGAATAAATTAGAAGGCCAGGCAATGGACAAGTGTAAATGCACCTTCTGTCTTTCCAAGGCGTCATTGTCAGTCCTCTCTCTCCAGTTGCTTTTGCGTAGTTTGATAGGCCTATTTCCAACATATTTACCTGCCACCAAGGTTACACGAATGATGTTTTCTGTATTCTTCCAGAATACAAGTCACCCCTCAAGATCCCTCGCCCCTTTCCATCCCAATAAACAATACATCCTTAGATAAATGACCATACAATCAAATTAAATGGACACCGTGATATAACTGATTAGCCTGGATATAATGAATAACTAAGAGTAAGTTCCTTCTCTAACAATTTTTTGGGCTTCCTAAACTATACATTTGTAATATCAAACTTCAAGAACATGTAATTTCCATAACCACAACCAATCAACTCAACCCAGTTACATGTGTTTTAGTTCTATCTGCTACTGATACATTCTTTAACGTTGTCGTATTGAAAAGTACAACAAAGTCTACTTGAAAGGGTTGATAACAAAATGGAAAGTACGGGCCAATAAAAAAACAAAATGGAAAGAATGATTTGAAGACACCTAGGAATACGTACCATTCATTTCTTTCAGCGCTGCTGCAAGATCTAAAGGGTTTGAAAAACTAACAAATCCGTAGCCCTTGGTTTTTCCAGTACGCTTATCTCTGACAACCTGTGACCATACGCGTAGTTCAAAGGGAGAAGAAAACCATATAAGATATTGCAGCAACTACAGGTACGCCACATACAAGGAAGAATATTAGCAACAAGGGAAAACAATGACGAGATAAATAAAAATGGAACAGGCAGAGCACTGTGCCCTGCTCTCAAGTACAGAACACCAAGCAAGAAAGAAAGGTAAATGGATACATTGAGCTATTAAAACATCATAGGAAGTTGCAAGATGGGAACAATGACCATGATGTCAAAATGCACATTCTCTCTTTCTTTATTAGTAGAGGGAAGCAGTATGGAACATAACATTGCCTACCAATATGCAATTCTCACAGAAATCACTTACCCAAAAATTATCTAAGACAATGGTAAATGAAATCACTCAATGGCTGCTAGTTGTTCATACATGGCTTGGTATATGCTAGAAAGTATGACAACATGTCATTTAATGGTAAACGAATCACCCAATGGCACCGCCACACACAAGGGAGCACCTTGAGTTGTTTCCAAACAATAACTATAGTAGTAGGATACGTATGTATTTACCAGTAATCACTCTTGAGTTTCTTTTTGAATGCAAATATCAACTTGCCACTTGGAATGCCCACAGTTATTGATCTCACATTATCTTGCTGAGATAATATCACAGTTATTCTTACCTGACCAAGTTTAGTTGGAAAATTTGTGATGGAACACACTCAAGTTAGATAAGATTAAGCACCAAAATACTTTCACTTTGTGGCAACAACATACCCTACTTCCCCTACCTCCCATTAGTCAAATGCCAAAAGGGTTCGCATAAGGTAAATCCCAAAATAAGGTACAAGACTCTAGGTGAAGTCCCAGATTGCAACTAGGGACCCTTTCTTCCACCAACTTTTGTGCCTTGCACATGGCGAACTATAAATCGTCAATTGTCTCTATGCATAGTCAAACAGCAGACCACATGTAGAGAATCCTACCTTAGCATATACGAGAATTTCGTGAGCTGCATGCACTTCACATTAACAGTTGAAGAGGGCCTACAAAAGGCTCAAATAAAAAAGTAAACAAACTATAACATTGCCACAACAGGAGAGCTGGAGCAATTCCAATTGGAACTTACCTTAGCCATGTTGAACGAAGGAAATCGAGTAAAAGCTTTAGAAAGAACATCATCATTCACCTCGTTTCCAAGATCACCACAAAATAGACGATAATCATCTGTGGAAAGGCCAACAAAATCAGAACAACAAGAGATGCATCAAACTAAATTTGCGGATAGAAAAGATTTCTCGCAAAGCGCACATGCAAAAGAAAAGGAAAAGCGCGAACATTGTGATGGAACCAGGTACACATACAAATGTACTCTAGACAAAATGCAAAAGCATCACAAGAACTATCAACCTTGACTAGTAAAAAAAGCCACAATTCATTCACGAAAGTCTTGGGCAAGTAGTGCTCCATTGACATTAGTCACCACCACAACAAACAGTAGGCAGCCCTAACGGAAGGGGGAGAGAACTTAACTAAGCCGCTCTCCTAGGGATATATTTTATGATGAACATGCTATGTTTGACCAAACAAATCCTGGGGTAGGGTCAGCTTCTGCCAAAGATATATTTTTTTATTTCCTTTGAACCCAATATGATGGGAAAATAATAGCAAAACAGTATTGAGTTAGGATAAGACACAACTTTTCACGAGCTTGTCATGCTCACGGGTTGAAAGAAACATGTACTACAGATGAAGGTAAGAATCATACTTTCTGGCCATTCTGCGAGTGTAGGATCCTCCCAGTTTTGCCCAGCAGCTTTACGAGGTATAGCTTTCTTTTTTGTTTCTGCTTTGTGCTCGATTTCACTATTTGCAAGAGCAGCTTTCACACTTTCGAGAGCTTCTGGAGTTATAGTTTGTGCATCCCTTTGGAATAACTGCTGGGCCTGCTTGCAGACACTACGAAGATTATACTCACGACGGACCGAAAAACGATTACTTACTGTGTACAACAACAGCTAACTAAAGTAATAAACACGTATATTACTGGAAATATAATTTCCCTTCAATTAGTCATGGGTAGATTCAAATGACATCAAAGCCACCTTTAAGCTCACACACATATGCATATACATGGTTTGGTTGATGAAAGATTCATCTGAAAGTTCATGCCATACATGAGTAGAGGATGGCATAACTTCCACCTAAACTAACAGAAAAAGGAAATAAACTAATGAGTAATGAGGATTCAAAAATCCTTAGTGAAATCTTCCAAACTTTGACATAACCGAAGACCAAGAGCAGAGTGGTAGACACCGGTGAACTGAGTCTCTCTAATTCTAACATCAAAATAAATCTGATCCAAGACATAAGAAACACCCGTTTTGATATTGTTGAATGCCCTATGTAGAGCCTTTGATTCTTATCAGATGTAATATCAATACTAAGTACCCCTGTTACAATACCAACTACTATAATTACCATTACTTTTCCGGTCTAAGCAAGCATCAAAGCACAAAAAACAGAGATAAAGTAACTCGTTTGCAACACAATTTATGTAGAGAAACAACAATAAACTCAGACCATGATCAAGCTATCATAACCAATATTTTTTCCGGCAAAAGAAAATTCCATTATCACGAAGACAAAAAAAAAAAACTGAAATCGATATGATAGGAAAAGAAAAGCATAGAGCTCGCGAATGATCAAGCTATCAAAATTTGTGCAATTTTGATCAAATATATATCAAACGGTAAGCTATTGTGAAAATTTTGACAAACCCAACTTGCACAAGCATCGCGTGTGCCTCAGCCTCTATTTATGTAAAGAAACTACTATTTGGACGTCATTCTTTACACGAAACTGCTATCATTCTGTATTGGTCAATGATTAGAGTTTCTATTTGAACAATCTAATTTCATCAGGAAATGAAAAGGGGGAGAATGAAGGAAAACGGGCCGGTAAGGGTTTGGGTATGGCTTGACCCATATTTGATTTGACACGTTTCAACCCACCTACTAATGACCCACATTTGACCTGTCTCCATTCAACCCACAACCCGTTTCAACCCGACCAACCAAACCCGCCCATTTGCCATCCGTCCAATTCTCACTAAAGCGGCATGAACTTGCTTACCCTGATCAATAAACTGATTTTTTGAAGAAACTCTCGGGAGTTTTGCCAATCTTTGTCGTTCACTCATCAATGAAATTTGGAGCATTAATCTTTGAGACCGAGGTAGCAATTTTGACTGCGTAATCCTTCTTCACTCTCAGGTTTCAATCACTGTGGCCACTTTCCATATGTAGTAGTTCGGTCAAAACTCAAATTCCAAGGGTTCCTTTGCTCGTGTGGTTTAGAAACTTAATGCAACAGTGCTAGAATCAATTTTGCATAATACTTATCCGAAGAGTATTTATGACAAAGAACAGTCTTTTACACTTATCACATACTCTATTGCTAACAAAAATCTTCTAATGCTGGTACTCCCAAAATCTCAATTTATCCCTTAGCCTCTCTATTTGTTATAAAATCATTAAGAGGACACACACAAGGCTCGGTTTAGCCGACCCCAATTGATTGGAACACAACACTCGGTTCGGTTCGGTTTACACACAAAATAAGATTGCTCAGACAAGATGCCAACAAAATAGCCAAACAACCGAAATTCAACCTTGTCCGCGGAAGCGCCTAAAAATTAAACCAAAACATAAACAGTAGTAAACCCCAAGGGGTTGGCCTTGTGGTGAAAACTTGAGACTTACGGATTTGCTCCCTCCTAAAGTCTCAGGTTTGAAAACCTCATAGGTGCTACCAACTCATTTGGGGTCAGTCCCAATGGAGAAATTGCTCCAGCTTCAATTGGGATCCCCGCAAGTGGGCGGTGGGATTGGACCCTAGGATTAGTCAAGGTGCGCGTAAGCTGACGCGGACACATTGAGTTATCAAAAAACATAACCTATAGTAAACCCGAAGTAGACACACTCAAGGAAAGAGGATCATGCACATCAATCCGCCCAAATCAGTAAATGAAAACCAGTCAAGAATGGAATCGTATTCGTTGAAAAAAAAAGGGAGGGCTCACCTGCTGATACTGCGGCAGCGTGTAAACTCCGGGGAGGGGAGGCTGGGCCTGGTAGACGGACGGAAGGTTTACCGGAGGCGGAGGAAGAGGGGGAGCGGCGGCGTAGGATTGTTGTTGGACGTGGAAAGGCACCGGAAAGTAGGAAGCGTTTGAGTAGGTGAATTGTGCAGAAATCGAAGGGTTCGAAGCGTTCGGCAGTGACATGGAGTTCGAAGATGAGGGCGCAGTCGACATGTCCTTACTCTCTCTCTACTGATCGAAGGTGATAAACTGTATGTATGATTGAGGAAATCTAGGGTTTTGAAATTGAGGTGGGACTTTGATTTTTGAGGAGAGACAGAGAGAGAGAGAGAGAGAGAGAAGATTCGACGTGGAGAAAGCCAGAAAGGAAGGGAAAAGAGTAAATTGCACGGAGGTACCTGAGGTCTCTGATAAAAGCCTATATCGTCCTTACTCTTTTTCAACATATCTCTATGGTCCCTTTCTTTGCTGACATTGTACAAATTCCCCCCTCCGTAGCGTTGGGGAAGAAAGTGAGTGAGGCCCCGTTCAGCAACGGGAAAAAAAGTTCTTATTTTTTAAGAAGTTAATTTAAGGTTCAAAAATTATGAACTTATTAAAATCTAAAAATATGCAATATGGATCTTATTTGAAAGATCTCATCGAGATCTTTTATACGATGCCAAAAAAATTGAAAATTTATTTTTCATTTGCATTATTTTTTAGTTTAAAAATGAGAAATAAATTGTTTATTTTTTAAGAAGGTTTCTGGAACGGAGCCTGATTATTAATCGCTCCTCGAGGACCGCACCAATGCATGGTGAAAAATGGTCCTGAAACATTGCGTGGCGGTGCTCTAAGAGCAGTTAGTGATAAATTTCCCACCAAACACGTGTATATTCTACATTTTGCACGTAACGTCAAAAAGTCACTGTTTCATTGGTGATTTGGAGATTATAACTCATCCAATTACAAATAAGAGAACGCCATTGACATATTCTACAAAATTAAATAAGAATAAAATAAAAAATCTATAATTTACAACTTGTAGGTCAGTAGGAACACCCCTTAATTTAAGTTTGTTTTTTTGAGGTTTTATGGTGAAAACAACACTTATTATCACTGGGCCGGCCAGCTCATATGCATGAATGCTTCCAATCTCCCAATTGTTTCATCAGAAGAGATGTGGACAGACAGCAAAGCAACATCCAAAGGGGACTATTACTTTGTGAAAGCAATTCGATTGTGTCGGTGGACAGGGAAAAAGGTAAAAACTGCTTTCTGGCAACAAATCCCCTCTGTAAAAAACACCATCGCCAGGAACGCCACGCTATTATGCGTGGTTTGTTCTTCTCTCTTCCCGGTAGTGATCAAGGGCTCGAGTCTCGAAATAGGTTTGGAGTTTTAGGACTATAAATAGCCTCGGAATCCTGTGGACTAACACTCTAACATCTCCAATAGCCTTCCACTGATGTTTATGGTCTCTCAAAAAAAAAAAAACGCCTCTTTTATTTTGCGAAACCAAACACTCCATTGCCAGGCCCCGCGAAGAGTACCAGAAATCAACCGTTCGAAACTCCGTCCTCCTCTCCCACCTCCCCCCGCCCCTCTCTCTCTCTCTCTCTAAACAAACAATACACACAGAAGAGAGAGAGAAACAACAAATCAATCAACCCACAACAATGGGGTCTCTCCCTCCACCCCTACACCTCTCAACCTCCGCCCCCACCCCAAAAACACCCCCCCAAATCGACGCCACCCACCTCCTCACCCTCTTCAAAACCCAGCAATCCTACCTCAACCACTTCTTCCACCACCTCTCCCTCCCCCAAACCCTCGTCTTCACCCAAACCCTCTTGAACTCCACCGGCACCATCTTCTTCTCCGGCGTCGGCAAGTCCGGCTTCGTCGCCCACAAGATCTCCCAGACCCTAGCCTCCCTCTCCATCCGCTCCTCCTTCCTCAACCCCGTCGACGCCCTCCACGGCGACATCGGCGCCTTATCGGATAACGACATCCTTGTGATGTTCAGCAAGAGCGGGAACAGTGAGGAGCTGCTGAGGCTGGCCCCGTGCGCCAGGGCGAAAGGGGCGTACTTGATTAGTGTGACGTCGAGCGAGGCGAATGGGTTGGTGGGGTTGTGCGATTTGAATGTTTACTTGCCGCTGGAAAGGGAGTTGTGCCCGTTTGATCTGGCGCCGGTGACGTCCACCGCAATCCAGATGGTGTTTGGGGACACCGTGGCGGTGGCGATGATGGGGGCGAGGAACTTGAGTAAGGAGGAGTACGCCGCGAATCACCCCGCGGGGAGGATTGGGAAGAGCTTGATTTTCAAGGTCAGTTTGTGGGATTTGTTTTTTCGGCATCGTATGAAACTATGAATGTTGATTTGGATGTGGTTTATTTGGCAGACATATCATATATCACAATGTGACTGTTGGTTTGATCACATTTTTCCTATTTATTTTTAGGGGTATCGCATGAATGTTGATTTGGATGCGGTTAATTTGGTAGATATAACATTTATGCCATAATCTTCTCAATCAAACCGTTTCGTTTGATCCTGATGGTATTTGAACTGGGTTTGTGCATTTTTGTTTCAATGAGAGAGAGGAGCATGTTTGCGAAACCCATGCTTCAGTTGATGCTTTGATAAAGAATCTAGTTTGCTTGTTTGGAAGGTTTAGTACAAAAAAAAAAAAAAAATAGTTACTATATGGTTTTCTAGATCTTGGCAATGAGTTTTGTGTCTGATATATTATTTTCTAGTGTTGAGAATATGATCTTGATCTCGGGCCTCCTTGGGGATTCACAGTGTTTAGGGTCGATAGGTTTTGTTTTGATCAGTGCAGTGCCGGTTAGAAGTTTTTATTTCTTTTCTCTCCTTGTCTGTATCTTCTCAATTGACAGGTTTCGTTTGATCCTGATGGTATTTTACACTGGCTTTGTGCATTTCTGTTTCAATGAGAAAGAGACCTCATGTTTGCAAACCCATGCTTCATTTGATGCTTTGCTAGAGATTCTAGTTTGCTTGTTTGGAAGGTTCAGCGCGCACACACTCAAAAAAAACCTTACTACATGGTTTTCTAGATCTTGGCAATGAGTTTTGTGACTGATATATTCTTTTCTATTGTTGAGAATATGATCTTGTTCTTGGTCTCCTTTTGGGGAATCACGATGTTTAGTGTCGATTGGTATTGTTTTGATCAGTGCAGATAAGAAGTTTTTGTTTCTTTTTCTCCTTGTCTTATCTATCGATGCAAGGGGTTTAATTTGGAGCTTTGACATGTAATTGCATTCCATTGTTTGAAATTTGGAATGTTAACTAGGAATGGAATAGTTTGTTATGGACTCTGTTTTTGTGTGCATTTGCAAATGGAAAACTTGTGAACCTGCTAATTCTAGAATACATAGCAACCAATCACTGCTAGTACATGTCGCTGTAATTATCTTGACTCTACAGTTTTCTTTCTTGGGTTTCGGTAATCTCTGTTCTACGTTCGCTTTCCTTCAATTTTGTGTCTGAATCTTGTCAGATCTGAATGTTTAAGTTATATTGTACATATTTTAGTCAGACATGTTATGACACATTGAGGACACGTTAGGAGGATGAAAAAGTAATTTTAATAGGTTAGGTCAGGGTCAAACTTCCCATGAATTAGTCCTGAACTTGTGTCTGACGTGTCCGTATCTTAATTCTTGGAAAAATAACTCATGTCCATTGGAACTGCTCCTTTTTATTACTAACTGTTTAAGTTTCCCTCTTGGGTATTTCAATCCAATTTTTTCCTTCAAGAGGCCAATTTGCAACTCACAAAACTGTGATTGAAAGGTATTGGTATCTGAAATTCGGACTGTTTTTTTGGTTTGTCCTAATTGCTTCTAACTAGAATAAAGATAAGAGATAGGGTGCTGGTTTGAGATCTCAAGTTCTGGTTTCTGATTATGTTTCCTATATCTTTGTCTAAACAACCAAATTCAAGTTGCTGCTGAATTCCAATTCCCTCGGGTTAAACAAGGAGCTTTTTAAGTTTCAATTTCATGTTTGAATTAATTTAGGTTGGTTGGATGGACTGTATCCTCTTTATTGCAGGTGAAGGATGTCATGAAAAAGCAAGAGGAACTTCCAGTATGCAGGGAAGAAGATTTGATAATGGATCAGCTGGTAGAGTTAACTAGCAAAGGATGTGGGTGCCTTCTTGTTATCGATGATCAATACCACCTGATTGGTACATTCACTGATGGAGATCTGCGGCGAACCCTGAAGGCTAGTAAGGAGGGGATCTTCAAACTCTCTGTGGGGGAGATGTGCAACAGGTAATTGTCTCAGTCAAAATCTTACGGCATGTATAGGCCCCTTTTGAAGCATAGCTTGGTGAATCACCAAACTGAGCCTTACGTCCCAATCAGTGGGGGTTGGCTACATGAATCCGTTTTCTCCATGAGATCTGTGAAGGGTAGCGTTCCTTGAAATCTAACAAATTAATCTTTCCGAACTGTTGTCTCTATAGTCAATATTGGTCTTCCCCTCCCCTAGTGCTATACTCTACCACAAACAATATCACTCCTCCCAACTACAGCATCTTCCGATCAAGATAGAGTCATAGACATGTTCATCTTTATGTCAATTTTTATCTGATTGAATGCTCCATGTAATTTGGACTTGACTGGCTATTTTTGGTAAAATCAGAAGTTACCAAATTCTTTGTTCATCCCAATCAGAAGTTACCAAATTCTTTGTTCATCCTGATGCTGTATTTTGGGAAGACACAGCAGTGTTGTGCAAAGGCTAGATATTGTTCCGGGAGACGAAACTTTTTAATCCACGTGAGAGAAGAACCCTGGATTGCTTGGGAACATGGTTACTTAGAAACTTCATTGATTGCTGATTGAATTGCTTCCCTGCCATTAAGCTTGCCAATTCCTGCAGGACAAAGAAACCTGCAAAAATGGGCTGATAACAAGAAATCGGAAGTAGACCAATAGAATGGAAACTTAATCAACACCAAGTAGAAAACTAGTATTTCTTAATGTTGACGAGGGTCCTCCCAAGATGTGAGAAAGACAGGAGGTAGGCCCAATATCAGCTCCCTGACAAGATTGGATTTGAGGCGGGGGGGGGGGGGGGGGGGGGGGGGGGGGGGGGGGGGGGGGGGGGGTGTGTGGTGGGGGTTGGGGATTGTGTGGGGTGTTTGGGTAAGGTAAAATTTTATAAGAAACAGCCACACATACTCCTGAAACTATCCCAACACGAAAACAAGATAAAAAAGAGGAAAACCCTCAACAATTACACACTGCTGAACACTCCTAACTGGGATATTCCATAGAGCACAAAGAGCTTTGTTAGAACCTGACGGTTTCACATTCCTCCAGGAACTAACACATGCTCGGATGTCAGTTCGCACTTTAGTTTCCAACTGCTGACCACAAATCCCATAGCCTTGAAAATTCTGCTATTCCTTTCACCCCAAACATGGTACAGAAGTGCAGCAAGAGCAACTTTAGATAACAGGCAAGAAAACTGTGTCCCCTTATCAACTTGAATCATCCAGTCCATAATTTGGGGCAGCCCGTCGACAGGGCACTGAGGCGTCAAATCCTTTTGCAAAGACTTCCAAAGTTGAGAAGAGCAAGGGCACTGAAAAGAAGAGGTGTTCATGGTTCTCTATAGCAGCAGAACACAAAACGCACTGATCAGTTATGGCCATCCCCCATTTAAGGAGTCTATCCTTTGTAGCAAGTCTCCCTAGGTTTGCAAGCCACTGGATAATGGACCAGCGTGGAACATGATGCTTAAACCAAATAATTGGGCACCAATTAACTTGGGGATGCTGCCTTCTAACAGCATTCCAAGCCGACTTGATAGAGAATTTGTTCTATGCCTCTGCAGGAGACTTCAATGTCTCTTGTCGTTTTCTCCCATTTTTCCCAATAAAACCATGTATCTACGTGTGTGTGTGTGTGTGTCCACGTTAAATCTCTGTGTCTGTGTGATCCAGATCCCCAACATGTAAATTATAGCATACTTGATCACAAGTTCACATATTTACTAATCCCAAAATGAAGATAAAATTAGATTTAGTGAAACTCCTAAAATCTTGTCTTACATCACTTTTGCCTTACTGTTAGCAAAAGTGAGTGTGGATTGATGCAGATAGGGAAAGATGTAATGTTCTTTCGCGTATCTTGGTCCTAACATTTTTCCACAACTTTGTTGGCATTTCAGGCATCCGAGGACAATTGGTCCTGATGCAATGGCAGTTGAAGCAATGCAGAAGATGGAGTCTCCTCCATCTCCCGTTCAGTTCCTGCCTGTCATCGATCAACAAAACATCTTAATAGGTATAATTACACTTCACGGATTGGTCTCAGCTGGCCTGTGAATTTTTCAATGGATGCCCTGCACTCTGTTCTTTATTTCATTTGTTCAATGGCGATTCTTTGCTTGTTTTCCCTAGATCTCCAAATGGGGTCATGTATTCTGTTCTTTAGATGATTAGTTTTGTAGTGGTGAAGAGGAAGGAAGGGGAGAAACCAAAGAAACAAGAACCACCACCCAGGGCATGGCAGGAATAAGAAAGTAGAGAGCTTATTGTATTCATTATCATTATATATTAGTGAGTTTCTTCATGTTATATTCTGTAAAAACGTATAACATGCCTTTCGCCTCTAGTTGTATGTCTTCGCTGATCACTCACTTGGTTCAATGACAACCATATGAACATGCTCATTGAAGATTTAATTTCCTCTGATGTATGTCTCTATTTACATTTCTCCGGGTTACTAAATCATGAATAGACGGTGTAACTTACTGGGTTAGTAATCCAAATTGGATGCAGCGATACACAGTTATGTGTCAGCCATGTCTGTGTATAACCCAGGTCAGTTGGCTCACCACCGGGCTTCTGAAACTATACTGCCATTTTTCGCAGAGACAAGATGTACTTCCTCCATCCCTTTTTCAAAATGTGCATTTCGTCTCTAGCATAGTGTCCCATAAGTGTTTTCACAAGATCAAATCTTCAAGCAGCCAAGGAAATTTTTTGCATAAAAGCAGTGAGGTGTATTTCCTGGAATTATCAAAGCCTCTTGCACAGGCTTGAAAAACACATGCTTTTAGCATATTGGTTTTAGCCAAATTGAGTACTTGTATTTACAACATTTTTCTCAGTTTTGAAACTTTATATATTGATTTTCAAAGAAGAATCCTCTTTCGTAGATAAAATTAGAAATATACACTCGTACTTTATATTCTTGTCAAACAAAAACCTCAAAAGCCAAAGGGTGTGGGTCAAGTCACCCGAGTAATGTCCTACAAAACGAAGCTTCACAACATTCTTTTCAAAAGTTGAAAAAACCCAAAAAAAAAAAAAAAAGTAAATAAATCCAAATTATTTAGCAGCAAAGCTAGTCTCTATCGAATCCAAAATAGACAATTTTGGAAGTATATACTTGTCTAAAGTCTGAATAATCAAGTGTTTCAACTATGTTTATTGTACTCAGTCTTGCATGTTATAGGTTTGAGTCTGAAGAACCATAATATCCTCCGTACCATAAAATAATCTAAGAACTTTATTGTCCCCTGGACTATCCATGCCATTAGTGATTAGTGTCTCTAATTTGAACAGAATCTAACTTGAATAGTACATGATAAAAAAACAAAAGTATTTAGTACTTAGAGCATAATAAAGTTAATTTCCACTTTAATTAGGATTAATTTCCACAACAATTAGGCATCCAAGATACGCAGCCTGTTATACCACCAAAATGTTAGTGCAAACACAAACACTCACACACACTCACATTCACTGTGAGCTCATGCACACAAAATAGCACGGCAGGCACTAGCAGCAAGAGCGCATCTTTCTTCAAGAGGTACATGAGTCCCGATCCTTCCTCAGCGGATCTGTCAAAACCGCATTCACATTCGTTGTAGGTCCCACACCCAATAAGCGGTACGCACAGTGAGTGTGTACATGCATTGGTGTGTGGTCGTATAAAGATTGGATTTTGTACCCTCCTCCCTCCATAAGCATATAACGAATCTTCCTTTGTTATGTACAAAACAAGAATCTTCCTTTTGGAAGCTAATGTACAAATCAAGCTAACACTTTCCCTGATACTTCTATACTATGTTTTGGCCCCTTTGATTCTTGCTTATTGATGTCTTGTTACTCCATTCAAATGAGAAAAATTCTTTGATTTCTGGAAAAATTCTTTACTTATTAAATTGGAGAAGTAATAGTACCGCCAAGTTGAGAACCAAACAAGCTTAACTAGTTAACCAAGGGATTTGCCCCGGCTAGTCATGAGACAGTAGCTAAATGGCTTGCCTACCAACCAAGGCAATGTCGAATTTCACGAAAGCCAAACATTTCAAACCTTGAAACTGCTGATAATTGGTTCGTTCATTAACTTCAGAGTCTCGAAATTAGTGAAAATATCTGTAAACTGATTTAGGCATTGAGTTATCCAATTTAAAAGTAACAAGCTTAATTAGATGCGACAATAATCAAGCGATAACCAAACAATTAAAAGTACCACAATCCAACAAAAAAAAATCCACCAAATACTGATTCATTTTCTTCTGAATAAAAATTATGACCAGTGTTGGTAGAAAATAGAATAGTCTTTAGATTCGTTGGCTATATTTTCTATTTTCTTTCATTTTTAATCGACCAATTCAAGATTTAGATGCAGCGTAAGTTCAAGTTTTCCTGGTTGGTCATAAATACCACATTCCAATTTGTTTGTTCATGAAACTTCAAACCAAAGTGCTCCAGCGACGCTAGCTGGAACTGTTATGACATTTGTTTAGCCTAAACTTTTTTAAACCGGTTTATTTTTATTTATTTTCTCATCATTGAATCCTTTTATTACAGTCCATTGCGCTGTCGGTAAGTTTAGAAATAGACACACAAAAAAAAAAAAAAAACAGATTATAATGCACCTTTTACGCTTTCACACTTCTATACACTTTTTATGAATTTCAATTTGAGAAAATCTTTTTCACGGCTCTGTCTTGAATAGTTGTTTACGGCGCTAATCGCAGCTGTTCAAAAGTGTTTTGGACAGTCCGGATTAACTTTTCACCGGAAACTTAAAAGTTTCATTAAGATCCGGACCTTCTGAAACACTTTTGGACGGTCACGATTGATTGCTGCTATAAAGAAGCTGTTCACGGCTGAACCGTGAATAAGTTAGTTTCTCTCTTTCAATTCATTTTTAAACCCTAACGACAACCCATAGGCCCCGTTCCAGAGCACATCCTTAAAAAATAAATATTTATTTCACATTTTCGAACTTAAAAATAATGTAAATGAAAAATAATTTATTATTATTTTTCCACCGTATAACAAATCTCAATAAGATTTATCAAACAAGATCTATATTAATAGGAAAATTATTTGCGTAAGCACATGATTTTTGAACTTGAAATTACGTTCTTAAAAAATCAGTATTTATTTTCCTTTCAAGAACGTGTCTGAGTATATTTGTTTTATTGTGAGAATTTTGTTAGTACTACTAAACTTCTTCTTCTTCTTTTTTTTTCCCATTTTTTTGTGACATGCTAGTACTACTACCACTACTACTACTATACCAGTGGAGAGTAGTGGTATTTTGGATGAACGTGAGGAATTTGCTGTGAAGGTTCCCAAGATTTGTTTGGCTTTCAAAAATGGAGTAATTTCCTACCAATGTTTGTGTCGGCACGCGCTAACTCAGTGAGTGGTGACTGGTGGTCGACAAACTAACACTCCGTACTGAAGTGGTATAAATGACCCCAACGGTGCCACCCCACGCCCCCACCACTCTGTTTCATTACCGCTCCCCTAGCCTCAATTGCACGTCCGTGTCTCCGTAGTCAAATAATCCGAATTTTAAAAGAATTCTTCTGAAAAAAAAAGTCTTTTAAAATCTGAACCGTGTACAAAACAATTTCATATTAGCTAAAAGGTGCATTGACACGAGAAAAAAATATATTGATAATTATGAAAATATATTAATATCCGTAATATATGTATTAATATTATCTTCCGTCTAGTGAATTGGGGTTAGCTAGACCGAAAAAAACTTTAGTGGAAAGAGCGGTGGGCAGTGGGAGGGAGAGTGGTGAACAGGAGTAGACTTTCTGATTTGACCCGACCGTACCTCCACGGTCTTCTCTATAGTAAGCACTACACTTTTTTGTGGTGAAGTTTAAAAACACTTCCAGTACAATACTCTACTCTACTTCCAAACCTTCCCCTATGTTGCAAAATACCCTTAGCCTTAGGCCCGTTTTTATAGAGAAATAAAGTAATTAGGCTCCGTTCCAGAAATCTTCTTAAAAAATAAATACTTATTTTGGTACTTCTCAAACAAAAATAAGAAGGGTTATTTCACAAAACCCAAATAAGCAGCTTATTTCATATTTTCAAACTCAAGAATAACATAAATGAAAAATAATTTTTCAATTTTTTTTGCACGGTATTAAAGATTTCAATGAGATCTATCAAACAAGATCCATATTGATAGAAAAATTATTTGCGTAAGCACATGATTTTTGAACTTGAAATTGTCTTCTCAAAAAATAAGTAATTGTTCACTCTTTTGTGGAACAACCCTTCTTATTGGACAAAAAATAAGAACTTAAACCCGTTCTGGAAAGGAGCCTTACTCCTTCCGTTTCATATTGAGAGTTTAGCATAAAAAATCGTGTCAATTTTTAAATAAAAAAATCAATCACTTCCGTGTATATTTTTTTGAATTTTTTTCACACCAAATTAAAGTATTTATCGATATCTTTAATACGGTGCGAAAAAATTTGAAAAATTATGCACAGAAGTAATTAATTTTTTTATTTGAAAGAGGTAAGAGAGAGAAAGTGAGATTGTCATTATGGAACGGAGGTAGTATTTTTTAAAGAAGTAATTTCAAGTTTAAAAATTATGTGCTTACGTAAATAATTTTTCTATCAATATGAATCTTATTTGATAGATTTTAATGAGAATATGAGATCTTTTATACGGTGCAAAAAAAATTTAAAAAATATTTGTCATTTATATTATTTTTGAGTTTAAAAATGTGAAATAAATATTTATTTTTTAAGAAGGTGTTCTGGAACGGAGCTTAAGCCAATATTCTCTCTCTCTCTCTCTCTCTCTCTCTCTCTCTCATAACACACCGTTTACAACTTCAGTTGCTTTAGGTTGAAAACTCTTTAATCAATTGGTCCCATTTTTTCCCCCTCGTCTAATCCCAACTGCCAACTCCCAACTGCCAACTGGAGAGAAATTGATTATATTTTTTAATTAATAGTAATTTTTTAATATATAATATAGATCTTATTTAACAGATCTTAATTAATTGTATTAATTAACAAAGTTTTTAAAATTACCTAAACGGCTAAAAACATTTAAATACAAGTATGAGTATAATTAATTGAAAAGCGTCTGAACTTTCAAAAAAAACTAAAAATTGCTTTTCGTTCAAGCTCATACATGTAGAAGATATGATTTTTGATAAAAACACACATGTACTTTGCACTTACGACTTAATGTACTAAATAATACATCTAAAACCTAACACCCAAAATAGGAATATTTTTCGTCCTTTTTTAGTGAGACGAATAAATGTGAAAACATTTGACAGAAAATAAACAAAAATTCATACAAGACAAAAGAAAAGGCTTAAATTAATAATATAAATCAACCGTCTCTAATTTGTTTTAGCATTTCACCTTATTTGAGTGCACGCTAGCCACAAATTTAGTATTTTATCTTCCGTAAGGGATGGTGATACCCGCATCACTAGAGTTTTTGATATATAGATGAGTAATAGAGGTATCTTACGATTGGTTGAGTTAGAACATAAGAGACTTGTTATTCTGAGCATATAGATTCGACTTTCATCACTACTAAAAAATTTTGTTAATGTTATAAATAAATTTTCCAGTTGTTAGGAGTCTACAATGTACTTGAGTTAAGTATAAATTGACACGGACAAACTGTTTAAAAAATAAAAAAAAAAAGTAGCATGACGAATGTACTACATTTTTCTTTGGAAAAATCTAGTAATAACACGACTCACGACTTTTGGCACAAACATGAGAATGTCATTTACATTTTTGTGTTAGTAGCATAAACTCTTTTTAATTTTGTAAAAGGGTCAGTCTATTGACAGGCCTTGGCTATCAATAAGTTGACAGCAAGACTAAAAAACACGTACTCCAATATACTTTTTATAACTTTTTTTTCATCAGCTATATATTTTCACACTTTCCTATATGGAGTACTTTTACATACTCCCATTTATAGATTGTTTTTACTACTTAGGAGTGTTTGGAAGCCTAATTAGTTTCCAATTAGTTTTGCATATTGGATTGTGAGTTATTGATTTAGGTTTGTGGTCAGAATAGATTATGAATTGATTTTTATTTTTTTTGCCCTTGCTCATGATTATGGTATTGTAGTTGGATGAATAACCATTTCAAGTTTGGAAAAATTATCAATAAATAGTACTACTTTCTAATCCACAAAAGGCTGGGCACAAAAAAAAAATACTAATTATTGGTCGCTTATAAAGAAGTTAAACAACCATTATGCAATACAAATGTAGAGACTTCCATGATTACAAGAACAAGAAAAATGACCCACGTATTACAATTAAAAAAAACATAATAACAAGTCCATAATAATCACCATTCAAGTGGTGTTCCACTTTTGAAAAAAGTATTTTTTTTTTTCAAACGAAGGTAATTTCAAACTTAAATATAATGAAAATGAAAAATATTTTTTCAATTTTTTTGCACTGTTTAAAAGATCTTAATAAGAGTTATCAAATAATATTCATATTGGTAGAAAATTTATTTGCGTAAACACATAATTTTTGAGTTTAAAATTACCTTCTTTTACTAAAAGTTCTTTTTCTCAAAAACTGGAACACCCCGTGACAAGCCTTGCAAATAAAACCTAACAAAAGGGGTTTTCTAGATCTATCAGGATCTGATAATCCAAAACGAAGAATGAAAAAGCTCCTCGAGAACTGATTCTCAGATTGTGTTATTATCGTGTAGTTTTCACAATGCATGGTGGAATAATCCATTATCAAAATGGGGCTCCCAAACGGAATTCTATTAATGGCCCCCCATCCAAACACCCCCTTATATTCGTTTCTTTAATTGGGAACTCCATGAAACTCCATGGTCCGCTCCAGCATCCATCATGGACTTTTTTGTACAATATTTGTCCTTTTTAAATCACATCCATTAAAATCTGAAAAGCTGCAACCCTCTCTCTCTCTCTCTCTCTCTCTCTCTCTACCTCTCCAGCTCCAGAGGAGTACCACTGCATGACATTTCTATTCACCTCTCTCTCTCTCTCTCTCTCTCTCTCCTTGTGCTAGCACAGTGTTTAAACTTCAGTTCAGTTCGCTTGCCCTTTTCTCCTGGAGAAACAAAATCTGATGATCTCCTCCTCCAAATACCAGACTCCCAAAAATCACAATATTAATTTACAAGCAGCAGTTTCTCAGGATCTCTAATTCTCACCTTTCTCCAATCTTGATCAGGTAAACTCCTACTGGTATTTTGTTAGGATTTCTAGTTACGGTAGTTTCATATCTCTCTCTCTCTCTATTTCTCTCTCTCTCTCTCATCAGCAAGATATGGAGTATTGTACCTTGTTCGGTTGTGATTTTGAAATTTTTTTAAAAATAAAATTAAAAATTAAAAATATAAGTAATGAGTGAATTTGGGCCACAACCAAACCACTTAGGGCAGACTTTTTTGTGCATTATTGTCCTTTTTATTGCACTATCAGCTGAAAAACTTTTGGAAAAAATGTCATTTCGACTCACCTGAATCTCCCCTCTCTCTCTCTCTCTCTCTCTCAAAAGCAGTTTGAGGAATCTCTACCCTCTAGCATCCATCAAACACTATTTTACCACTTAAATTACATTTCAATTTTACTTGATTGGCAAAAATTGCACATTCTATTGACTGCTACTAATCTTTTCAATTTCTCTCTCCATTAAATAGGAACTCCAAAAAAAACCCTAAAAGAAGTCTCACTTCCCATGGAATTTCTCACACCACAACCGAACCACAGCTCCACAAACACCGCAACCACCACCGAAACTCCGCCTTCGGCAGCTCCCACAAGCCGGTACGAGAACCAGAAGCGGCGCGACTGGAACACCTTCTGCCAGTACCTACGCAACCACCGCCCCCCGCTCTCCCCTTCCCTCTGCGGAGGCCCCCACGTGCTCGAGTTCCTCCGCTACCTCGACCAATTCGGAAAGACGAAAGTCCACCACCAAACGTGCCCTTATTTTGGCATGCCTAACCCACCTTCGCCGTGCCCTTGCCCTCTCCGGCAGGCCTGGGGCAGCCTCGACGCGCTCATCGGCCGCCTCAGGGCCGCCTACGAGGAGCACGGGGGGAAGCCCGAGACAAACCCTTTCGGAGCGAGGACGATTAGGGTTTTCCTGAGGGAGGTCCGCGATTTCCAGGCGAGGTCGAGGGGGATTAGCTATGAGAAGAAGAGGAAGAGGCCCAAGCAGAAGGTACTACCGTTGCAACCTCATGTCTCCAGTTAAGGCTGTGTTTGGATCGTGAATTTTCAGAAGGAATCTCGAGTGGCGAGGGCCGAAATCAAAACCCTTTTGGATGGGTGAGAAATGATGTAAAGAATGAGAATCATTCTCACTCGTTTTTGGATGAACAAAAAAAGAGGTGATGATGATGATGAGTAGTGAGGAAGCTGCATTAGTGTTTTAGTATTTTCCTTACAATGGTTCTTTCCCTTGGAAAATTCTTCTACAAATTCGAGATCCAAACACAGTCTATAGTTTACTGCTATGGCATAGATTCATGGAAGCTATATAATTAGTTTATATTTATGGTATCTGGGTATGTTGAAGTGGTTTTTCAAAACCATGTTTGGTTGTATATTTATGTGGGTAAACTTCCATTTTGCTTTTACTGGAAAGAGTAGGGTTTGAGGTTACTAAGAATGGAAATGGCACTGGCAGGAGAATTTCCAGTAAATTGTAGTAGCAGATATATAGTTGTAAACTATGGATAATCATTTTGGCTTTGCAGATATGTTATGTTACTAAAAGCTACATTTACAAACCCAGCTCTTTTTTCTTTTTCTTTTTTTTTTTTTTTTAAATTTTGGATTTTTGTTTATATATAGTCGTAACTCCGAATTGTGTTGATGAATTCTAATAATTTCAGTGGTGTTGCATATACTTCGTTGCACGTACGTACGTAGTAGCTCTAGAACTACTACGGTTAGCGTGTGATTTATGTTTTGATATTTCTAGTTAAAATATTCCAATAATTTCAGTGGTGTTGCATACGTAGTAGCTCTAGAACTACTACGGTTAGCGTGTGATTTATGTTTTCATATTTTTAGTTAAAAATATTCCAATAATTTCGGTGGTGTTGCATATACTTCGTTGCACATAGTAGCTCTAGGATTACTACTACGGTTAGCGTGTGGTTTATGTTTTGATATTTCTAGTTAAAAATATAATGCTAGCCATTCATATTCACATACGTACATTTCACACAGTAGTATTTTTCTCTACTCATGACACTTAATTATCACTAGTAGTATTGGAAATTTAGTGAATGAAATAAGATAGCTCTAAAATGAAGTGGAAATCCATCAAGAAGGCTGTTTTCTTTTTCTTTTTCTTTTCTTTTCTTTTCTTTTTATGTTTGCACATGAGGCAGTGTCAACATCTAGAGGATCTGTGAAAGTTGAGACAATTTTGCCGAGAAAAAAAAAATGTTGGAAACAATTTTACCCAAGTTTTCCCTCATTTATGGTAATGGGTGCAGGCATTTAAATCTGTTTGCCTTTTGTGGCAGACATCATTCGATTTTCTTATTCTTCAGTGAAATTTCTTTTTTAGTTGTGGTACTAAAGGGTGCGTTGCCACAAGATTTTTTTTGCTTTAGGCTAATAACCATGGTCAAGTTACTCTCACTAAATGGTATTTTAGTCGATGTATGTGACGAGAATGACCTGTCTAAAAATCTGTAAAAATATGGGCTTTAATTAGTATATCGAGTCCATTTAGTTTAGTTGAAACACCCCTTAACTTGTACACTTTGTCATCATTTTTGAAGTTTTAGTTAGATTCACATCAAATAATTTAATTAGGTAATTATTTGTCTTAACGAGTGAAAATGAGTACAAGAGTACAAAACTACGATAAAAAAAGCTCGTGGAAAAGGATAGTTCCTCTGTTTTTTCATCTTATTTAAAATTTGTTTAACTTCGGTTTATATTTTTATACTTCTTTAATATCTCTTATTGAGATGAAAGACAATCATAAAATTATTGACGAATTTTCTTACAAAATTCTCTAAGCACCAATAATACCAACTATCTGAAAAAAAAAGTAATTAATTTGGTCCACACGCTCTTAAGTGCAATTTTTCCTTTGATTAGATATGTTCCTAAAAGAGGATTAGACAAGTGGAAAACACAAGACCCTTTTAAAAGTGAATTATTGTAGGTAGGTACTGACTCAGTTATGATTAAAGAAAATCTTAAATTAGGGAAAAGACAACACCCAAATCCAAAATTTTCCACTAATGGTGCTAGGTAGCTAAATTCTACACATGTGAATAAACAATAAAGTAAAACTGAAAAGGTTCAATTTGAAAATAAATTTTGTGATATTGTTTGGTCAAACCTATTTCCTAATCCATCTGCTGACAACACCAAGGAACCTGACATTGATGTTGGATTCACAAAAAATGGCCAATATTGAAAGGTCAAAGGTGAAGTTGTTTTGGATGCATTGTCTTTTTTTTTTAATCGGCATCAAAATTTTTATTAATAAAACTCGATAAATGGTACATCGAGGAAAACCAATACAAAGACTATGAAGAAACTCATAGGCAAAGTAGAGGGGGAAATCTATCCTGCAAAATGCTGAAAGAAAGAGTAGTGGGACTGTGGGAGGGATGCGTTGTCTGTTAAAAGCTTGAGGCTTACAAATCTGAAAGGAATGTTGATGCTGTTCGTATTATTAGTGTAGAGTATGTGGACATACTAGGCTATTTGACATCACATCGTTTTTTTTTCTTCGACGAAAGTTTGCATCGTTAGTTGTAATTAGCGTTGTACGTTTGAACTCCTTCATGTCAATATAAGGTGCCTACCGGCTGCCAAACTCCTTCATGTCAATATAAGGTGCCTACCGGCTGCCACTTGGCTAGCTAACACTCCACTTGCAACAATGCGAAATTACACCATTTTCTTATTGAGTGTACAACATTAATTGTGAGTTTTGTTAACTAATGCCTTTTAAATTGCTTGTTAACTAACCCCTATACGTGGGTTTTTTGTTGGTTGCTTGGCTAGTTTGTGTTGCATTGATCGGAGATGTTCTCCATCTATTTTGCGCATTAGGTTGTGTGAGGTTCTGAATGTTCGGCGTGGTGTTTAGGCCCCCATTGTGGTTGCTATATTCCCTCTTTTGGGTTGACTGCCCTTTCGTTGTTATCCCTTTGTTATCAATGAATATCATCCTATCGATTGAAAAAATAATAATAATAGTAGACTTTAAAGTTCGATTTGGCATGCATGATTTTATTCTATGTGAATTTTTTTGGGAAAAATTCAAAATACCCCTCAACCTATACACCCAAATTCAATTAGACTCCCAACTTTTTAAAAACTTCAATTTTACTCCCAACGTTATATTCCGTTAGTCAAAATGCCCCCTTCCGTCCAAATTACTAACGGATTCCGTTAAAGGCTTCGTTAAATAGTATTCTGATCGAATTTCGATGATCTGAGCCGGTCAATGTGTTTAAAATGTGATTTTAAGGATACTTGCAAGAAATCAACAAAAAAAAATGACCGGAAAGGGCTTCATCTGAACAGTTTTTTTTATTGAACTATTCAATAAAAAAATTGTTTAGATGAAACCCTTCCCGGTCATTTTTTTTGTTGATTTCTTGTAGGTACCTTTAAAATCACATTTTAAACACATTGAGCGGCTCGGATCATCAAAATTCGATTGGAAAAGGGGAGGTGTGGATCGATCCCGATTTTATTCAAGTACGGACGTCTAGATTTTGCTTCGGTCTGTACCTCCCCTTTTCCGATCGAATTTCGATGATCCGAGCCGCTCAATGTGATTAGAATGTGATTTTAAGGGTACCCGCGAGAAATCAGTAAAAAAAATGATCGGAAGGGCTTCATCTGAACATTTTTTTATTGAACCATTCAATAAAAAACTGTTCAGATAAAGCCCTTCCAGATCATTTTTTTTGCTGATTTTTCGCAGTACTCTTAAAATCACGTTTTGAACACATTGAACGGTTCGGATCATTGAAATTCCATCGGGACACTATTTAACGGAGCCTTTTAACGGAATCCGTTAGTAATTCGGATGGAAGGGGGCATTTTGATTAACGGAATATAACGTTGGGAGTAAAATTGAAGTTTTTAAAAGGTTGGGAGTCTAATTGAATTTGGGTGTATAGGTTGGGGGGTATTTTGAATTTTTCCCAATTTTTTTTTGGTGGTACATCGGAAATGCATATATTAAACTAGGAGAAAACCTAGTTCTCCAGCATAAGTGCGAGCATATAAAGGATCATTTTACCATTACACCAATCAAGAGTTTTATGTCCTCTGCTACTTTTTAATATGAACTTTGCAATTATTTCTTGTTTTTTGGCATCTAACTTCTGAGATATTGGGTGTTCGATCGAATGAGGTTCGCGCAAAGTAATGTGGAAATCGAATGAACTTCTAAAAGCCCGTTCCAACATGTTTTAGTGAAAAATAAAATTCAGAAAATCGTGTACTTTACTAAATTAACACACACTTCTCACACACTAAGACGACATTAATTAGTCGATCTGTGTCTTTCTATTTTTTGTGTGTGTGAAGGGGGAACGATGAAAAGACACTTATTAAATACTTCAAACGTGTTCGACTTAGATGATGGAGATATATCCTGTGTGTTGCTATGTTTTTTTGAATCATCAAAGAAATTTGTATTGCTATGTTAATTTGAAGTTGTCAAGAGTTTTCTAGAATGCAATTGCTACGTGAATAACACATTCTTGTTTTTGTTATAGGAGAGAGATAGGATATGGAGTATATGGTTTCTCTTAATTTAATATTTGTTGGTATTTCAGAGTTTTCCAGAATGCAGTTGCAATAAATTCTCTAAAGTGATCGATACTATTTTCCGATATATATAAATATGAAACTCAACAAAAATGAACTTTCTTAAAAATGTGTGAGGATTTTTTTTTGATCAGAAAAAGAAAATTATATAAATCATTGAAAAAGATTTCAAAGATTTAATGGACAACGTATCGACAAAATGCCACCAAAGAACCAAACCCAAAGGAAGACAAGAAACCAACCAAAACACCACTATGAAAATCAAAACCGAAACAACCGCTGATTGAGACAACGTCCCAAACAAGAAAAAAACCTAAGAGCATAATCTGAAACTAAAGATAGCAAACTTAAGGGCCTGCTTGGATGATGACAAAAGAGGAGTGAAAATAAAGGAGGGGGTAAAAGGGGTGGGCCTCAAGGTTTGCCGCTCCTTGGATTCTCCATTTGCTTCCCTCATTTCTTTTCCTCCGTTCTTCGTTTTCACTCGTACGAGGGTTTTGCCCATGAAACTTTTGGGCTCCTCCAAGGCTGCCCAAATTTTATCCGGCTTGGAGGGGAGAAATTTGGATGAAATCACCCCTGTTTATCCCCTTTCCCCAACTCAAAAATTCATTATTTAGTTTCAGGGCTCTTTTAAGGTTCTCATTGAAAGGTCTTAGAGCCAAAAATTCATTATGACCATTTAAGATAAAATGATCAGAAAAATAAAATATTCACACCGGTTCAAATGGATTGAAAATTGGAACACTTAATTTTTTAACTATATTTTTTAATATATAAATGGTGTAAAAAATAAATGTTCCAATTTTCAATCCATTTGAATTAGTGCGAAGATTTTATTTTTCTGATCATTTTATTTTAAATGGTCATAATGAATTTTTGGCTCTAAGGCCTTTAAATGAGAACCCAAAGACTCCTTATTTAGTTTTAAGACTTTCTTAGGGTGTTCATTGAAAGGTCTTACAGCCAAAAATCCATTATGACCATTTAAGATAAAATGATCAGAAAAATAAGATCTTCGCACTGGTTCAAACGGATTGAAAATTAAAACACTTAATTTTTTTACACCATTTATATATTAAAAATATAGTTAAAAACGTTTTTAAATATAAAATTTTTAATTAATTTATTTTTTTATACTTCCAATTGTCCAAAATTGATTAAATATATTGATTTTAAAATTTATATACTTATTTTAATACATAATCAAATTTAACACTGCACATGGGCAAAATAGTCATTTGACAGTTTTTTCCATCATCCACCCCTTCTTATCCCCCAATTCTATAAACTATCCAAACAAAGTCAAATTTTATCCCCCTTTTTAATACCCCATCCAAACCACATAATATTTTATCCCCCCTCCATAAACATCAAATTGATGTGGGCCAATCCATCAAAATTAATACCCCCTACTGTCTTATTCCTCCTTCATATTTTTTACCCCCGATTTTTTACCCGCATCCAATCGGGCCATAAAGGGCAAATTTGAAACCAAGAAGCAACCCATACCCACCAAACCCCAAAAGGCTCAAAAATCTCAGAAACCTTCTTTGGGGAGCATTTTATGCAGGGCGAAGAGTTTTTTAGGCCTGTACATTCCTATTCATGTCCCTTGGTCGACATCCAATGAAATTGGAATGATGCATTCTATGCGTAAACAATTCTGTGCTATTTTAGGCTAGTGCTAAGTTTTTTTTGGTAACCAAGGTGTTCGGGCCAATTTACTCCTATCTCAACTAAATCCTCAGGGGACTAGCACAACAGCAACCCACTGCCACAACCCCCCACTTAAATCATGTTTTGCCCGGGGGAAATCAAACTCTACCATGTTGCAGGCACAAGTTCGCCCTTATCGCTGGGGCAACCCATGGATGGGTAGCCAGTGCTAAGTTCACAGAGCCGACCCTAATAATAGTCTAACAAAAAAACTTCACTTAAAATTTTTGCTTTAAAATCCTGAAAAGTTAGGACCGACTCTGAAAGTTCAGGATTTTCAACGCCACAAGGTAGGACAACCTGTGTGAGAGAGAGCTCAATGTACAATTTGGCACTTCATTTCTAGCAAGTCCACTGTAACATCAATCTCAATTCGCGTTGAGGAATCTTTTGTTTCATCAAAAATGGAAAGTACTGTAAATAGGTCCAAGTTTCGGCAAATGGACGTGGGTTTGAAAATGATTGAACATACGTTGGCTTGTAAGATTAGAATTTTTTATTTTATCGATAAAAGAGATCATTTTACATCAGTTACGAAATATAAACCCGGAACACTATATCAATTTTGAGGTCACGAGATAACCAAGTCTAACAACTAAATCAATACAAGAAGCCCTTTAAGGAAAGAACACCTACACGCAGGTGGAAAGACTCAAACTCCTGACCTCCTAGTGAGATGCAAGAGTCCCAACTAACGGAACTAACCCAAGTTTGTTTGTAAGATTAGAATTCAAGTCCTATATATTTTGTTATATACTAGTATCATAATGAATCTTAAAAGGGTAACATTTAGGAAATGATTCAAGTAAATTTGGGCCGGTGGTTTTGGCGTGAGACTTAGGACGCCGTTTGCTTTCACCTCGGATTTTACGTTCATTTTATCCGTGCCAACAATTATTGGAGTCAGCTCACCACCACGCTTAAGCGTCTGAAGAGACTGTAGGAGGGGTTATAGTAATAAGTTCGTGGTACACGCAAAGTTGGTTTTGGACACCCTGCATTTTAAAAGAAAAAAAATATTGTGAAATCTATGAGGAGCGTAATTCTCGTATTATTAGTATAGTTTATATTCTCCAACCTTCCCTTAACCCCTTTGGTTGTTAATCCACTAAATTCCTCTCTAACGATGTATACAATATTAGAGGGAAAAAAAAAAAACCCCTTCTCTTAATAGCAAACATTTGTTCTAGCAATAAGTTCTATATTCCGAACCTCCCAAATCAGCGGCAGCTGTTGCTTTATTGGCAGTAGCCTTAGGTAGCCAAAATAGTTTTTCCATGTGATTTTAATAATTGGGAGAGGCAACTGATGACATTTGGGCTAGGGGTGGGTGTGTCGTGTCATTTTGTATTTGTGTCAAAATTCTCTCAATTCTAATCCGATCATATTTAGCTTATTGTGTTATAGTGTCGTGTTATATTCGTGTTCCGTGTTAAAAAAAACTGACCCTAACCCGTTAATTTTGTGTCGAATTTGTATCGCGTCTGAAATTCTCGCCCCTCATTTGGGTAACCTTGATTGAACTCTATCATGAGCAATACCAATGGCCTACAGGTTTTATAAAAAGCCAAGCTAAGCCTTGAAAAAATTTGGTAAATAGTCCAACTTCTTCAAAAAGGGTCCACTGTAGGACTTCCTACTATTTGTAATCGAAATTATTCATGCATTTAAACGTTTTTATTTTCTTGTGTCGAATTGAATATGGTATCAAACTATCGTTGAACCTGCGATGCTGTGCTTTCTCCAGTTGAACCCTCTTGAACGGTGGCTAGGTTGGTGTATCTTGAGCGTGGTTGGGACCTACACACTTAGCACCCGCATTAGTGCCCAAACCCAGATCGTGGGGAGTCCGGAATAAACACTCCAACGGTGATTTTTTTTTTTTTGCTCGGCCACTCCAACAGTGAAATTAGAAAGAGGGAAGAAAAACTTTTTAGGGTTTCGGAGAGAGAATTGAATTACCTTATTCTGAAGGTGGAATACTCCCTTTATAGGCAAAGGTAACTCGGAGCCCACCCACGCGTATATACCACGAGCTCGGTGATTGGTTCCCACTTGGTTCGCTAAATAAGGCCCGCAATCAAAGGCCTGTCACGAGATCCGCAATCCATTCGTTCGATAGGGGAAATGGTGTCACGCCACCTGCCACACCTACCCGACTCTAACTGACTTCCTCTCCAAGTCAGGGAGTAGGGGTGGCTTGATGGTTGACGGTTCTGCCGATTGATATAGCCCTACTGTATTCGGTGTTCGGGCTTCTGTAGAGTTACCAATTGGTCCGGCGGGACGCTGCTGAACAAAAAGATATAACTGACTAACCTGTATCCAGTCCATGGTTCCTCCGGTGATGAACGAACTTGGCTCGGCGAGACAGGTCTGGCAGAGGCATATTGAACACTGTGCAGTATCGCCGGTCCATCAAACCCTTAAGTCCACGGGTCTGACTAGTCGTCAGCGTGACGCGGCCATCGTCGGGTCGCTTCGTCGAGCCATGCCCACCACAGAACCATTTTCCAGAATTTGTCATTCGAATGCTTATTTTAATTTTAAATAATTTGGACCGTTAAAAACACTTTGAACAGTCCAAATTGTGTATTACAATTTTGTAGGGCACTTCCGCTATATATAAAGCATTGGAATTGAAGCTTTTTTGACTTACTAACAAGGGCGAAGGTATGTAGGAGCCGGGGGTGGCCCCGGCCCCCGGCCCCACCTTGTTTCATATTTTGGAGTATATTTCACATATTTTTTTATAAAAATCGATAAAAAATTATAAATCTTACAAACATAATTAAAAGTAAGAATAATTTTTATTTCAAGAACACTTAATTATGGTGAATGATACCGTGCAACAACGATAATTTGCACGCCGAATGCTTGACGATTTTCTAGTCTTAAATTAATAGGTTGCCCCAAATGTGGGGCGAAAACCAACGCAGCACAATATCCGGTAAGTCTGGAGTTGAATCCACAGAGACAGTAATGTGTGCTGACTAAAAACTCGGGTTGTTACTGATTAAACTGACTCTTAGGTAGCCACCAGTTGTCGATTGATTGAGATTAACTAAAACTAAGAAATAACTGTTGTTTTTAAATAATTAAAAGGAGGTACGGTCGTAGGGTTCATAGCTCTCTTAATTAGTTCGGATTAACCCCCTCCAATCGGTGTTCTTAAAAACATTCAATTTTTTATTGAAAAAGATACATTGCAAGATGCGAGACCCTATGGTCACTGTTTACCCATTAGCAGCGAAGAATGAGTTTTTTTGGACCCCCATTCCCCCGTTCACATGGGCTCCGACAATGCCTAGGTTCGTCTGCGGGAAGTATTTTTCCAATCTAAAATTGTCTTTTTCATTGTTTGAAAATAAGATCAGTACCCAAATTGGTCACGGCGTGCTACTCACCCCGCGACCCTACCTATACAACTACTCACTAATCATTGCACAAGAAACAAAAGAAACCTTAGTTTTAAATATACTTCTATTACACGAGATGAAAAATAAACAAAAAATCCAAACCAAACAAAAACAAATAAACAATTTTTATTAAATACATAAATTAAAACGAATTACCGGAGTGGAAGCAATTAAATAAAGCGTCAAAAACTTGAAAGGAGAAGTGAACACTAAAATAATATTAACAGCAGCAGTCGAAGTCCTGTTCTCCGTTTTTTCTCGGCAGCCTTGTCCTTTTTTCCCTTCCGTCAGAAAGAACTATTTCAAAAGCTGCCGATGATGACATTGTCCTGTTACTTATACAGGCTTTAATTACGCAAAGCACCATTGGGCTATGTATAGTACTGTAACTCACAAAATCAACTTTAAAGCACTTTGCACTTTTAACCCCAAACTTTTTTAAAATCTTCTTTTTATCCAAAGTCTTGGACAACTTGTTCTAGCAACCTATATATATCAAAACACAAAACAAAAATCAGTTAACAAATATAAAAGACTAATAAATATATATTGGAGGGCCAAAATATGTATATTCTGGCACTTATCACCGAACGATATGATAGAAACAATATTTGAGATTAATCCTTCAATTTATCAAAATCGTCCTATGGAAACTCAAATGAGTGGATTTAGTCTTGAAAAAATCATGAACCGAAATTTCTTTAATGTTTCGGCCCTCTTCGATTTCGATTCCTGGCTCTGCCACTGCTTACTAATGACTTTGGACTAAATTAACTAAGCTATTCTTTTTAAGACGGTATTTGGGGGTAGTTTTCCAAATTGACTAAAAGTGTTTTTTTTTTTTCATCATAGAAATAGTTTTTTTTCTTCACAAAATACTAACAATAATTTTTTTTTTTTTTTGCAAGGGCTTATTGTTTGATTAGAGCATAGAAAGAGTTTTTTTTTTCACAAAATACTAACAATAATTTTTTTTTTTTTTGCAAGGGCTTATTGTTTGGTTAGAGCGGCTACAAATTTGTGTGTGTGTCATTAATAAGTAAGCAATTCACGTAAAGGTTCAAGTTCAATGAAAATCGATAATTATGTGATCGATCGAACATATTTATTTTTTGTTCTTCGAAAAAAAATAGAAATATTTCAGAAATAAATTGCAAGATAAATGCATCTAGATTACATGGCAACAAATGTCCGATCAAGATAAAATTTTGTAAGGAGAAGCTACTTAGCAAGTCGAAGAAGTTGAACACTCGAAAATAAATATCCGAGCTCGAGAAGAATCTGAAAGTGAATGCTCAGAATGCTTACAACACATAAATTCAGTGCGAGACACTATTCTCTCCCTTTCTCAAATTTCAAAAATACTTCGGTCATAGACAAATTAAGTGCACAGATCTAGATACAGATGTATTCAAAACCGTTTGATTACTGTTAGCCCTGCATCGACCATGTGTAATTTACGTGTATCAAACAATTTTAGACACAAATATGTCTAGAATACAATATTAAAGAAAGCAGTACTAAACGTCAATCTTGTAATTAAAAAATCATACTAGTATATGTTCATGGGATGTTTGTCAATATAGTTTCAAAAGCAATTCAACTCTGGGAAAAAAAATGGGAGATTGCAACCCCTGACCTATTTATCTTATTTGTTTCAAGATAAAACAAATCTAAACACATATTTTGCTAGGATTAATTTTCCTTTTTGTAGCATTGCTACTCAAATCCTGTCACGCACCCAAAAATTTCTTCTTTTTTTTTTTTTTGATCCGGCACCCAAAAATTTCTCCAAAAATAGGAATAGAGGAGAGAGAGAGATGCACGCAAGCCTAGGAACAAGTACAGTGGGGACCACCAGCTTGTACTCTGTACAACCCCACGTGCCCCCTCGTACCACCTGTCGGCAAACAGTTCCTCCCTCGATCCGCGCATCTGAGGAGCTAGAACGCCGACACATGGATCAATCTGGACCGTCCGATCCCTACCGTCCGTACAAGATCGTCGGCCGATATTCGTTTTCGCTTTTTTTTTACCATCTTTGGCCTGGGCTAGGTTTTGCCATATACAGGACGGGGGGAAAGTGGTCCCGTTTCCTCGGTTTAAGGTTTATTAACTTTATTTAGCAATTGGCACATGAAAAAATGTAACGTGCTCAACTCAAACAAAAATAAATAAAAAGTGTGCTGTACTTGTTTGTTTAGATGATGATTATTTTCCCATGTAAAAAATGGTTTGCCGTGTTTGGCATTGTCCTAAAATCCGCTGTACGAAATAAGCATTCCACGAGAGAAACAACGTGCCCGCGCACGGATGGCTATAAAATGAATTACTACTTCGGAAGGACTACGAATCGCTATTATAAAATTTTTTTGGCCGAGGATTTCAATCTTTCGTTTTTCTCAAGCGTTCTTTTTCGGCAGAAGTATGGAACGCACACCGTGCTTTCGCAGAGTCGAATTATTAGCATCATGCTTGTTGCCGATAATTTGAGCAAGATATAAGACAAGCGACTCAACAAAGGAGAAGGAAAGGTTTAAGGAATATATACAATGGCGAAGCTACCTTGGAGCCCGGGGTGACCCCGGCCTCCCAAGATCCAGTCTGAGCCCCAGAGTTTTGAAAATTTTATTTTGTCTATACCTAATTTGAATCTTATTGATAATTATTCGTGTATAGCTATTTGTAATCTTAATAATTTTGATTTGATAAAAAATCAGTTATTTTACACGGTCATTTCTCAATTTTTTTTCATAAATAAAAAATAATCATGTGACTGTTGAAATTACCTAAAACAAAATAAAATGACTGGTATATTATAACTACACTAACGCTTGTCCGTGCCTATAACACTATGCATCCCGGTTGAAATTGTCCGTACCTACGACACTTGCTAGTTAGTGGTTCAAATAGTAAATTGATTCATTATTGTGTGATTAGCAAATAATGCCCTATTTCATGCTGCCCTAATATTTTTCGTGCTCCACAATCACCCCAAATCATACAAAACATACACAAGATCATTCCTCTTATTTAGCTCGATGCCAGATATTAGTTGAAAAAGAACCAATTCAAACCTACCCTCAATTTATAGCTCGATACCAGATAGGGAAGCCCTTTTCTGAATGGAATAAACGTTGAGAAGAGCTTTTTTCTCTAGATTTGAAGTGCCGAATATATGTATGTGCCTTTCTTTTTTTCAAAATTCAAATTCTAAAACAGAACACTTCCATAACAAATAGTTAGCGACAAAATTGAAAAAAATTAAACCTCAATGTATTCAGGTTGGAGGCGGCATGGTGGTGAGACGAAGCCTCGGCCGGCTGCGGAGGAGGGGGTTGGAAGTCAATGGGGGCGAAAGTCCAGTTCTTGGCGGGGGGAGCAACGTCGTTGGCATGAGAGAGAGAGAGAGAGAGAGAGAGAGAGAGAGAGAGAGAGAGAGAGGAAATGGCGCAGTGGGCACTTTAATTTCTTGGGCACTTTAAAGAACATGGGCACTTTAATCTCTTGGGGAGATTGTATTGCCAGCCATTGGATCAAATGAATCTCAGCCATTCTTTCAACTTGTATTTATGTAGTCCACACACTCTTATATTTTATTAGGTAGATTAGGCTAGAATCATTTCAATATACAAATGTAACGTATTGAAAAATAAAAATTTATGATATAATAAGTATACGTTTCAATAAAAAATATATGTCTATTACTCTGGACCCCATCGGGTCAAAATCCTGACTCCGCCACCCAATATATTTGATCTCTATAATAAGCTTTCTTTGGCTATTTGCCTGCTTCTATCACTGATATGAGGATTTTTCAGAAGAAAGCTAATGACTTGAGATGAGTTAAAAAGAACTAATGTGTTTGATGAAGTTCGAATCAACCTGTGCAGCTACCTAGTTTAAAAGTTTATGCTCATAATAGAAGGGCGCTTTGTGAAGACTGGTCTCTTTCCTTATGAAGTGTGATTTGAATAGTTTAGAACCCTGCATTGAAGTTTATCTGTGCGAAAAATAAGTTTCAGCAGACATGTAAAATACAGAAATCTATCGCATTTATTCCATGGAATGGAGGGCATACATAATTGAAACTTAAATCGTCTGTAAAAAGCAAATTTAGTTTGGTGTTTATATATGTTCAATGAAGCAAGTTTTTTGTGCAGATAAACTTTGTCGTCAATTTGAAGTTTTTGGGTGCCGGGTAGGTATCACGTCACCCAACTGACGTGGTGCCCGAGCAACATATCTGAGCTGTCCAAAAGTGTATTAGACGGCCCCAAATTGAAACACTCTCTTTTTCCTCACCCCAATACACTCTCTCCTCTTTCACTCTTCAAATCTGAGTTGTCTAAAACCGAAATGAACAATCCAGATGCGCCGAGTGGGCACCATGTGGTACCCGCTCGGCACTGAAAATCTTCTCCTATTCTTTAGTCCCTTTTGAGAGTTCGTACCATTTTTCAATTGATTAATTTTTAGGTGATTTTAAAAATATCGTTTGAAAGAGCTCATTAAGATCTATCAAACAAGATCCGTATTATATATAAATAGTATTACCAATTAAAAGTTTATAGCTAATTTTTTAACTGATTAAGATAGGACGAGGGACAAAAGAATGGAAACGGATGGAATACTTTAAAAATAAGAATCTTAGCAGAAACGGAGCCTAAATCTCATAGTGAAAGGGAACCAAATAAAAAGGTTAAATTCTTTTCTTTAATTAGTCCTTGGGTTGGGGAAACCAAAAGAAAAAAAAATGTAAATCAAAGCTAAAAATGTTTCTATAGAATTTTCTGCAATATTCTCAGAAAGCTAAGAGTGGAACCCACAGACCAAGGCACATATATATATAACGGCCCAATTCACTTGAAGCAACCCTGAATAGCTAGGACCACATTCAGGACCACTAACAAAAGAGGCATTCAAGAGAAGAAATGACAAATATGGAAGTACTTGGAATTATACATTTCCAAATTTGGGTGAAACTGCAGGGACCAGCAAAGCTATGTGCATTAAAGCAATAAAATTTCCTGCATTTGAGTTCCCAAATCTCTAAAAAGAAGTAAAGGATTTTGTGTGACCAATGGGAGGGGGTATATGATCGATCATATGACCACTAGGCTCCCTAGACTCTAGAGTCTAGTCCATGGCTTTTGGAACCAACCAAGAAGTAGATTTGATCATGAAATTTTATATAATATAATGCATGCTGTGTTTTGGTGTTGCCAAACAGAGATTTTTAAATTTTTTTTTTTTGAAACAGCAAGAAGTTTTATTGAGGAAATCTTGATGAGGGTACAGTAAGATTGGAATAGGAGA
Source organism: Rhododendron simsii (assembly GCA_014282245.1). Classification (NCBI taxonomy): domain Eukaryota; kingdom Viridiplantae; phylum Streptophyta; class Magnoliopsida; order Ericales; family Ericaceae; genus Rhododendron; species Rhododendron simsii. The sequence continues at coordinate 26,518,280 of CM024961.1, forward strand.
GGGAAATCCAACCAAAGGTTTCGAACAGAGATTAATGTAATTGGAAAGACCCTTTTTTTGTTAATGCCACTACCCTGTAAGTGTATTTTCGCACCAAAAATACACTTGCAGGGGAGTGACTTGAACAAAAAAAATGGAGTGGCAAAATTATTTCCCATCAGAAAATGTCAAAAGTGAAATTGAATGTGACATTGCATAAGGTGAAATTAATGGTTCCCAGCCGTACGTAAATTAGGCTTTTTTTATTTAGATGTGACTTGTGAGATGGGTTAACTCGATGGAAAATTGAAGATAATGGAAGGCTCTTTTTTTATTTTTATTTTTTATTTATACATATTAAACTTCAAGATTTTACGACGGAGAATTACGGGGCTAAATTATTGCTACAATTACGAACTATAGATATAAACGTAATTACTCCTATGCACGAAAAAAGTTGATATATGAAGTGGGTTGATAGTGTCCGAACTTCTAACCCTTTTAATTGTGAACTAGAGACCAAGGCAAGGGCACACGTAATGCATGCGCAAGACCGGGGCACACGCGATGCTTGTTGTCTGATCTTTTATAATATTGTATTAACTGTTTAGTGACCGATCGGATGAGCGGTTTGCCTTTCCTCAATTTCGTTTCCATTTGATAATAGTGGAAAATCACCCGGGAGGTGTTCCATAATTGATGGAAGCTAATGAAAAGAGTTAGAAGCTAAATTAATAAGAGAAAATAGGCAATTTCAGTACTAGTAAAAAAGAGTAGAAAATTCAAATTTTGAAACAATACAAAAAATTAGAAACATGCAACTGAACTTTTCAACAACCAAATGTGGCAGCAATGCAGTAGAAATTAAAACATGGACTAAAAGCATCATCTATTCTACTAGTAATACATAAAGGGAGAGCACAAATTTGGTGTCTCCCTTTTTTGTAATTGTGTCAACTTTTATAGTTCCCAAACTATCCAACTGGGAAAAATAATTTTACATTTTAATTTTCCTTTCAGCGACAAACTTGGAAAATACGAGGCTACCCGCTCCGAATGGGACTGATTTTCAACAAATTTTCGGGTATAGGGTTGGATCGGAAAAAATAAAAAAGGTCAAGCCTGATCAAGTTCGGGTAGAGTTTGGGGTTATATATTTATAGTGCCCCACCCTAAACCCTTAACCGGCCCTAATTTATATACAAGTATATTTATGTATGTATAATTCATATGTTTATCCTTACATTTTTAACCGTATCAAAAATAGAATTTCATCGATTATATGTTTTTTAAAGTTTTTGCTTGGGCTGATTTAAAAAATAATTTGGGCTGTGGGCTCAGGGCTGTATGGCTGGGCCTTACATATTTCACATACGTCAACATGACTGGGGATGACCTTGTTGCAATTTTTTTTTTTAACAGGATTTGTTGCAAGATCACTTGTCATGTTTTTCTTTATGTGTGAGAAAACAGGCGGCGGGGTGTGGCAGGTAAACCCGTTCTCCTATAGGGGCAGGAGTAGGGTAGATTTCGATTACCCGGTCGGAGTTCGGGTACGGGCGGTTCCATAGTTGTTCCTTTTCAACAGGGATTACTTCGTGCTAAAACGACAGAAATTGCATTCAATTACTTCCACCTGTCCGAAATTTCGACAGTGTGCTTAAACATTTGACCTATTGATGTCCATATTTGAGCATATTGTATAACTTATATAATGTTTATTCATATCAGTCGATAGTCTCCGCATAACACAAATGGTTTAGTGTGGGTGTATCGTCATATATAGAGGGATAAGTGATCAAAATAATATTACAACTTCCGTAAAGCTATGGAGTTATCGATGAATTACCACGCATGTTGGACTGTGACTTGCGCGTTACAGGCCTAAAACATGAATAAAAAATGCATCTTCTAATATCGCCTCTTGAGGAACCTCTATCAAAAGCTGCCCCTTTCTATCGAGTTGAATAAAGACTCGGTAAGTGATTCTTACCAAGAATGGATAACAAACGAGAGAAATCGCCACCCCTTCAGTTTCAGAAAGCCCTTCTGCAATATAGCAACTTGATATAAAACCCTGCATAGGCTCATCACCCCTGAAATCTGAATAAAACCGTACCACACCAAGCCAAGAATAAGAACATTTGTTATATGCTTTCCATCTCTAGTTTATCCTCGACTTCACGCATCGCTTTTGTACATGACGTTTCACTTTTGTAGATACTTCATGAATTTCGCAAAACCATTAAGTTTGCATTTCCATTCGTGCAAGAGAGTATCAAAAATTGTCAAATGTAAGACCTGTATAGTGACTTCACGAAACAAAGAAATGAATGTGATTTTTGCACAAAAGTAGGAAAATACAGTCTTAGAATATGCATGTATCATAGTTCTTAAGAACGCTTCAATCGCTATAGTCTGAAAAATCTTAATGATTAACACAAACGATATTGAATCAGAGTCCGGCGACAGATTTATGCTATACTAAGTACCATGAATGTAGTTTATCAAAAAAAAAAAAAGTACCATGAATGTCAGTTCCACAACAGTGTGAATCAATCAAGATGTGCCTGCATCCGTAGGGTGTACAGCACATCACTTGCGTGTATTTGGAACTCGGGCAACACCACTACCTCTGCAACCATGTACGATCGATATCAGATTGTGGAAGAATTTGCCAAAGGAGAAGAAAAGAATGGGAATGATATCCAAATTTGCTCCTCTGTTTTTTGCCTACAAAAGTCCCTCTATAAATCAAGGATCCAAATAGTCTTAGATTCAGACACTAAAGTCTAAGTTAGTCCAAAACTAGGACAATGAACTAGATTTGAAATAAAAGTAATTGGGCAGATGACGAAGCACGTTTCTATGGCTAACAATCTATTCTTTGCAGTTATTAGACAGCAATAGAGGATCGACTCATCAGAAGGTTGCATTTTGCAAAAAGCACAATCTAATTCCCAGTCTAGAGTCTAGCATTCAAGAAAATTGACCAACTTATGTACAATCTAAATGAGATATCAGCCGTGCAATCAGATTTGTAATACGTTAAATCTATATTACAACGGAGAGCAGTTTTGCAAAATGTCTCTTACAACCGTCCTCAGTGGCACATTGGAAGGCTGAGATTTAGTCTCTTCATCAGCCTTCTACAACAAAATCTAACTAATAAGCACCCACACACCTTTTTTTTTTGGTCAAACGGAAATATACCCACACACACAATTTAAGATATAACATTTTGTCCCAGATCATGTTAACTAAAAATAATGATGCTATGGGTGAAATTTTTGTCCGAGTCCGAGGCAGGAGCAGTTCATCAATCAAGTTCGTATAGTTCAAATTTTCTTATATAACTGAGCCCCAGTACTATCATATGTCATTACAACGCCTAGCTGTGAGATTCTACCCATAGCGAACTTCTTTCCCATCAGTTTCTGATTTCTCCTAAATCCTCTAGTCCCATATGAAAAGGAGGAAGAGTCTTGAACAAAGTAAGGCAAGCTTTGCATTTTCGGATGATGAAAACAAAACAAATAAGTTAAGACAAGCAGTACAATAGGAGCTCAAATAAGCTCCCCAATCTATCGTTGTTAAGTCCATGTTTATGCTACTTGGTTATTTATACATGTGCTTTGTGTTTCAGGTGTTGATAGATGGTTGTCCTGATTTTGAAGCTCAATGTTGGAAGTTGGAAGTGAGGGACGTGAACTAGAAGCAACGGACACGTGTTGAGTCTGTCAGGACGGACCACCCACCCAACCAGACCGATTTAGCTGCCTTGCAGCCTTTTTCTTTGACTTTTTGGAGGTTTGAAGAGCCAACTCCAGATTTGGAACTCTATAAAGTCTTTTGAGGTCATTCTAACAAAATCATCTTGCCTTGGAACTAGGATTAGAATACTTCAAGGCTAAGCATAGGGAAAAGGGGAGAAAAGCAAGGAAGAAGAAGAAGAAAATGAGAGGAATTCAAGCAAGAATGAGAGTTTTAACCATAAGAACTTGAAGTCACCTCCTCCCATGGCCGGCTAAACCTCCTACTCCAGGGTTAAATGTAGGTTTTTTCCCAAGTAGCGTGAGTCGTGAATGTATTTCAAGAATCTTGGTTGTAAGACTTTAAGGATGCTTTCACTTTCAATGAATGGCTTGAATGTTTTCTATCAAGCTCTTGTGTTTGTATTCTAGACTTCAAACACTTGCATGCACAGTTCATTATTGATTCATGGAGTTGGACACTTAGTTGAGATATGTTAGACAAACCGTACATAGATTTGGCTCGTGCTAGTCAGACAACTTGTACAACGCATTGATAATTTATGCCAATCGGTTGTCCGTGACTATTTTGCATTGATTCGAATGGATAGTCCTCAACCAAGCAAAATCAAGCTAAGAGGGGGAAAAGGGATTTGAATCCATAGAACTTTTTCTACTAGTTTACAAAACCACATTTCTTTTTGATTTCTTAGTTTACACTTCAATTCCAAAACTTGTTCTTGAAAAACTAGTTGAGACCGAGACAATACCGTCCTCTTGTCCTTGAGGAATGATACTCAGACTTTTGCCACTATTCTATGGAATAGTTGCAAGTGTTTTGTTGTAATCAATAATTTTTATACAGAGCTGATTCGAACCGTCCACGTGCCCTTTAAGCTGTTTCAACCTTTATCATCAGTAATTCCTGAAGAATTGCCTATGATATAAGTGACATATTATACCCAAAGCCAAAATCTTCACTGATATATTGTACATCAAAAATCTTAAAAACTCATGGCGGCTACATGACACTAGGAAATTAGATTATGAAACGGAAATCAGTAATAGAACTCAAAATAGCCAAAGAGGTCTCCATAAAATCGTATCACTGCTAAATGATTTTCAATTATCTATTACTATTCACTTGCACAGTAAATTATCTCTGACGAGTAGCGGTCACCTGATAAGGTTTGACATGGAAAATGCTTGAGGATCTAGACAAAGGTATGCATTTATTTTCAGTACTTACCGTACAACTACAACCCTTCGTATAGTGATGAATTAGCAGCTTCTGTGAGATCCAACAAGGATTTTACCATCTACTGTCTGCCGAAGATGGTAATCCAAGTTGTAGAAGGAACTCAGATCCTGCAGGTGTAAGAGAATATGAAGGTCAAAATATGCTTGGATAAGACTTAGAGGTGAGATTGTGTCCAGATTCATCAGAAACTTAAACAAAATGCATGTCTGTAAGCACACATTCAGTTCAGACAATCTGATGATGCATATGAATCATCGATGTTTTCGAATAGTGTCATATATGACAAACAAGATAAGTAATAGAAAGTCGCCGCAAATGGAATGATACAGGAATAACCAGAGTAAAACAAGGATTGAGGCAGTCAATTTGTTAGATAATTGAAGTATTATCCTAGCAAATTGACTTCCAATCTTATCTTCCAAATCAGACGGTAGAGTTCTAGAATGGAGCAATCTGTTTGAAGATTGGATTTGCATTGGCAGTATAAAATATACAAATGGGTTGTTTTTCTAGTCAATAGCCAAGTACAGGTTGTTACGTAGAGATGCTTAAATTAAAGAGGGGGAATTGCAGGACAGTGGTCCATGGGGAAAACATTTCACAACTCATGGACAAGTTTTCATAAAATTGCTCTAGAAATGAAAGGGAGAAAAGTAATTGAGAAATCATGGAAAGGGCCAAGCAAAATGTCTAATATACCCCCACATGTCCCAAACCCTAACCCAAATCTCAGCACATCACCACCGTGGGATAGTTTGGCCCCTCACCTCCTCTCTCTCTCTCTCTCTCTCTCTCTATTATTTCTTGTCTGAGCCCAATGTCAACATTGCCGCCCACCATGGCAACATCTTACCCTCTGGTGAGATCACAGCCGGGAGCAATGGACAATGGGTGTCAAGCAAATCAAAGTTTGATCCACGCTTTAAAGTTCGTCCTTTCCAAACCCATGTTAATGATGCCTATGAACCTAACTATTGCACTTTGTTTTTTAGAACGACTGAATTTGGATCTAAGTTGCCCCGTGTATGAATCTAAGTAGTCCCCTAAGTTGGCTCCGTGTATGAACGCAACCCGTGTATGTGCCTAAGTTGCTCCCTAAGTTGCCCCGTGTATGAACCTAAGTTGCCCGTGATTCAGGAGCAGTGTTCTAAAACAAGGAATTAATCGGCGATTAATAGCCGATTAATAGCTGGCAGGGCCTATCCAATTAGGTCTGACTAACGATTAATAGCCAATTACTAATAAATATGCAACGATTAATCGCCGATTAATCCGATTAATAGCTCAAAGGTGGCCGATCACCCGCCTAACGCCTAGCGACTTTTAGAACATTGTTCAGGAGAGGAGGGAGGGGTATTTTTGTCTTCAACACCATGTCTTACGAATTATTGTTTTACTTCCCATGACTGGGCAATTCCGAAAAAGTGGTCCATGAGTGCGGAGTTTTTTGCCCCTCTTACCACTGAAATGCAATTCCCCCAATTAAAGATGACCATCTCTTAGAAGCAAAACAAGCTGACGGAGATGATTGTAAGAAAACAAAGTTTCCTGACAATGAAAAACTAACACAAGATCCAGCGATAGAAATATGGAACAGTTGGAGATGCTGAAAAGACTCCTCAGTTTCCACATTCCCCTCCTGTATGCCCTAACCTGTCAACGACCAAAGTCAACTTCGATCTTGCAGTTTACTAAAGTCAAAATTCCTTCTACTTTTGACAAAATACTATGTAAGATTTTCAGTTGCCTCCGAAATCATTCCTTGGAGGAAACTTTTAGCTTGAAAGACCAAGCTTTGCCATTTTATCTCTATGACACTTTTCCCGGGGAGGCCGAGAAAATGGCTTACCTCAAAGATGTGAGCTATGCCTTCAAGAAAGTCAACTTTATAAGATGAGCCAGGGTTCTCCTTGCTTTGGAAACATCCATGAAACCCCAGCCCAGACCAAGTATTCTCCTTAAGCAACATTTTTTTTTTTTTTTGATAAGTAAATAAATATATTAAAATTCTCCCTAAGCAACATTCTATAGGAGCACAAAGACCCTTCCATACACGAACTACATTAGCATAGTAATATGGGAGTAACCATTGATAGCATCTCAGAATTTATACAACTATAACAGGAAGAGTAGTTAGTTGGGGTAAAAATCAACATCTGCACAATACATCATACCTCTTAAGCCAAAAAATTCATTCAACGAATCTTCAAGAAGAAGCTCCAAACCCAATGAACAGAAGTGAATAGCCAAAAACAGTAAGTCATTCGAGTACAACTTGAACACATAAGAATCTTAGATTAAATTTTAACACCCCAAAACCAACAAAGATAATGCACGATACCGCAATAAATTGTCAGAACCACATGGACTAAGAAGGACTTCAGTTGCTACCCCCTCACCCTCAGTCACTCAACTAAATAGATCATACTAAAACTTGCTCAATGACACCACTATCTAAGTTATTGTAAGTGTTAAACTTAACGGTATTGCATGATCCCGCAATAACTTCTTATGGAACCACAGGACCAAGGAGGACCTCAATTTTTACCTGCCTCGGACACACTGAACATGATATAATAAACTTCAATGTGCTGAAAATTAAGAACCGAACCACTAAGTTATCATGTATTGTCAATTGAAATCAGTTTACCACTCTTACTGATTATCACTAGAAACCAATTTTACATTGCTACCAACCACAAGGATTATTAATTTATGATTGCTGATATTGTCATTATGATATCTGTCTTTACCGTCATAACTAATGCTATCCTTTTTTATCATCATAAGATGTCTCAAACTGATGGGTTTTTCGCTTCAATTCAAAACAATGAAGTTTGGAAAGCGAGACAGAGTTTGAAAAGTAGTAGACAAAACATGAACAGATAGCTGATCAAAATAAAAAGACGACATAAGAAAAGGGTCGAAATGAAAAAAGAAGAAGAAAGCAAACAAAAAAACACAGTAAAACACATAACTGGAGGTGACCACAATTCTGAACCATTGGTGAGATGTAAAAAATACCAGTAACATATCCTTATTTTCCATTGTTAGTCAGACACAAATAACATGCGGGGCCACACTGGACCCCATGCGGACAAGCAGGAAAATTCAACAATACGCATTGCTCTTCAAAAGTTCACAATATATTTGATTGCCTGCAACATTCTGAAACATAAGAAAGCAAAGGATCACTGATCTTTATGGAATTTACCACCACATATTGATCAACCAAACGAAAAACAAGTCAAGTGATTACACATACCTTGCCGGAATAGAGTACTTTTTTATTTGTTCATTTATTTACCAGGACTACAAAATTATCAGCTAAAATTATAAATGTCACGAAATACCTTCCCACTCCCCGAACACCAACAAACCAAAGACAGGTCGATAAAATAGGAGAAAATAAACAAATAAAAATATCAGAAAAGAAGAAGAAAAGAAGAAGCAATGAAGATACAACACTTATTTTGATATACTTTACAGCAAAAATTTCTTCTGCACACCTGTCTTGATTTCTGCAACATATGGCCTCTAGCATAAATAATCAAAGGTCCAATCCGAGGCTGCACTCCCCTTTTACTTAGATGTGTCTGAGATGCAAAACTGAGGCAAGGATTGATTTATTGACCTTTGGAGTTGCCGAAAAATCCCCCATTTGCAGCACAAGCCTAGAAAGTGAAGGAGTTTGTTTTAAGGCCAAAAGAATCGATAAGAGAAGGTGCTTTGAATTAGTAAAGTTTAAATCTTTCCAGCTTCCCAAATCTTACCAGAAAAGTCACCCACGGGAATCTTCCCTGGAGTTTCCAGAGCAATGAGTGCTAGCATGAGAATATGCCACGACCTTACCAATATCTATGGTATCCAAAACGCTCTCATGTGTCTTAGTAAGTCTTCACTTTGGCATTTTCTTCGTTCTCCAGTATTATATAATCAAGGTACTGAGCTGCATGCGACATATAGTCCTTGCCTAGGTTCTTAAACAATGCACTATATGTACAAGAATCAGGCTGAATCCCTTTATCTAGCATCTCCTTGTACAATCTCAAAGCCTCATGCCAATTACCCAAATCACAGTTCTCATTTATTAATATAGTGTAGGTGTACTTATTAGAGGGTATTCCCTGAGTTTCCATCTCATCCACATATCTGTTGGCCTGATCCATTCTTCTCAATTTGCAAAGACCATTTATCAGCACATTGTAGGTGATCACATTGGGCATAACACCCTTCTCTTGCATCTCACAGAAATACATGAAAGCCAGTTCTAGCCTCCCACTTACAATATGAGCATGAATTAACATAGTGTACGTCACTACCGAAGGCGATAAGCCTTTAATCAGCATCTCGTTGAATAACTCCCTTGCTTTCCTGAGATGCCCAACTTCCAAGTGACCGTGAATGATGCTGGTATATGTTATGTGATCAGGAACGAGACCATCGCGAACCATGTTTTGCAACAATTCAAATGCTTCTTGCAAATTGCCCAATTTACACAACCCATCCAGGATAATGTTATAAGTAATCAAGTTAGGGGGAAAACCCTTCGCTAACATTTCTTCTTGTAGACTGAAAGCTTCCGGTGTATTCCCAAGCTTAAGTTCCCCTGCTATGCAGGTTGTATAAGCGAAATGGTCCGGCTTCAAACCTTCATTCAACATTTCGTCAAAGAATTCCTTAGCCATCTGTAATTTACCAGCCCGGAAAGAACCATTTACTAGAATCGTATATGTAAAAACATCAGGAAGAATCCCATGACTCGTCATTTCTTCTATAAGCTTCTTCGCATCATTCAATTCCCCCCATCTACATAGGCCATCTATAACAGTATTATAAGTAATGACATTGGGGTAGAGGTTTCTACCTTCTAATTTGTACAGCAATAGAAGAGCCTCACTGATGTTCCCCAGTTGACAGTAACCATATATCAAAGTGTTGTAGGACACTATATCAGGTGACAAGTCTTTGCTCATCATATCACAAAACCTTTGTCTAGCTTCAGTCATTCTTCCCCACTTACAGAAACCATACATAAATATATTGTAAGTGTAGACTGTTGGGGGAACTCCTTGAATTACCATCTCGTCCTCCAGTGCCAATGCTTCAACAAGCAATCCATTCCTACAATACCCACAAATCAGAGGGTTATAAGTGTAAGCTGAAACTTTCAATCCCCAGTTAAGCATCTCCTCAATCAAATTTTTGGCACGGTCAAGTTCCCCTTTCTTTGACAATCCACTGATCAACCCGTTATATGTAACATCATTAGGAGCACAACCACTTCTTTGCATTTCGCTTAAAAGGTCCAGCGCTTGTTGCACTTTACCTTCCTTACAAAATGAATACAATAATGTATTATATGTGACAATGCTCGGCTTAATCCCAAATTCGCCCATCGTTCTGTACACTTCCCTTGCTTTATCACCTAAATCCCTGTCCCTAAGCATCCTAAGGATTCTATTACAAACTTTCACATCCGGCAAGAACCCATTCCTTATCATCTTATTGAAAACCAACAAACAATGCTTGACCATCGAGTTTCTAATATACAACCCTAATAAAATATCGAGTAACTTAATTGAAACCTCCTTATTCACATACCCATCTATCAAAACATCCACAACATCAACCAAATCCAAACTTATTATCCTCCTCATCAAGGAATAAGTCCGACCCATCAAATTACTCTGAACAAGAATCTCAAGCATGGTACAAAAAGCGTATCCCGACCGGTTAAAACCCGGTTGAGCTTCTGCCCACAGGAAGAACCGAAACGCCACTCTTGCTTCCCCGCGTATCGAATCAAGCACTCTTATTAACAACTCGGGTTCAAAAACCACTGCCCTTACCTGAGGACTCGTGTAAAAAACCCAGTCCTTGCTGCCAAAAGCCCAGGGCATCTTTTCCACCGTTTTGAGTATTAAATAGCCAAAATGGCTATCTGGGTATGTTTTTGTGATTGGAATGTCGTTGTAATCACCGTCGTGAGAGAGGCAGGCAGTTTGATGAAAAGAGAATGAAAAAATGAGGCGTACCTTGAATGAATCTAGGTTTCTTCTACTGCTACATTTGGCTATGGATATTGAAGCTCTCAAGCAGAGAGCCATTGATCTATGGGAGATAATGATGAGAAGCAACACGTGGTCCTATTGTTGCTGAAATCTTGGAGATTGAGAGAAACTAGTAATGGGCATTGGCTTATTGGGTTCTGATAGATTTGGAATCAAATTCTGGAATTCGGGTTTTGATATTACGCCGAACGGTGAACTCGCCTGTGTACGGCTGTGTGTGTTAGGGTTTTCTTCATCTTCGAACGAAAGACATATACCGGGGGAATAATTAAACTGCGCAAACAATCGACCATACGATGTTGTTGTGTAGGCTGCACCACGTCTGTTTGAACTTTGAAGGCCTCTTTGCCTAACTTTGTAAGAATTTTTTGGCATGGTCTTTTTAATAAAAAATGCTATATGTACAACGAGAGGAACACAATCGATCAGTTTTCGGTTCATTATTGTAATTAATGATTATGATTCACTCAGTTTCTTCTTTGTATGAGTTTTTTTTTTTTAATTCTAGACCGTCAAAAATATTTTTAAAAGATTGAGATGAAAAGTTGTGGCACAACTTGTTGCACAATCATTGTGCAGGTAGTATTCTTTTTTTTTAATTGTTTTTCTTTAATCATTAGTATAAAATTTGGGTTAAATTTTTATATTATATTTTTCTTTTCAAGATTAAAATTTGGGATAGTTATTTTACATAGATCAAAGTTTTAAGAAAATCAATGACTTTTAATATCTCTATTGCCGTCTCATATGAATTATTTTCAACTTTAATCTATGTTAGTACTATATTATTTCGATTTTTCTAGTTGAGACGGAAAATATGATGTAAAAATTTGACTCGAATCTTATAAAAATTAGAAGAAAACAACCAGAAAAATAGTGTCAAAAAGCTTCTAAAAGTTAGGCATGAGTTTAGCCCTCCAAAGCAAAATGGTTTGCTATTTTATTTTAATAGATTTTTTGTCTTTCAGATCAAATATTTTTTTTATTCACCTTGATAAACAAAGATAAGAAAAAATTATGAAATTGGCCATTAACTAAAAAAGGACGAAATTAAATTAAAAATATAGTTTTCTAACTACTTTTTTTTACTATATTTTTCTGATATTTTGGAAGCCAATCCAAACTTTTTTTTTTTAATCTTTTTCAATGTCTCTCATCAAGAGAAATTAAGAGCTTGTTGGTCCAGAATAAAAAAGTTACTAACAGTAAAGTTAACTCCCACAAAAGATGCCTTAAAAGGTGAAGATGAAGGGAAAATTATTTAAATTGAGTATAATGTTTTTGATTAGTCAATATTTCAATTTTTTTGTGTTTATTAATTTCGCGCTAGATTTTTCTATATTATCAGTTCGTCTCGACAAAAAGAATTGAAAATTTTAAATATTTTTTATTTTTTCCTTCATCTAAAAATGATTTTGGAGAAGTTGGGTGGGAGCTTTCAGGAGTTCCAGGTGTTAAAAGGTGATTTCTAACTTTTGCGGTGAATATAATTGGGAACCATAGCATTTACTGTAACTTTTTTTTCCCAATAATACAGGGTGCTCTGGATTATCTCAACCTATACAGTCCCCCATTGTCTTTTCCACAATTACATGTGACGTGATTTAATCTCAACATCTTTTCCATGATTACACGTAACGTGATTTAGCCTCAACAGTTGCTGATAAATACAATCAAACCTGAGATGCATCTGGAAAAGGTAGATAGATTATTTAGGAATTTTTTTGAACTTGTCAAAATTGTCCGAAAACTGAGCTGAACCAAGCCAAAAAAATTGATCCAGACCGGTCAGATTCGGGTTGGGATAGGATATTTGAATCCGATTGGGATCTAGGCTGGAACTCAACCAGACCGACCAGATCAGATCTGGGTTGGGATGAATCCTTCAATCAGATTCTGATCTATGGTGGAGTGTCGGTTCATAACGAGTCGGGTGGGATAAATCAGTGCCCTTGGGGTACCATGTGGCGGGTGCCCGAGGGGTATTGAATAATTTTTTGTACATCGAGTAGGTTGCCGGCAGGGACTTTGCTTTCCGGGCAGCAAAAGAGAGAAGCGCGGTGTGGCTCTGATACCACTTTGTGGAGGGTAAGAAAAAATCCTCCCCTCTTTATTTCCCAAACATGCAACATGCCAAACACACGTACAATATAGGCTTCACGAAAAAACCCGAATTTCAATCAATAGCTTCTCAATCCACCGACATTTGGAAGCTTATAATCAAGTTTACGACTGTTTAACGGAGAGAATATCACTGAAAGCTTGAACATCTTTACTAGAGATTGAAATGATAAGAAAGAATAAGTTACAATCTCACTTGCAACCATTTTCATATGGGACTCCAGTCATGGCTTCCTGCAGCATCCGAAGAAGATGAATGTGAGTGCCGGTTTTTACGAGTAAGCAAGAATTAATATGGGAGTTCGGCATCGGTAATTCATTACCTTAATGCATGACAAGGTGTATTGCACATCAGTCGTTGAAATTTGATGGTGAACTACAAGCCGAACCCTGCAACCATATAAAACCAACATCAACTTTGGATATCAAGAAGTCGACACTGAGTGAACCACATAAGGCTGTGCTGGCGGCACTATGGTTATCCTGAAAGCATACTGGCAGATCAATTTGATTTATCTCATTGCTGATCTACATACAGAGACCTACGAACAAGCAAATCGGATCATCCAAGTGGGCCTCATGGTAGGCCCACGGATTCAGTCCAGTGTTTGGCTCCGAACTGGAGAAAAGTTGGTCTCATGTAATAATCGGTGGAGGCCAAAATGACATATTTGGCGAAGCTTGGAGATTCCGGTCAATAACTCCCCTTTCAACTTAATGGTTAAGAGATGGGAAGGGGTGACTACAAACAAGAAGGAGCTAACATGCAACTCCCAAAGAAAGAGTATGAAGGTAGTATTTCGAAATTGAAAACCAACACATGAATATTTGTGATGCAAACTTAAATATAAATTTTAGGAGTACTTTTCCTGAATAAAACTTCCACATGTATCGAGGAATGGACACTTATCAAAAGGTTACTCTGTTTTACTAAGCATTTATCTCCTCTTAATTTCCTATCAGCTATTTTTTGAGAGTGTTTGGACATCGGTTCGAGGTGGTTTCCCCAAAACTCAGAAGTTCCATACAATCATGCAGCATTTTGGAGAAATAAGTTCCACATTCAAACCATATTCTTGCAGTGACTAGTTTCTTGTGAAAAGAAGGTAAAATACCTAGGCAGAGAACGAAACAGAGGGACTTCAGAAGCTAGTTTTTCCTTGTATAAAGTTCCTGGTATATGGTAGTAGCCTTTTATGTTATGTTACTATGTAGTGTAGTCAGCATTCTATGAGCGACTTGTCGAGTCTACGAACACCAGACTAGATGACCTTGGACCCCTGACATAAGGGTGCGCTTAATCCTTAACCTTGGACGCGCTTGAGGTTGAAGTCACGACGGGATTATCTTGATGGCAGCTGACCCCTTCCACCTGGGTTTGGTGAGGTTAGAGTCCAAACCTTAATCACAGGAATAGCAGCTGTTCATTGAGGTTGATGTCAGTTTGGTGGTTGAAGGTTCCGCTCCTTCTTATCCATCTGAATGGCATTTCGGGAGAAGTCCTCCTTCTCATCCCGGAAGTCTAACTAGAACTATTCCTCCCAGCAGGGATGAATCACTTCTATTATGTAATTGGTGTTTTCTTTTTGCAAACTAAATAAACTAAAGCCAAATCGAGACTATAGAGTGCTTTGATTTGGAAAAAGGGGTGTTCGAAATGAATTTTGAAGCTATTTCATACGTCCAATAAAAATCATGCCAATCAGATGAGGAATGTTGCAGGACCGGGAGATTTTCCAATCTACTCTGTTGGTTCGATGAATGTACAGGATGAATGTACAGGTCTTAATTTACGTGACATATACGCAATCAAGAATGATTGACCAAATAGGTAAAGATATATGTAGAAAAATTCTCTCTTGGCAAAAAGTCAGAGAATTGCGCTTTGCACCCTTGCTACCTCAAATCTCAATTCATCTAAATTTCTAATTGTCTGAGTCAAATTCCACCAATTTTGGCCAAGTTACAACGTCGACTCTCCAATTACTGTCGATAATTTGCAGGGATTAGGAAAGGTGGCTGTCACATGGCCTAATATGGTGGCACTATATCCCTTCAGATTTCTCTCATGGATTAGTCCCGAGATTTGAATTGATAGTAACGTAATCCATATCTGCCTATCTTCCATAATGAAGTTGATGAAATGTTGTCAGGTTGGTAATTCAAAAAAAAAACTTGACTGAAAACTGCAAAATTTTGACTGTCACAGTGTGGGAACCACGATGACCAAAGTGAAATTTGAGAAAAATTGAAAGGGTACAAGAACAATTAACCGTAGACGTTATTAAAGTATCAGCATACTAGCTAACTAAATATGGATAGCCACACTTTTTATAATCCTAGTATAAGTTAGATAGAACATTCAAACAAGTAAATTAGTACTTTGTCCAAAGGCTTAAACACACCTGGATGAGTTCAATGACATCACAAGTATGCCGCGTTCTTCCAAATTCTTGCAGAGTTTTTCAGTTGAGACATACGCATTATTTAAAATATCAAAATATACCTGCTCATAAGAAAAGGAAAGTGAGTTCAGAAGTCGATTATGTTCTATAACAGGACCACTCAAATTTGACCCAAGTAAGCACAAACAGCTTCACGTATATCACAGATTGATATAAGCTAAAACAGAAGTATGGAGAACTATTTACTGCTGCTGCAATGGTTTCTTCTCCCTTTTCTTTATAATAACGGAGATTAAACGTGAAATTTAAAATTGAAAAAATGATCTCATTAAGGCAAGGCAATGCGAAGACCAATTCAACTGGTATAATAGTTGAAACATATCCGACTCCACACTAGATTAGCAAATGAGGTAAGCTATTAACCAAAACCTGGTATGAAGGGGGGATATTATTAAAAAATCAACATAATATTCTAGAACATTGATAATTACAGTACTTACTATGTTAGTCTCCACTGAAGCGACATCCACCTTTAGTCCTTTGATTTTATTAAGTCCCTCTGGAAAACAGATCCATAAAAATGTGCAAGAGAAACATAGCCATGGCATATATGCACGAAAGTGTGGGTGTGTCTGAATACATGCGTGTCAAGTTGGCGAGTGAAGCTGTCCATTGAAATAATGACAAACTTCACGGAATATGAACTGGTACATGAGAACGGAATTTTCTGTTCCCATTAGTCGAGACCAACATCTAATTGACAAGACCACGAGGCAAGACAATGATATTTCCTATAAGCAAATAAGTGTTACGTTATTATGTACAAAAAATATTTGGAAATGTACCGGCTAAAGTCTTAGCATTTTTGTGATCACGCTCAAGCTTTGCAACATTCTCTTGCAGTCCAACTAAAGCAGCGGCACACAAGACGCCGACTTGTCTCATCCCACCACCCAAGGTCTTCCTGAGAGTCTTTGCCTAGTAAACCACATAAGAGCTAGGTGTCAAGTTTCTGTTGTTAGACAAACTAGAAACCTAACAGTTTGCAAAAATAGAGTAAATTACACTAAGCCCCCCTCAACTAACTCGTATTTTTACTTAACCCCCTCAGACTACAAAATCCGACATCGGGCACCCTCTAACTATCCAGAGTGGACACTTAACATCCTTCTGTTAGGTCTCCGTCCATATGGCAAACGGAAAAAGGCAGTCAGCTTAAATGGGGTGTTTGGATCGTGCACCTATGCACATCGGATGCCGTTGATTCTCGCGTTGGCCCACTCAGTTTTTTTTTTATTTAAATTTTTGGACGGCTAGGATCGGCCATCCGGTGCATTTTCCCTATTGTACCATCGGTACCAATATCATTTTCGTTAATTTTTGGCTTTAGAGCTCTCGTACAACCAAATATCTTAGGGCTAATAAACGAAAGCTCTAAAGCTAAAAATTAACGAAAATGATATTGGTTCCGATTGTACCGTAGGGAAAATGCACCGACGGGCTTCTCCGGCTACCGGATAGCCGATCCGAGCCATCCAAATTTTTTTAAAAAAAAAACCGAGTGGGCCAAAGCGAGAATCAACGGCATCTGATGTGCGTAGGTGCACGATCCAAACACCCCATTTAAGCTGACTGCCTTTTTCCGTTTGCCATATGGACGGAGACCTAACAGAAGGGTGTTAAAGTGTCAACTCTGGATAGTTAGAGGGTGCACGATGTCGGGTTTTGTATTCTGAGGGGGTTAAGTAAAAACGCGGGTTAGTTGACGGGGGCTTAGTGTAATTTACTCGCAAAATCCGCCATACCCTTGCGATAAAGCCTTTTGAACCAACAATGACAGATCCCACCGGAGCACCCAGACCTTTAGATAGACAGACCTGGATTGCAGGATTTTGGGATTAATATCAAAAAAAGAAGAGACAGTGGAGATTAATGTAAAGTATGGCACCGATAATAAAATAGATAGGATGTAAATATGCCAACATTGTATCGTCTGATTTTGTAAAATTATGGATTGATTCTGCAAATTCGCTTTAAGCACCGAGTGCTTGAACAATGAGAAGAAGAGAAAATCCAAAAGCTAAAGAGTTAGCGAGACAAAGATAACTCAGAATGCTGAACACCATGCAATCCTACCGAAACTGAATCAGCAGCTTGCACAAGCCTGTGAACAGGAACTCCAAGTGCCTGGAAAACAAATTTAATGAAGTAAAAAACTCAGATATTTTGTATATATGCATTTACTAATCAAATGTGCTAGTAGATCATATGCCACTTAAATCCATTTCTACAAGCCGCATTTTAGTTAAAATCTATAATCCTACAAAGCATGGCAGATAATATAAAGAGAACTGCAAAATTTGGAAAACGAATAATCACCACTGATGCGTGAAATATACGGGCACCGTCAATGTGAAGTTTCAGCCCATACTTTGTTGCTAGTTCTCCAACTTTGTCTATATACTCTACTGGAAGGCATCTACCACCAGAGCTGCATTTAGCAAGATACTACAAGTAAGCAATCCATTACACAGAGGAAGGACAAAAGAAACGGTAAAACAAATAAAAGAGGAGAGACATAAATATTACCTCAAATATCAGCAATGAATTTTGTTGATTTCCAATTTTTTGTCGGTAAAATCAATTTCAAAATGTGACAGCCATTGCATTGACCATCCAGAAAATTATACATTGTGCTCATGGTGAAAGGTTTTTGGAATAAGAATCGATGAAATAGAGGAACACGATAATAATGCTTTTCTCTTCTTCATTGTAAACTCAATACTACATGGTGTTGATTACGAACTCCTATTGTAATGAGAATGGATAAGTAGTACATTCGTTTTCTGTTTTTCCTTACCCTCATGAAATCAGTTTCCTTTGGGCAAAATGTAATCAATTTCCTTTTCTCCTTATTTGATATTGGGACTGTTCAATTAACAATGATCCCGAAAGCTTAAACTGTTAGGAATGGGCCCACCAATGCATATCAAGCTACCCACATGACTTGAATCCTTTTTTTTATAATCAAATAGGTATCAAACACAGAACTCTAGTTCAGATGAGATAAATCCAAAGAAGAACATGAAATGAATAATGGCCTAACTTTCTTCCTGTATAATGGAGGTGTAGCAATTATAATTAAGACATCCTATTGGCATCGATGCAACTTGATTTACATCCATTTGTAATTCAAGGGCGGAGCCATCGCGATACAAGTGGGGTCACTTGATCACTTGACCACACTAACTTTAATTTCTCACCAAGACATTTTTATATTTTGGAACAAAATTTTGCAATTTTGACCCCACAAAAAACTCATAAATTGCCCAACTTGCTTCAAACATCAAATAGAGTCTAGATTCTCAAGCACTCTCTTCTGCTTGTGGTTTGATAGCATTACAAATGAGCCTATAGTGCATCGTTTTGTAAAAGTCCTAAAGCAAAATCACATAGATTATTACGTATCTGCTCTATGATTAACCTCTTAATTTAGTAATTTTATTTGATTAGTAAATAAGAAAAATAAGTTGCATATGATTGTAAGTTTTGATCCCACTAACTAAAATTCTTGGCTACGCCCTGCGTACACTCCTACCACTACCCTCAAGAAACTGAAAACTAAAACTAATGTGGACGATGACTGGTAAAGGAATTCTATAAAGAACTTTAAACAACCCAAACATGCAAAAAGATGAGGAACATTATTGACCAAGAGACAAAGGATTTGGCACCGATCCAACTCGATTTACATCCATTGGTACACTCCAACCTCTACCCTCAAGAAACTGGAAACTAAAACTAATGTGGTTGATGAGGGGGAAAGGACTTTTTTAAAGAACTTTTAACACCCAAACATGCAAGTGGTAAAGATGAGGAAGATTATTAACCAAGAGACAAAGGATTTGACATGAGAGATTCTCAGAGGACATCTAATTCACAGGACTACTACCATAAGCAGGTTTGACCCTATGACCTCGCGCCAGATGACAACCGAGCTTTAAAGAAAAAGTATCTAAGTCTACCCAAGTTAATGGATGGTTATAAAATTAAATTTACAAGAATACTAGGCTATTTGGCAATCTTCAAAAAGGAGCTATTGAAATCATACAGTTTTCATGCATCTTCCCAAAGAGGGAAAAAATCCTATGCATATATGTCCCCATGAACACCAGTCAGGGGGCCATGTAGCAGAGAAAACCTTCCAACCCAAGTATAATGTCAGCTAGATCAATAAAAATGAAGGACGAGAAAGTTGACCAATGACCACACAAGAAAGTGAGGAGTATCCAAAATGAAATTGAGAAAGAAAATATCTCCACTTCAGAGGATCCAAAAAAGGTCCCCTCATCCCCAGAATAACAAGCAAAAAAAGATTTTTCCAGCCACTGTGAGACCCATATTGAGGTCCTACCAAGAGATGAATTGGGGGATGGTGCTGTGTAGTGGTGTGCGCAGCACCGTGCTGCGATCTTCCGAACCATCGGATCGTGCATCCGTCGGCTCGGATCTCATCTTGGCAATGAACGACGCTTGATCGTTGGTTGCCGAGATGAGATCCGAGCCGTCGGATGCAGAATCCGATGGCTCAGAGGAGCATAGCACAGTGCTATGAACCTCACTGCAAAGCACCAACCCGAAGTCCAATAATGAAGTATACTAGTTTAATCATGAAAGTGGATATGATCACACAATCCACCAAGTTCCAATGAATCTGCAGCCTTTGAAAAGGGGAAAAGCTAGCAAAAGAAGCGAGTCAGCCTAAAACTCTTTTCTTTAATATCACCACCTTTCCAAACATGAGATAGATTGTCACCATTCTTATCCTCTTTTCGTTGTTTATTGGCCTCCACTATCCAAATATGAGGAAGGATACCATTTTCCCTTTGTTTCTTTTCCTTTTCCTCCAGCTTATTCGAATCAAAGTATTATTGTACTCTAGAAAAGGGAAATGCTAACCGCAGCGCCGCAGCCCATGGGCAGGGATAACCCTGGTATATGTGTAAAACAGTGTACGGAATTATGTGATTTGCATATTGAAACTAAACTTATTTGGCATTCTTCACCACCTTAACTCTTAACTCGTTTCGCATGAACCGACAAGAATCATCTAATGAAACACAAGTACTTACTTTGCATGAGTATTTTCCAAGCAGATAAGCCTGGTAGTGGGATAGCATATGTCCATTTTACGGTCTCTAATGGCAGCTTCAATGAGATCAATATCCATCGACCCATCTTGGTTATTTTTTACCGTCCTTGGATGAACACCTCCAATTGTTGAAATGCCTCCATTTTCGTATATGTGAATATGGGAATTGTCACCAAGAATGACTTCGCTACCCCTAATCTCACAATGAACAAGCACGCTAATTAGGTTACCCATAGTGCCAGAGGGAACGAAAAGGCCTGCTTCTTTTCCCAAAATTCTCGCCACCTCCATTTCAAGGCGAAAGGCCGTCGGGTCATGACCCAGTACATCATCATCAACTTCAGCATTGGCCATTGCAATCCGCATAGATTCTGTTGGTTTGGTCACTGTGTCAGACCGGAGATCCACCATTCTGTTCACCATTTTTTCTGGAACCAAAACCAAAAACTATTCATTCAAAAGCAAACTTCTAAAATACACAATGTGAACCAAAAATCTGAATATAAAATCCACCCTCCAAGAGGAAGAACAAAGTTACTAAGGTTCACAATTTTGCCATTACACAAATAGTTTTGACAATATTCACTTGGAACAAAAACTTAAGTTTTCAGATTGAAGTTCTCAGTTGGGTATTACTAAAAAAATTATGTTTTGTTTCCACTGGGCCGAAACATTTCTGTTCCCTAAGAGACCGAAACGAAACATTAGAAGAATCTAGAAATTCCAATCCATCCACCGAAGAACAAAAGGCACCAAAGCATGTCAAAATTCTACAAAGCATACCAAAACATTGGGTCGTTTTGACACCTACTACAAATATCCAATAAATGACATTGTCATAATATATTCCCAAATCCTTTTCATTACATTCCGATTATTCGAAATAGAATAATTATTGAACCTCACACACTCACATCTTTTAGTAGGTCCCACACACATTGGAGGTGTTGTGTGTGTGGGCCCCAATGTGAATGAGAGTGGGTTTGTGTAAATGTTTGTGCTTGTAGAATGATTGTTCGAAATGTTTCCTAAATGTTATGTTTTCCTAGCTAACCCAGACAACATACTGAAATGAAAATTTGATCCTTTGTTGGGAAATTCTATTCAAATAGCAAAACAATTGACATGTTGTTTGGAAACACCAACAGATGATTCAATTGAAGCTCTCAGCTTAGGAGTTAGGAATAACATTAGAATGCTAACTCAGTTTGCATATTCAGTGAAACAGAGGATTTTGAACAGTTACAATTACAGAAAGCAGATGCTGTAAACTTAAGAATAGATTAAAAAAAAAAATCTGGATTCGTAAGATCGTCCGAAGTATTTTATACGAAACTAAATTCATTTTAGGTTGGAAGAGTTGTTCCAGTCAAGACAAACCTCGTAGGGTAAGATTAATAATTTCTGTTCCCGATTCAATTCTTGAGGCGGTCATTCCATTGCAATTCATCTTTAATTAGCCCTAAAAAAGTAAATTCAAGAGAACACATCAAAGTTAAAATCCACACACACATGTATGAGAGAGAGAGAGAGAGAGAGATCAATACCTTTTACAAGGACTCCTATGAATGCCTTCAAATAAGCAAAATTGCTAGATAAGTTAAAAAACAGAGAAATCTCGCAGAACTGGAAACAAAACCCACAAAAACCTCACACTTTCAGACCCAAATTAGAAAGAGAGCTTTGCAAAACCCAACAAAAATCCCAAGTTGAATTCCTCAGATTCAAATGGAGAGAGATAGATTTGCAAGCCAAAAATCCAAAACCAACTGTACCAAACAATCGAAGAATCCAAAACCTAACCCACCACCACAAATGCTAAGGAAAAAGATGTGTGACGGACTGCATTCGACAGGACGAGTATCTGTTTTATATCATGAAGAAAACCCCAAAAGGTGAAAAAAACCACACGTATCACATGGAAGGCCAAACGGACAAACGAGTGGCGCCTCAGCGCATGACCACTTTCCTTCGTCTTTCTTGCATGCATGCACGGTCAGTGGTCCAATTTTAGACTCATCATATGTGGGCCCTGTTTCGGAGACCAAATTCCTCTTCTCACGCACTTTGCATGCCGCCGCCGTGGCGGAGTTAGGATTTTAAGAATTGCGGGGCTGAGTTATAACGAAAAAAAAAAAATTAAAAAAATGACTCTATTCCTTACCCAACGAATAAGTTAAAAAAATAACTACCACTAAACTTGAATGCCATAGTCAAAATACATTTTTCAAGATCTATTTTCCATCAAAATATAACAAAAGTAGTTTAACAATTTATTAAAGTGAAACCGACGTGTTTTCAAATCTCAAACATCATGTAAAATTGATTAACTCTAAACTAAATTGCATCGCAATTTATCTTTCGATATATACAATCACATGTCTGCTGAAATCGAACATTCAAGCGACGTCTCATAATTCAACAACCAGTAGTAATTGGATCCCAAGACACCAAAAAATAAGTCAAATAATCCGTGAACGGATGAGTGCGGATGCATGAGCGCAAACATAAAACTTCTTTGAATCACATCTAAAAATACTATAATTCGTGAGAACGGAGATTGAGATTGTAAGCTCAATACAAAAATTGAACGCTTGAATGCAGAAAATTTGAAAGATCATATGTGACTAAAAGCCTGAAGTACTATGGGACAAAATAGTGTATTCCAGAATCCAAAACCTTAACCCACCACCACAAATGCAAAGGAAAAGTTGTTTCATTTGTCTGTCAATCGTCTGTCAATCTTGTGGTCCACAAGAATAAATCAAATAGGAGCCGCCGCGGATCAAAAAAAAATAGGAGCCGCCGAATCGAGAAACTTTTGGATGCCGGACCGGTACCACATACGTGATACTCCGTCGGCGATTTCAGTCGTTCATACATGTTTTGGATGGTCTGAATTTTATAAAGAGAAAAAACGAAGAGGTGAAATAAATCTAGGCCACCCAAAACACTTTTGAACGGCTGGAATCGCCCGCTAGTACCACCAAATGGTACCGACACCCAGAATTTTCTCGAATGAATCCCACACAAGATTCCACTGTTCCATCATTTTCCGTCTAGTATTTTGCTTTCATAAGATTCTCTTTCTTATAGTACGTCTTTCAATTTCTTGTTCTTCAATTTTAATCCATCAAATATCAATTGAACCACTTTCGTCCCTCGACTATCTTATTTGAACCTCAAAACTGGTTCGTCTTACTTGAACCAATTATGACGGATGTAATTGGTTCATCTTATTCAAAACCTAGCCCAATTGCCAAAGTGTGCACAGTCCACGGACATATTGTTTCAAGTGACGTGCAAAAGACTTGGCTCATCAAATTATTAAAGGTTAAAAGTGGCTGCAAAAACGTTTGAATTTTTTATTGCCATGAGAATTGAGAATAAAGTTCTTGGACCAAGTTAGATGATTAATTGTTGAAAATTCCATGAATTGGTCTAGCTAAAGTCTCAGATGTCACTTAAAACAATTTTTGCCCATATTGAGGATCATATTGTTGATCAAACGCCAAAGGATTAAATGAGATGGTTAGGGATGAAATAAGCTAAATGAGATGGCTTATGAATGAAATAAGTTGAATTGAAAGTTGAGAAAAGTTTGAAGAGGCACAAGCTTTCATCTCTGCAAGCCCGGCAAGCGAACGGCTTGAGAAAAACAAATAGGTTTCAAATGAAATAATTTTTTTTTGAATAATATCCGAGCTTGTTTGGCATTATATCCCTTTCTCCCGAAGTTATGGGGTCATTTTGTCGAGTTCCTTCGGCATGGTTCTCTCAAGCGCCCTAGTATACTCTACTTTTGCATATTATTCTATGCCTATTCGGCGAAAGTTAACAAGACCTTAGTTTAATTACAAGATTAAACGGTTGTAGTTTCTTTTTTGATTTCTCCTCGATGATATCAAAATAAAACTTCGATACATTTTCCCACAGTTAGATATGCAAAATAAATATCTTCTTATAAAAAAATTACTACCTATTTCTTTGTCCCTTTTTTCGTAATATTTATTATTTTTTCCCCTATCTCTATCTTTATCAACACCTAAATTATTGCTTTCCTAAGTTTCCTTACCAATTCTCTCTCTCTCTCTCTCTCTCTCTCTCTCTCTCTCTCTCATAACATTTGCGTTCCCTCCTCTAACTTGATTTTTCCATAACATTTGCGTTCCATCTCTCTAACTTGATTTTTCCATAACATTTGCTTCCCCTCTCTCCAACTTGATAAAGATAGAGACAAAGAGGGAAAACAAATATTACGGACAAAAAGGAGAGAGAGATTTAGTAAGGAAAGCATAGTTAGTTTTTTTTTTTATAATCATATGGCTACCATTTTAACGAAAAATGATTCAATGGCAATAAATGTTGCTCCAATTTATATGCCCATAAAACGAGCAATTTTCTTTGAAAATATCTGCATACAAATGAAAGTAACATTTATCACTATCGAATTATTTTTTTGTTAAAATAGTAAATAGAGCAGTTTTCTTTGAAAATACCTATAAATAGAGCCTTTTCTTTGAAAATGTCAAGGCATACAAGTGAGAGCAACATTTATCGCTATCGAATTTTTTTGCTAAAATGTAGCCATGTGACTCGAAAAGAAACAAAAAAAAAAAAAAAAAAGAAAACTAATTATTGCTTTCCTTACCAAATCTTTCTCTTTTTTTAGTAATATTTATTAGTAATTTTTTCTCTCTCTATCTCTATCAAGTTGGATTAATACTATCTTTTTTATCGACAAAAAGTAACTAAGAAGAGGGGGAAAGGGATTTCCAACCAATGTTGAAGTACAGCTAGATGGGATAAGCTCATACACCCCAAAGGACAAAGCTTAAAACACCTAAAGGCCTCAAAACCCAGATATTACAAATGAAGCATAAAAACACTAGCCCTAAAAAGCCCAAATATTACAATTAAACACAAACAAAGGAACCTAACCCACCAAAGTGGGCCAAGCCCAGTCCCTAAAACCCAAAACAAACCCTAACGATGCAAATCTTCAACCCTCCCCCCACCACTGGACACCAATTAGACAGCAGCCATACCCAAACCACCGATCATCCACCTCCAATCAGCACCAAGCCGCCTCCGGCCAACCCAAAAGGAGAAAGAGCAAGTTGGATTACTCTTCGTTAAAATAGTAGCTATGTAATTAGGAAAAAAAAAAAAGAGAGAGAGAGAGAGAGAGAGAGAGAGAGAGAGAGAGAGAGAGAGAGAGAGAGAGAGAGAGAGAGAGAGAGAGAGAGAGAGTAAATATTACAGAAAAAAGAGATAGTAAGGAAAGCATGCAATAATTAGATTTTTTTGTTTCTTTTTCTAATCATGACTATTATTTTAGCGGGGAAAAATCGATGGTGATAAATGTTGCTCTCATTTGTATTTCTAGACATTTTTAAAGAAAATCACTTTTTATTATACAGATTTGGGATAATGTATTAACGTGTGCAGAAATTAAAAAAATGAGATGATTATTAGGAGTGCCTTTAAGCATTAGTAAATGTGTTATTTTTAAACATTCTTTAATGTTGCATTGAATTGATGTGTATCATTGTTATTTTATTTTTAAACATTCTTTACTGTGACTTCAAAGAGACGTCAATATGGTTGGCGGGACGGCCAATAGTAGAGAAGGAGAATCAATCACTAGTTTTCTTCTAATATAAACAAAAACAATGATGAAAATGAAAGCATAAACAAAAATTCCACCTCTCTAGAAAATGCAATGCCAAATTTTTTCCTCCTTAGTCCAAACATAGCTTCAAATGTTTTGTAGTCCCAAAGTGTGCGCGAAAATCAAAAAAGAAATCCGAAAGATTCAAATACCAGAAAGCAGTAAGAGAGTGCTGATAAGATTTATCAAAATCAACTTGAAAAAAAAAAAAGATTTATCGAAATTAACAGAGAAATATGGGGAAATATATCATGTTCCCGCGATCTTGAACTGCCCATGTACGGCAAAACAATTAGTACAAAAGTGAATATACTTCCATTCCCATCACAATCGAGTTAATATCTCAACAGCTCCGTATCAAAGACAACTACTGGACTTTTACAATAACCGGTGAGGCCTCGTTGCAGCAAGCAGTGTCTGATTCAGCACGGCCCGCGTCAAGACTCAAAACTGTAATAATAAAACAGCTCCTAGTGATAATTCAGTAGCTTAAAAGTCTATACCTTTCCCTTTGATCTCTTTAAATTGTGAAACTCAGTTCAAAATTGGTATCAGAGACAACAGCGATATCCCCAACAATAACCTGGCACCTTGTCCCCCAGCTTGCGAAGTGATTTTTCATCGGTAATATGATGCCACAAAGAAGAGCATGAGCGCCGATGAAGCAGTGACAAAAAGTTCCTGCAAAAGCATTAACTTGTCAATGGAGCAACAAGCACATGTATTAACTATATCAACACGTAGGAAAAAACCTAACTATATTGGAAGGGAGCGTGTCATTCCTTTACGTAATCATTCTGAAAATAAACGCATCTTGCATGGAAGCACATATCAAAACAAGTAAACATCCTATGGGTAATACTTGAAATGGATTCTTGGAGGAGATTTAAGGTTGATTAAAAATGGAATTTGCCTGTCAAACAGTTATACAACGCCAAATAAATAATTGGCTGATACGTAGTTAAATGAGAACAGAGACATAACGGGGGTAACTGGCAGTTTCCAAGAGGAGCGAGCACTTCAAAGGTGCCCTAAGGCTTGGGAAAGCTTTATGAGGGCCCAAGAAAGACAAGTCAACATAATCTAACAACGAGAAACCTGAGACACTATTTCAAATCGGCAAAGCGAGACAGCATGCGGCTCAGTAATAATCAACCGCATTTAAGACATAAGAAGTTACTTCAAAGGTGATCCAGGATATATACAAGACTCGTGAAGGTCCCAGAGAATAGGAGCAACTAAAAGTAGTAGATGAAGTTCATGAAAGATATGGGAGACCATGAAGGGGTTCAGAATATTAAATAGCAGCACTACTCAGTAGCTCCCGGTAATTTGAAGACTTGAATGAGATCAAGGGTGTTCCAAGACATGAAAGATTTGTTTCAACACTAAAAGCTGGAATAATGTTCCAACAAGTGGAAACCCGTCGTGGGTTGCTTGACAAGGTTCAGAGTAAGTATCATGCTCTTTGAATTTCAAATTACAACAGAAACTGTAAATAAGGCCGCGTCCAAATATTGCACACAATGATCGTCATTGACAACTAGACTTGCCTTTACTGCAATTTCATCGAGGGAGTAATCTGTAACTTAGAGTAGCTTAGTAAGCATTGTCTGTAACTTAGAGTAGCTTAGTAAGCATTGCACTTGGAGTAGCTGTAGATTTGAAGCAGAACCAGTGGCAGTTCAGTTGTAGTAATAGGGGAGTAAGAAGTGCCAGGTACCATTTTATTTCAAGTTCATTCAGCAGTAGAAATCTTTTTCTTTCATCCCTTCATGTTATCAATTTCAATTACTCAAAGTAGTTCTTGCCTTGATGAGTTTCGACAATTCACAGAAAAATTCCCCTTCATTTAGGCATAAAAACTTTCAACACATTCTCATGGGTAATCTTGGCCTCCTGCTTGCTCCAAAAGGGATATCCAATATTTTCTGGAATGTCTCTTT
Source organism: Rhododendron simsii (assembly GCA_014282245.1). Taxonomy (NCBI): domain Eukaryota; kingdom Viridiplantae; phylum Streptophyta; class Magnoliopsida; order Ericales; family Ericaceae; genus Rhododendron; species Rhododendron simsii. The sequence continues at coordinate 26,546,644 of CM024961.1, forward strand.
ACCAACTTACCCTTCAAAAGAATTTAAAGCCAATACAAAGCATTCAAAAAATACATTTGAATTGCACATATTAAATGACAAATGGCACCGATTTAAACGTGCGACCAGTCTCAAGTGCAGGTCATTTTTGGTGCCTTTATCTGAAAGTACATGTATATGTACACACAGAGTAGAATCTTCTGTTTAAGAAAATCATAAATGTTGGGGGAAAACACCATTCTACATAATAAAGCAAAATTTTGGAGTGGTTACAGAACCTGAGCTGTATACAGTTTGGGACATGTAGAAACAGAAAATTCAAAAGTTTCGAGCATGAGGTTTACCAAAACTAACACGTCAGAAATATCTTCTGCTATGAAACAAATTAGTGATAGTGATATACCTGGTTATAGTATACGAAAGCGGGGATGTACTTGTAAACAGACTCCATCACATTCAGGATACTAGTGTATCCCTGCAATCAAAACGAGAAGGCGTGATCAGCTAATAGAAGAAACCCCACAGAGTCATCAGGGAACTCAATCAAAGGTGGTCTGTGTGGAAATGTCAACCAATTAATCCAAATTCATAAACCCCAGAAAAATATCAGCTCAAGTAGTCATTCTCACACCTTTTTGGAATTGGACCCGACATCGAATCAAAATATACAAATGTGATGTAAATTCTAGGGGATTAGGTAGAGAACCCTAATCTATTCTCTACTCACTTTGCAACCCCTCTTCTCACTTATTCTTTTCTTCAGTGTTCATCACATGAGTCTACCTCGGTTCAGAGCTTCAATGCTTATTGTTCACAGTAATTCCTTGAAGTTTTGGGATGTGATTTGTCGTCTTCTTTCATCTTTTTCCCAATCCGTCCACAAAAGGAAAAAAATTCAGATAAATTTAAAGTCACCTTATAGGTTCTGGTTGCTAAAAAATTGGCTTGATGATCATCAAACACCGGTTCATACCTTTTTCCTCGTAGCCTCTGATTTTAGACAAACTAAGTTAATGAAAGCATATGGGTTCAATCCTAATGCTAGGGTGTGATCTAAGCCATCCAATACACCCTTCGTAGCTACAATTATGTACCATTATCTCCAACTGACCTATGATGCAAGGAAAGTGGCAAACGGGTCTTTGGCCTCTTTTTGTATATGGGCGGCATTCCCTTAATGCCTCGTTGCTAATATAATTATTTACTTATCAAAAAAAAAGTGTCAAATGGGATCTTTTTGGCTTCGACATAAGGTTCTCATATCTCCAATTATGAAATAACATTTTAACAGAAAGCGTAGAGTCTATTGTCTGGAAAACCACTTGATGACTGTGACAGGTACAGCTTCTGGAGTTGTCATAAACATTCCAATGGAAGTACTTACAAAAGATGAAACGGCTATACAGCTTACAACCAGGGCAAGAGAACGAAGAAGTCGTTTTCCCATTCGTAGTACCCGTCCTTCCTCTTCACCATCTTCCTGCAGCCAACATCCAGTTTCGTAATTAACATACCAAATGACAAAGTAAGAAGGTTCCAAGACAAACACTCAGAAGCTTTGCTCCGGATGATGTCAATAAAGATGAAAATGGTACTCACTGTATATTTTGGTTTTGTAGGTGGTTCAAACTGTCTCAGCTTTTCATACACTCGATATACAAAGGCGAAGAATAGAAACTCCAAAGGTTTATATTCGGCATTTCGCTGGATAAAAATCCAAGTAGTCTGCAGAGAGATCAGGAAAAGACAAGGATAAAATACGATACAACTGGAAGAGGTCAACAGAACCACGTCAAGTCGTCAACTAAAGTAAATTTTGTAACTCAAAACATAAAGAGGTAGGCAGAAACAATTGATTCTCCTATTGTGTAACTTACTTTCTCCCTGTGTAACACGGGTACGGATAGGGACACAAACATGGGACACGGGATTTCTTAAAAATTGGGGACACGGACATGGCAAAAATAAATATATAAAATTTATTTATACCTGTGGAAATATAGTTAGATGTATAAGCATGAAGCTTCAATATATATAAAAAAATTATCCTATTTACATCATATTACACTTTTAACCCAAATAAACCAAACCAAACCAAACCAAACCGAGCCTTAAGTCCCAATCACTTGGGGTCGGCTACATGAACCCTTTTCCTCCATTGAGCTCTGTCAAGGGCCACTTGTTCACACAGACCTACTATACTCATATCGTTGCGCACCACAACATCTAATGTCAATTTAGGTTTACCCCTCCCCGTAGCATTGATACCCAAAGCTATCCTACCCAAAATATTTGAAGAAATACACATTTACCCCCAAAATTTTTTAAAAATTGCACATTTAACCCCTGCCATGCCCCCACACGTCCCCCTAAAAAAAATTTATTTGTTCCATGCGTATTTTGTCGTGTCCTGGTGTCGGACACCGGGAAACACTGGCCTCTAGGAGTGTCGGTGCTTCATAGCTTTCTCCAAAAGGTATCAGACAATCTCAGCAATTTTATACCACAAAATAAACTTATTGTCAGCTATAGGTTGACTATCAGCATCAAACATTAGAATGTAGGATCTATTTTATGGGTCAAAATTGTGGCAGATTTGGCAATATACAAATATGGATCCAATTACTGATGCCTGAATGCGAGTTTAAATCAAATCCAGCAGAATAATGCACTGTACCTAGACTCAAAAGTTGATAATACTGTGAATAGCTAGGCCTATGAACACAACATTTACTCGTCATGAAATTTATAGAACCCATTTTATAAAGTGACATCATTCACAAATTTGAGTCTTAGGACTCTGACTCTTACCTGAATTCCCTTATAACCATATTAAGGTCTTCTTACATCCAGATTCCACATCAACAACTTCAGGAAATATTTAAAACCCATTCAGCTCTACATATATTGGTAACTTATCAATGATAACCATGATAGACAGGATTTGTCATTTCTTAAACAAAAAGAAGGAGAGAAGATAAAGTTTCAAAACCATAGAATGAAATTTTTATAGCAAAGCAGCAAGGTGATTCTTTGCGTTGTAAACATTGCAATCTCAACTTACTCAAAGACTTGCATTATTATGTGAAGAAAAATTAGAATAGAATACAGCATGCTTCTTGAACATGCTTGGTATTGTCCTACATTTGAGTTGTAGCAAATTTTAAACTCAATTGGGAAATGTTGAGATAAAAAAGAGACCAAATCACAAAAAGAAAGAAAATAGCTAACAAAAAATTGGCATATTTAGGCCACAAAACAGTTAGACCGGAATGAAAACAAAGGCATGGCAACTGTAAAATTCATCATCGGAACTGTTTAAGAGGTATAAAAAGGGACTGGATTCACCTGTCCAATTCTTATATTATATTCAAGAAGAGTCATCTGCTACATAATATAGACCTGCAGGATACCTCAGATAAATCCTTCCAATCTTCCAACCGGACCTTAATAAGCTTTACAATTTCTAATTCTTCCCTATATGCAAGCACATAGCTTGGTTTCCTTAGGGGTTATATGATTTTATATGCAGAAATTTCCCATGTGCCCCAAATCTAACTTGATGGGAAAACTGCCTGTCTTTTCTTTTCCCCTCGAGTCTATTCCCAAACTGCCTTTACACAGGCTACTGTAAACCATGCTACTGAGACATATGCCATCCACGGCAAAAAAATATCAATGCAGAGGTAAAAGGATATATGTGGCTGCACTAGTGGGAAGGCACAGACTGATTACAATTACTATTATGTACGTCAAAACTACAGAAGTTTGATAACTTTTTTAATGAATAATAGCCAGATTCTACTCGCTGATCACGTGCAAGTGCAACAAACCCATCTATGCTCCCATCCCCCGCCACAGAATAGAAAAACGACAAAAAAACTACTATTAGTTATTACTTTAATCCCCACCTCGAAAGAAAGTTCAGCAAATAAAAAGAAATAAGTCACAAGAATGCTAATCCCAATTACAATACCACGTAGAAATAGCATACAAATTAGTGTTCAAGTCCTGAAGCTGTGAAAGTTGCAAATGCTGATAAACAAAGGTAATAGAAGCAAAAGAAAAAAATCACCACTTACAAATACAGCAGATATTGCCAGGTTGATCTGGATATCTCTGATACTGGACTTGGTAAACCTGCAAGCACAGCGTCCGCTGGATTAAATAACTACAAAGTTCTACAAAATGGCCCAGTGTTAACAAATTTTGCCATGTCGGTTCGCATATCTTAACAATGGACTGGGTAAACAAAACTAAAAACCAAAGTGTGCACAGGAGCACAGATCAACATAATTTGCAGAAGGAACCAATGTTAACAATTGGATGGTTGGGGTGAAGGAACAAATGAGATTGCAAGGGAATCTCCTGACAGTGTTATCCAAAGAGAGCAAAAATGGATACTCTAAATAGGAGTGCAATAGTTTCTTTCGAAATTCAAAAATTTATAACCACGGGTGTTTATCATTTAGCAGTCTTACTACTCACAAAGCATTTGTATCATTTGGATCTCCTTAGTTAACCCAGGGTCGAGTGATTGATCAATGTATAGACAGCGATCCGATGAATGTTGAGTGTACAAGGTCAGGATAAGGTTGAACACAAAACAGACACATGATTACAACAGAGAAGTAGTCATGGAAAATACAACAGAGAAGTAGTCATGAATGTTGAGTGGAGAATTTCTCTTCCTTTCTCAATCTTTCCTCCAATTGAGTGGAATCTCTTGCCATTGTTATTAAAATAACTTTGGCAAACAAATTCTCCTATGTTTCACACTAGCACAGAATGTAGAAAGGAAGAGAAGGACATCACCTATTTTGGTGACATTTGCAACTACACCCATCAACATCGATAAGGCACAATGACTCTTTTGTCATAGATATGGGACATAACTATCATTGGGATGCTTACACGGCCAAAGCAGCTTCAATACTAATATATAACGAACAGTAATAAATTGGTAAAGTATGAGAATCGAATTGCTAAGAAGAGTTTGTAAAGGCACAAATCTCTTATGCTATGATGAAATGCAAAGACAGACCTTGGCCACCATGGTACTATTGGCTGCTTATCGGCATACTTGATATGCTTAGAAACCTGAATGGTAGAACCACAATCCACAAGACTCATAATCAACATTATGCCAAAATATATAACCACTCATGAGCCTTGAATATCTAAATGAAGCATCACAAGATAGAGAACCGCATGATAGATGGTCAGACACCAATGAGAACCAAGTGACAGGTGTCCAGCAGAGTGAAAAAGCATTCGACTAAACAAGAAATGGAATAGTTTGAGGATTTATCCCACGAAAAAGACACGATATAAGAATAAGGTTTCTGACCAAAACTCTTATGCTTTATTGTTGGTTATATATTGAAACCTATGGCCAACAGCATATAACATTGAGAAAAGCAAGGTACTAATTCATAAGTTCTCCCAGGTGAAAGAGGTGATATAAGCATAAGTTTCTCAAAAAAGATCTTTAGGCTCCTTGTTTTGTTTCCTGAAATTCAACAGTTACCAGCATCATATGGCACTGGAAAAATGGTATGTAGACATCTTATAATGAAGACACTATCTAGTCTACAAAAAGAATAAACAAACGAACATGCCAACAGCCTCATAAAAACCCTGTGATCTCCCTCGATGTTCCATGTACAAGGAAGATCCCAGCCTCAACATCAGTGGCTTCAGAAATAAATAACTTGTTTCATCCTTCAAGTTTCACAAAACAAGATTGGCGAAATATACCACAAAGGAACCAGATGTCACACCCTTCTTTCGGTTTTCCAATTGTTCCATCATCACTTTGTCATACGCCTCTTCTAACTGGAAATAACCCGAACACAAATATCCCAGAAATAGTTGCATAAATACCATTTGGAAAATAGATAAATTAAATACAAGCAGGATAGTATAGAGAAAAACACGGTAACCTACTTGGGCAACGGTTGCTTTATCACCTTTCTCCTGTGCATCCTTGCGTTTACGTGCATATGCCTGCTTGATCCCTTCAAATCCTGAAACAGGGTTCACACCAAGCACCTGAAAAAAGTATTAGAAAGGGAGAAATTGATGGAAACGAACAGCACAAAAAAACACCAGCTGAAACTACCTCATACGGGTTGATGTTGCCGCTGGAACTTGAACTTCCTGCAGCCGACGAAGCAGCACAAACCAATCTTATATGGAGTTGAGAGGTTCTACCAAACCTGACTTGTTCAGTATCAAGATAATATAAGTAACTGCTACAGAGAAACTAGATAAACAAACTAAAGGAGTATCCTTTAAAGTGATGAGCTCATATGTACACATACGCATATATGTGTGTCTGATTGCATAATTTATACATTGTAACGTCATACAAAATCTCCTAGGTATTATCAACTCTTGAGTTATCAATTTTTTTTTTTTGATCGGCATTGAGTTATCAAAATTGGCCAGTTAGCGGATGGTGTGATTGGTTTCTCAGGTATTAGTCAAGGCAGCGTAAGCTGGCCAGAATGCCCGAGTTATCAACAAAAAGTATACCATTTCCATGTCCCATTTTATCACAACACACAAACACACACACACACAAAAGTCACTCCACATTCCGTAGTAGGCCGAACATCATGGCTCAGCCCACGTGTCCCTGAAGATGGACCGGGGCTAATGAGAAGCCGAGCTTTGGATCTCAGCAGTGCCTGAAGTGCACCTCGTCTCATCTCACCTGTTCAAAGCCTCGGCCAAAGGAGAACGTTTTGGTTCGGTGAAGGCGGAGGCACGGACAGATGGCCTCATCCCGTCCCTCTCCTTCCGAGGCAAGTGCCCTGGCTTGGTCACTCTCAGCGCCACGCTCCCCCCACGCGCGGAAAACGGTTACGCCAAGAGATAATGATTGGCGCACATGGGAGTGCCAGCTCACCCTGGAAGCCGTTACAAAACCCTAACCGCTGATGTCACAGTGATGCCAGCCGACCCGTGCAAGACACATGCTTGTACTTGGAGAGCAAGCCGAGCAGACTCTATAAATACCAAGTGATGCAGCCCTAAATAGGTACACCAAAACTGACACTCAAACCCTAGTCTCTTGCTTTGCTCTTTGCACATTCTCATCCTCTCGCCAGAGGGCCTTGCCGGAAAAACCCCCGGCCAGGTCTTAGTCGTGCATTCACTGTGCAGGTTAGGGCAATAAGGCTAGACACCCGCAAGAACCCTCGAAGAGGAGTTCAGATCCAGTATCACGGGCCACACACATTCTTAACCAATTGTACATAAATTAGGAGCCACATGGCAATATCCCAAGTGCACAGAATAACTGTCCCAATTGAAGAACTTGGGTTCTCTATCAGTTGCTGAGAGAACATAAACACACAAAATTTTCAAGAATCCACGAATCCCAACGTCCACTGACGGTGTTTTCTTGAATATGCCTTCGTTGGAATATTTGTTTAACCAACTTATTAAAAGGAAAGAACTTTCCGAGGAAAAATTTACCTGACAATAGAAGGGGGCAAATTCGGAACAGAACTTCTGAGAAAGGAATTCTTTCGAGAAACCTGCAAGCTGGGACATTGGAGGACGTTTGATATTGCCAAAGGCATGTCTTTGATCCTCTCTCTCTCTCTAGGTTCCTAGGGTTTTTGCTAAGGGAAAAATGGAGGTTTTCGATGGGGGGTTTTGCATTCGGATGCTCGAGTATCGTCTTAGCTACTGGGTCTGTTTGACAATCTTGAAACTAAGAAAACCCAGTATAAAAATTAGCTTTTCGGATTCGGAGATAGAGAAATGTTCGCGTGGCCTAATGGATAAGGCGCTCGCCTCCGGAGCGGGAGATTGTGGGTTCGAGTCCCACCGTGAACGAAAATTTACACTAGAATTTTATGTTTCGAAATTTTTTTACACAATTTTTTTGTGGGGCCCACTTTTGGGTTACGACTACAAATGATCCGATCTATTCATTAATTAAAAATATTTTGTCAAAGAATATTGTAAAAAATTAGCTCAATAAAATACGTGTACATGCTTAATCCAATTTTACAACTTTTAATCCGAAATTATGAACGAAAAATTGTAAGCTTGGATTAAACACTTACATTTATTCATCAAAAACCTTATGCGATGGGGTTCTACTAATCTGTAGATGTGTTGTGATGAAAACATTAAAACAAATTCCAGAGTGAGTGTGAAAGGGAATCTCAATCTATTACATGATTTCAACTCAAACCATGTTTCCATTAACAATTTTAGGTAGCAAATTATTGGTTAGTGGAAATAACTTGACATTTAGCAACAACTTATTGGTCAGTGGAAACAACTCCATATTTTTTAACAAATTTTCACTCACATGCTCATTTACAATCAAAATTTTCAATAATTTATTGGAAACAACTAACGACTTATCCACACAAATTCTTTCTCAAAATTTATTGCCTACCGGAAACATCCCAAGTCACTATTACAGTACACCTTATATAGTACTAGTTCCATACATCAACGAGCATCCGCACGTAACTCTTTAAACAATTCTCTGAACTAAAGTAAAGAGCAAATATGAGAAAATGGACAAAAAATGCCGTGCACTAGCCTCTCTTCCTCCCTCTTTTCTTTGCAAAATAAATAACTTTGCTATAGTGACTCTTTTGTTTTAAAGAGTCACTATTCACCTTTTTAACTATTAATTGAGTAGAGAAATATGGGAATAAATGAAAAAAATATTGAAGTATGAATATTTAATTGAGTAGGAAGTGAGAGTAAAGAGTTTGATATAATAGATATTTTAAAAGTGAATAGCTAAAGTAATAAAATAAAATTTTAAGGTGTAATTTGATCCAAAATTTAAAGAGACCGATTTGGATGCTCTAAGTGGCTTGGCCTAACTCACTCGTATAACAACTTAGAGTGTCCACAATGCTATAATCAAAAGTAAAAGATTTTTAAAATTAACAATGTTGGTACAAAATATGGCTTACAATGCTATAATCAAACTTAACAACCTTATTAAAAATAATCAAATTTTGGGCTTTGGATAATCAAAATTAGCAACCTTTTGACTAGAGGTGGCAATCCCAACCCATATTTCTTAACCCGCCCAAATCTGCCCACTTTTAACCCAACCCAACCCGCCCATATTGTGTAATGGGTTGAACCCATATCAACCCATATTTTTATGGATTTAGATGGGTTGAGGGTGGGTTTAATATGGGTTAGAATTAAAAAGAAGCTGTACGATCTTCTCCATCACTAATTAAGCTCGATCGATATAACTAAATCTAGTAGCTAGGAGTAATATCCAGGAAATCTCTCTCTCTCTCTCTCTCTCTCTCTGGATTCCAAATTAGAGAGAGGAAATCTCTCTCTCTCTCTCTCTCTCTCTCTGGATTCCAAATTAGAGAGATGTCATCGTGAGTGTGTAGCTAAAAAAAAAAAAAGAAGAGATGACTGCAGGGTTAATTAAGCTCGCTGAATTTTTTTTTGCATTTGTTAATTTTGCGTTAAATTTTTGTGACTTAATCATTTGTCTCGACGAGAGGAATCGGAAAAGTAAATTTTTTTAATCAAAACTCATAATTTTTTATTTCCAATTTCTTCCTCTAGTCCCAGACGAGAGGAATCCCATCCGGGACTAGGCAGAAAGAAATCGAAACGAAAACCCAGTACAAACCATAGCACAAAAAATAACGGATGTAATCAAAACAACAACAAATCACAAGCGAAAAAAGAATTTAATCCCGAGGTTCGTCGACTGAAGAGAACCAATCCAATTGATCTAAGCTGGTACGCGAGCTCAACGGTCGGAAAAAAAAATGATGTCGTTTGCAATTTTCCCCACTTGCCAAATTAACAAGTGGTCTATGGTGTTCTCTCTCTCTCCTCCCCTTCTTTTGTTTTGCTTGAACTTGACCCAAAAATGTAATCTTCCTCTGCCATAATCATAGACGGGATTTAACAAGTGGTCTGTGTTGGACCCCGCCTGGCGCCTAGGTGCCGATTCCCGTTTTTAGAACACTGATTTCTTATTTCCAATTTCTTCCTTTGTTTTTTTAACTATAACAATTCCAAATGCAAATTACAACTTCTTCCAAGTTTCAATCTCCAAAACACGGTCCATGAATTGTGCACGCTTTCTCATATGTCAAAATATTAGGGTGAAAGTAAAAAAAAAATTTACTTTTTTGATTTATCTCGTCAAGACGATTAATAAAGGTAAAAAGTTTGTCGCAAAACAAACCGAAAAGTAAAAAAAGAGGGAAAACAGGGATGGGGAGAAGACAAAAGGGGGGAAAAGGGAGAGAGAGAGAGAGAGAGAGGAAAATGGGTCGGGTTGGGCGGGTTTGGGTTTGGCCTAACCCATATTTGACCCGACCCGTTTCAACCCGTTTACTACTTGACCCACATTTGACCCACCCATATTTGACCCGCGACCCGTTTCAATCCGCCCAAATCCGCCCAGATCCGCCCATTTGCCACCTCTACTTTTGACAATAACCAAATTTAATAGATCCTACATTTTCTCAATCAAATACACCAATTATTATACAAAATTGTTCTCTCTTCCCTTTTCCTCTCCCTCTTTCTTTTCGAACAATATTTTGGGAAAAAAAATATTTTACTAAAAAATTAATTTTTTTTAGAAAATAGTTTTTTCCAAAAAAAAATTTCAAAAACTATTTTCTATTTCTAGTAAATAGTTTTTATTAGTTTCAAAACTATTTTTAGAAAAATTATTTTCTATTGTTCACGGTTTTTAGTTTTTTGTCATTTGAAAATATGATGTGACAAGTTTTGGTTATCCAATTTTGATTATACCATTGTAGGCATCTATATTGCTAGTCTTAGCAATCTCTTAGATGAATAATCAAAAGCTGATGTGGTATCTTTTGATTATCAATTTTTGGTTATAGCATTGTGGATACCCTTAGTCTAACTGGCTTGTAAGTTGTAACAAACTAATCTGGAATATAATCCAGTGTGATGCAGTCTGTCCTGGAGCAGTTGGTCCTACATTATTATCAAACATTTCCATAAATGAAACCAAATAAAACAATAAGTTACGCTTTGGAAATTGAAATAAACGATTATAAACTTCGAGATTGTAGTTATTGAAACTAATTTTTTTGGGTTAAAAGTGAGAAAATTATATTAATAAACGTCTAACGGCATTTACAAAACGAAAATCATTACAAAGAACTTGGACAAAGCCAAACTAATCGTCTAACAAATACAAAATGAGGAAATCACAAGGCAATCGATATCTTTCATTTTAATCCAGACAAAATCTTTATCTCGTCATATTTCTTTATACACTCTACGCAAAATCTGAATCAAAATCGTTTATTTCTTTTCGTGTGGAACTTCAGTTTTAGTTTTTCTGCTGAACTTTGAAATTTTGGCAACCAACCTCGTGTATACTTTCTGGCTCGAAAAGCCGGATTGCAAATCCGTCCAATGTACAGTATATGTTTTCGCCACCTTCAAACGTTTCATTTCAATCTTTCAGAGCGCTCTGAGGAGCTTTTGTATATAACACTTCCATCCCTTTCTTTAAAGGACCCTTATCCGAAGCCATTAAAATTATACCAACAAGAACTGGATTATTCTCAAGGATAAGCTAGACTTCGCAAATAACTTAAGGGTGTGTTTGATAATAGATTTCGTTTTGGGGAGATTCCTAATGAGGTGAAATTAGGATTGAGATTTTATAATGAGGTGAAATTATTAATGAGGAGATGAATCGTTTATTCATGTTTTTTTTGGACAGAATTAGATTGTAAAACTATGAATAACATGTTTGTTTTTGATAGAATTATTAATACCGTCCCCATGGGATGAGTAATCGTGTGGATTTGTGGGATTCGTAATCCACTGGTATTACATACCAATCCTGAGGTTCTTGCCAACACCAAGCAAGAATTTAAAAGCCCCCAGGTGATCACAATCCTATCCCAAGCTCAAATCCTGCTATGAAACAAGCTCCAAGTATAGTAACCTCCCCCAGTGGCGGACCCAGAAATTTGACATAATGAGGGCACCAATTTTTTTTGTAACGCCATAATATATGAGTTACAGCTAAACACATTCACACCAAAATAATTTTAGCATTTATGATAATAGCAAGATACTTGGGCAAACTTGCGCGTCTCAACTATATGCGTTAAAACAAAATTATCACATGTTCATCATCTTTTCTCAATGGAGAAAAAGGATTCATGTAGCCGACCCCAAGTGATTGAGACTTAAGGCTCGGTTTGGTTTGGTTTGGTTCATCATCTTTTTCTATTATTAACTCTACAAGTACAGGGGACCAAAAATATGCAAATACAATGTGCAGGTTCATATTGAGTACTACACAAATAATTGGAAACGTTTGGAAGTGGGGGAAACCTTGGTTGCGAAAGAGTTCTAGTGGATTTTGGGAAAAAAAAAAAAATTTAGGAGAGTGGGGACTCGAACTTACACCTTTTCTTCCTTATAGACTATCACTTACCACTGCACCAAACTTTAACTATTTGTAAATGTTCGCATATATAACAAACACACACACACAGACACACATATATATATATATATATACACACACACAGAGTCCGGATCCAATGAGGGATCCCGCACGGTAACTCCTCTTTTTCGATCGAATTGTGACGATCAAGCCGCTCAAAGTGATCAGAACGTGATTTTAAGAGTACCTGCGAGAAATTAGCAAAAAAATGATCGGAAAGGACTTGATCCGAACAGTTTTTTATTGAATGGTTTAGTAAAAAACTGTTCGGATCAAGCCTTTCCTGATCATTTTTTTTTGCTGATTTCTCACATTTTGAGTGGCTCGGATCGTCACAATTCGATCGAAAAAGGGGAGTCCCGCACCATAAGGCTGTAAGAGATCTCTCATTGGATCCGTACTATATAAATATATATACACAAAATCAGATTTTTTTTTTTAAAAAAAAGGCATGGAAGCACATGACCCCACGTGCCTTGGATCCCCCGCCTCCCCCGACTGTCAGGTAGCACTCCGTAATAAAAGGCGTTGAAAATCTTAGGTATACCGTTGAAAACAAAAACAAAACAGCACCATAGACTGTAGTCTACCAAAACAGAATTTCACAAAAAGCATCTTTTTATTCTGTCTTGCTGTATTTATCACTGCAGTCATCTATAATCCAAATCGCAGCCGGCCACTTTTAGTCACTTTATTAGTGCACAACTCTTCATAGTCATACCACAACCCATTTTGTCTGCAAAAATTCATTCAAACTTCGAAATCACTTCTAGCAAAGCATTTTTGGCCCAATTGGCAGGAGCCCTTCTCTGCTCACCAGGCCTCCTCCTCTGGGTGTGAATAGCCGCCTCCTGATCCATATTGAACTTCAGCCTCCTTGCTTCCTCCCTCGAGATCCGATACGCGTTGGCCAAGACGTCCACGGGGATCGCCCGGATCACCGAGGTCCTGCCCGAGAGAGGGCTTGTTTTGGCCAAGTCGTTTGTCTGGACGGAAAACCACTCCAGGCCTTCGTCTCCTGCCAGTTTCACCACTGCGTAGTTTTGCGGGATGACTAAGAGTTGCCCCTCGCGGACGTCTCAGTCAAAGACGGGTCGGCTGTTGGAGCTTCCGACGATCTGGACACGGCCTCTTCCTCGGGTTACGTACATTACGCTGTGTGCGTTTATGTTCCAATAGGGGCCTACCATGCCATTTTGTAAAAAGACCAGAATTCATATCATTGTCAAAAAGTAAGAAGTACCTCTTCGTCCCAATCCTTACGGAAAAATCGTGCAATTTCAAAGTCAAAATTGCAGAATTAACCTTAGGTAACAAACAAAAAATTGGTACTTACCCTGTAGAGAACTGCTCTTTTAGCACTCAATTGTAGGTTCCTCAAAATGGGAAGATTCTGGCTGTTGAGGGTCCTGATACGCCCAGCCCTTGCGGTATAAATATCAGCCCTTTCTGGGTCATCAATGTTCTCTTTGATCTTCGCGGTGCAAATTGTCTCCTCCAACCCATTCACTCTCCTGTAGTCTCTCTCCTGTTCTTCCTCCTCGTACCTCGGCGACCTGACCACGTCAAACTCCTTCTCCACCCCACGATGAACCCTCTCCGGTCGTCGTTGCTCTGTAGCCTCCTCGATATCTCCTCGTCGACACCGAAGGCCTCGGCCAAAGTCTGGGGATCCAAGCCTTGGAAGATGTTGTTGCCTGACCATTGTTCTTGTCCCCTGAAGCTTCTTTGTTGTTGCTGCTGCTCTTGTGGGTTGCCTCCTAGGGAAAATCTGTGGTACGTGTACAAAAAATAAGTGATTAATTCATTATGAGGTTTTAGGGTCCGCTCCGGCTTGCCTCTTAAAAAATAAGTATTTATTTATAATTTTGAAACAAGATAAAAATAATAGAAAAAGTGAAAGTGAACTCTCATTTAGAAACGAATGGGGTATTACGTTAAAGTAGTATTGTCACGGTGCGATTTGTCACATCAAAACATTTTAGGGACCAACCTTTGTCAAGCAAAATCAAATTTTGTTCGTTTGTGGGCAACCCTCCCGGGCCCATTTTAATTATTTGAATCATTCATTTTAGAACTTATATAGACCATCAATCATGTCAAATTGATAATGATCGGATACAGTTGTGGCGGCAATTTGATAATCATAATCGTTTGTTATTAGCGCTCATCGATCAAGACTCGAGGTCATCAACCACATGATCAAAATTCATTATGATCGGATATCAAACAACACATAATTGAGAAACAGATTTATCTTGATAAAGGTTGGTTTAATCCAGTGTGACAGAGATAAATCTTTTTCAAGATATAATTGCATTCCAAAATTATATTAATTTGTCTCTTATCAACATGATTATTGACGTAATCGATAATCTTGACTGGGTGTACAAAAATAACCTATTTTTATCATTGAAGTGGGACCCTAGAGCGGATCGATCTCAGTCCTTTATGAAAAGTCTATTAATTACGGATTAATATATATAAGTTTAGAAGTTTTTTAATTAAGTGACGATTAATCTAGTTTCTCGAAAAGTTTGGATATCTCAAAATAGACAAACAAATAAACTCCCATAAGGTTAGGCTAGGGAAGGTTTCGTTATTAATTACTCTGAGATTCTGGTCAACCTGGTTTTGGTGGTTGTTGGTGTCGTGAATCACCACCAGAACAAGCTGGTGGCCGCCGTCGTTGTAGACCCAATGGGCCACTCCGGCGGGCTGGGCCAAGATGTCCCCGCGGCGGAAGTGGACGAGCTTCTGGTGTTGGTCCCTCTGGGATTGTCGTCCTTCGCCTCGTTGAGATTGTTGGAATGATTGGTAGGTCTCTGGACATCCCGGGTATGAACTCCCAAGTATGCCTTGCCCTGTGAAAATGCTGTAAATAAATTATCAAACCCAGAAAATGATAACTACGTCCTGCTAAACAAACTAACCAAGTTACTTGAGTTGGAATTCATGTTCGTTTTGGAGGAACCAAGCTTGAACATTTTTTTTGAAACTCGTCAAGGTTTCAAACCGAGCTCAACAGGCCACTACTCAGCTCATGTGGCTTGAGTTTGATTTGTACTTGTTTTGAAGGTTTGAACCAAGCTTGAACATTTTTTTTGAAAGTCTTGAGTTTGATTTGTATTTGTTTTGAAGGTTTGAACCAAGCTTGAACATTTTTTTTTGAAAGTCATTAAGGTTTCAAACCGAGCTCAACAAGCCACTACTCGGCTTGTTCGAGTTTAGGTGGCTTAACCTCCAGATTATACTAACCAAATTTGGATGGCTTAGTCTCCAAATTATACTAACCGAGTTTAGGTGGCTAATTAATTAGGCGATGTGAAATAAAATCTAACCCATCGCATTGCTATTTTTTGGTGCCATTTATGAAATTTATGTAGTGTCGCATTATTTAGGTGCCATGCATGTATGTGACAGTGGAGCGATAGAGAACCTTGAAGGACATAGGCAAGCAAGGGAGCGTTAACGAAGGCGGGCAAAAGGAGGCCTCTCGGCTCGATCACATGGCGGCTGGCGGCGACGCCGGCGCACTGGAGCTGGTCGTCGTCCTGGTCCCAGATCTCGGAAACGCCGGCCTCGTGCTGCATTTGGCGGATGGGTTCGAGGGTGTTGAGGTTCTGGATTTGGCAATCGCCCTGTCGCCGCGACCCGCGCCGCTGCGGCGGCTGTTCCTGTTGGTAATCCTGGGACGTCCCAGCAGCCAGGGAGCTAGTTGTGCATAGAACAAGATAGAGTGTGAATGTGAGGAGAGGAGAGGGGGAGGCCATGGCTGAGAGAGAGAGGGTTTGTGGGTTGGAGGTGGAGGTGGTGGTGGTGGTGGTGTGGGCTGGTGGGGAACTTATAGGGAGGGAAAAGGAGGGTTGGGGTTGTAGAAACTTTATATCCATCTCAAAATTAATTGGCAATAAGTGGATATGTCTTAAATGTTATTAAGTGACTACTCATTCCACTCTCAAGTAATGTGAGACTCTATTTCTTTAACTTCTCTCCTATCATCGTGCAGCTTTTTTTATTGGTCTGTCTTCGCGGGATGTGGATTGTAAATTTTTAAAATGTGGGGTGGAACGCGCCCCGTTTTGATACCATGTAAAAACTTTATATCCATCTCAAAACCAATTTTGAATGAGTGGAGAGGTCCGAAATATTATTAAGTGATCACTCATTCTACGTCCAAACAATATAGGACTCTATTTCCTTAACAGAGGTTTGCCACGTGGGGTAATTAGTTGGTGAGATGAGCTGTTTTTGGCCTCTTGTTCCGAATAATAAACACAAACTTGTGAACACGAGATTTATTTTGGATCCAGTAGGTTCCGGACTAGCTTACGTCGCACCTCTGATTAAATATCATGACTTTTGTCACAGCCGTTTCATATGCGTACAGGTGGAGGTGAGACTGCCTTAATTATAAGAATTGCTGACAACTGAAATTCAACCTGAAATTTAAAATTAAAAAAAAGCAAAATCTTAAGTCATAGGCCAAGAAGACTACTAGGGGGATTGAGCACAAGATATAAAAATGCATTGCTTGTTTTAAACGCCTTTGTGAATACACGCGGCAACTCGATCGGTCAGAATTAATTTGTCAGTTCTGCATGCATGGTTTTGGGCTGCGCATACGTTAATTTGTTTGGTGTTTCAGGCCCTCGTACGTGTTGCCACGTACAAAACTGTTTCCACAGACATGCAGCAAGCTAATATGGACAAATTAAGAAGGGTAAAATTGTCCATAAGAAAAGTGTTCCTTGAGTTTTTGTTTTCATTTGTTCCAATATATGGTGATTACACAGTCTTGGATACGAAGAAAAACAACTGGTTCCGTTGATTGGGAAGCATGAATTTGCAGCAAAATGATGTCCAGGTACACAAACAAGGGATTTACAAAGAGAAGTCTAAAAACAGAACGATTTGTATAACATTGTCCAATATTATTATGTGACAGTGACACTGTTTCATTGGTAAGTGTAAGGATCCGGGGAGTCCGGCTCCTCTCCAATCCTCCTAAAATTGGAGGATCCTCAAGTTCTGATCCAACGGCTGAGAATTTAACATTAAACCAACCCATTTGAAGGCCATCCAGATGAGCTCACACAATTATTTAATCCCCACCCACTCTCTCTTTCCCCATCCCATTCAAGGCCGTTAACTATAATTTTAAACCAACCCATCTAACACTAATTTTATTCACTAGCCATTCACGGCCATCCTCAAGTTCTTCTGCGTTGATGATCA
Source organism: Rhododendron simsii (assembly GCA_014282245.1). Classification (NCBI taxonomy): domain Eukaryota; kingdom Viridiplantae; phylum Streptophyta; class Magnoliopsida; order Ericales; family Ericaceae; genus Rhododendron; species Rhododendron simsii. The sequence continues at coordinate 26,564,351 of CM024961.1, forward strand.
AATATCTCATATCCAGTGATTAAGGTTAGGCTAGGCTACGGTTCGAAATCGGCAATGAGTATTAGTGATGGATTCGTCGGAGGAGAGGAAAGGGGTTAGAAGGAGCGGACGACGGTGATGATGGCTAGTGGACGGGTGGAAGAGGCGTGCTTGGAATCGGCAGCGGGTATTGGCGATGGATTGTAGGAGGAGAGAAAAGGCATTAGAAGGGGCGGAAGGCGGTGGTGATGGCTAATGGACTGGTGGACAGAAGAGGCGTCGATAGAAAGAAAGAAAGGGAAGGGAAATTATTTTGTTTGGTCACTTGACAAAAATTAAGTTATTAATTGACTTTTAAAGTCAAATCAAACCTTAATCTTGTTTATGAGTATAATATTGTGTTTTGACAAAATGAGCCTCAACCTTGTTTTGCCAATATTCGTGCCAAAATGCACATTTTCAACATTTCCGTCTATTTTGGATGGAAAGTTAACGGCGGGTGAGAAATTGATAAGTTTTTAAATAGGTCAGGTGTTTTTTTAATAATTTTAAAATGTCAGGTGCCCGTGTGTGATTTGTGTAAAAGGTCAGGTGCTATTTTGAAAATTTTCTATTTTTGAATGCCACCACCGCTTTATAATCCTGACACTGCCCCTGCGTATCGTTTGGGCCAAATCCACTTTGTTTCGTCGCATTTTTAAATCCCATAAGGTTTGGGAAATTAGTAATTTTCAAGGGGAAAATGACGGCTTTCGTCGCATTTTTAATTTCTTCGGAGTTTTTTTTTGTACTTATGGTTCTGAATAATTATTTAACCATACCTATAGCCTAGTACGGGCTGAAGCAGGCCCATTTGAACCTTTCGGGTTGGCCATGTAAATTAAAAGTGTCTGGCCCAAAAAATGCTTGGAGTAAGCAACCTAACATTTTTTCCGAGTGAAAAGATCATCCCAGCTATATTAATCCCAAAAAATTAATTACAACTTACAAAACAAACAAAATGCCACCAAATTTTGAAAAACAACATTTTATTAACACCAACAAAGCACAACCTTCTTTTTATTAATCCCAGAAAATGGAAAAATGTTTATTTATATATGGAGTAATTCGAATTAGTACTAATTTTCAAGATTATTCTGAGAGTGATCTCCTGCTTTGATGAAGAGATCGTACCAGAATTCCATGTCTGCGTTAATGCCGGAATTTCCATCTTCCCTGCATGGACTAGTTGTAGACTTTGGAAATGAAGACAACCTAAGTCTTGGATCTAAAACAGTACCCATAAATTTGCCAGCAGGCATAAAGAAGTTGCTTCTTGCGACGAGCTTCTGATGCATTTCCTGATCAGCATTTTGAAACGAAATCGTGTGATCGTCTTTGAGAGGTCGCTTAATTTTTACCACGGCAGAGTCGTCCGATGATGCACCAGCTGATGAATCCTTGATTAGTTTTGGTGCGAAAATCGGTGATGCATGGGCTGAATCTTGAGGACTAGAGAAGTTGAGTACAGTTCTTGATCTTGCGTATGCAGTTATGGTCGTATCTGTGTTGGGTCGAATTTGTTGCAGTTTCTTCTTCAAGTGAGTATGCCAGAAATTCTTTATCTCGTTATCTGTTCGTCCTGGCAATCTTGTTGCAATGGCAGACCATCTAGAGAATTTTGAGAGACGACAACGATGTGAAAAATAGTATAAGATTATGCAAAGTAACTTTTGTAAGAAAATCCTAACATGACAATTGCAGTACTCGACGGTTTCCGATACTTTCCGGTCACATATTATCGAAATAATAATAAGTGGTATTGTACGAACGGTCACTTCAATTTCATATAAAGAATTATTGGCATGACTCTTTGATTACATAGATTGACCCAAATTCATCTCATCAGTACGCAGTCACGAACACAAGTTTATGTGTATCTAGGTTTATTCAAAATATACATTTACACAATTAGTAGTATATTTTTACACAAAGTGAGAAATTATTCCATCCCTATAATTACTCTGAATTGCCTACTGGAGTAAAAGGCTAATTTTGTTAGACTTGTCCCACATTGCTCATCTAAGCCACTCAAGTTTGGTTAATAAAATATAGAGGCTACTCCACCTATTGCCAATTGATTTTAGGTTGGAATCCTCCAAAAAATTTAATATTGTATCAGAGCTAGGTCTTGGGTGGCCTCACATCGTGTGGTCAAGTCTCCATCGCCCGAGTCAACTCATCAATTCATACCTCCACGTGCATCCGGGCCCCTCGTGGGGGGTCGCCCTGCACGTGAGGGGGAGTGTTAGACTTGTCCCACATCGCTCATCTAAGCCACCCATACTCCATCTATTGCCAATTAATTTTAGGTTGAAACCCTCCAAAAAATTTAACAAATTTCGTGAAGCTAGTTAGGATGCAAATATTAATATTTCGTGCGTGCGTGCGTTTGACCTACAAATAACCGGTTGAAATTGTATGTCACGTACCTATTTCCGAGAATTTGATGCAGCTTTATAATGCTTTCTTCTTCTTCCCTGCTGAAGTTTCCTCGCTTAATATCAGGCCTCAAGTAATTCGTCCACCGCAGTCTGCAACTCTTGCCACATCTCAGCAGACCTACTTATAGACAAAAGAAATGAATATATCCAACGTTAACAATCGAAATGAAAACAAAAATATGTCAATAATTTTCTAAGAATTTAGTTTTCTCGTGTACGTTTCTTACCGGCCAGTAGATTATTATTAAAAATGAAAACACAAACTTACCAGCTTGTTTGGGCAGTGCCCGCCAATTATCATGACCATATCTGCGGATATAGGAAATCAGTATCTCATCTTCCTCAGGTGTCCATGGTCCCTTCTTCTGTCCCATGTGCTCACAGCAAGGAACCCTCATCTCTCTCTCTCTCTCTCTCTCTCTAGATCTCCCCCCCTCTCTCTCTCTTGAATCGGGTGGGTTTTCTTTAAACAGAATACATATTCCCTTAATAGATAGAACTCACCACACAAGAAATTTCTACAGATGGGTACTTAACAAAAAAGCAACTTTTTTTTTATATGGAAAAGGATCTCGCTTTAGATACCCCTGTAAAGCTAATAGCCTAATACTATAGGTGGACCATTCACATTTGTATTTCTTCAAGTATTTATCACTTTGTTTACCGCGCGGCACTTAAAGTGTCTAGACTTACTTAACCGCATGCACTTGATCGATTAATATCGAGGGATCAATCCCATTTTTCCAGCATCGTGTTTTAAAAGAAGCAATATGTTATATTTGCACGTATTCATCGTTGCAATCACTAGTTTATTTTTCTCTTCCAAGTGATGGTGAAAATTATTTCACAATTTAGAGTGTTCCACTCGAGTCGCAAATGCTATATGGAAATATAAATTTTGATTGGATTACGCAAATATTAAATATTTCCAAGCTTTTACTAACCTTCTTGGTTGCTTCATCTTTTTTTTTTTGGGGTTGGAAAGTGTAGTGTGACAAAGCTAGCTTTTAGTCAAAAAAAGCAGGCGACATGGACGTGCATTGCCGCCTTTGTTCCGAAATTTATATAAATGTCTGCCGACAAATTGATATATATCGATTTGTTTAAATTCTACTATATTAAGTTACTTAAAATTCTTTTGACCTTTTTGGGTTGCCCTGAACCAGTTTCAAATTCCAAAATAAAACGCGGATCAAAAAAAAAAATCCAAAATAAACCCTATCTTGGGTGACTGAAATTGCTCTTTTTACTTTCATGATTTTCCCGAGACCATTAATCCTCCATGCATGCTCTTTATTTGCTAAAGCTTTTTTGAGTTAAAAATAACATTCTGCGTTCTCTCTCTCTCTCTCTCTCTCTCTCTCTCTCTCTCTCTCTCTCTCTATATATATATATATATATATATATATATCTGCTCTTTGAGTGATTAGCTAGCTTAGAATTATTATCGATCTCTATTTATAATTCTAGCTTATTAATATCGTACTGAATATACTGATACAGGACTAATGACAGAATAGTGTGCTATTTTAACAATTCGTTTTTTTTGGTTGATCTCTCATGGAAAAATATACACAATTTAGTTGGTATAAATTTATTCTCTACAATGTACTTCTTGTTGATAAATTCAATTGGAATGAATTCAGTTTATAGAGTGTTATGTTTCTGGATTGAAATTAAACATGATTTGAAATCCTCTCATGTAATGATATCTCAGGTTCATGTGACACAAAATGTAACCAATAACAGATCCATTTGACGATCCGAACAGTTCATTTTGTAAGTCTCGATGTAACTTACTTCGTCTTAAAAAATCAACTTCATTGAACATCGGTATTCAATTGGAATGAATTCAATTTATAGAGTGTTACATTTATCGATTGAAAACATGATTTGAAATCTTCTCATGTAATGATCCCTCAGGTTCATTTGACACAAAATGTAACCGATAACGGGTCCATTTGACGATCCAAACAATTCATTTTGTAAGTCTCGATGTATCTTACTTTGTCTTAAAAAATCAATTTCATTGAACATCGATATCCAATAGAACAAATCACATTTGTCACAACTGAAATAGACGGTTAGCTGTGTATTTCACTTGTGACAAGAATCATTCAACTATCTTCTTGATTTTTTGCATAGACGTTAAACACATTGAAACCTACTAAAAAACGATTCGAATCATGAGTTAGGACCATAATAAGTCCTTTTCTGACGTCACATGTGAAACCCAACACATAAGAGGATGTTTGATTCTTGAAAACATAGGGGAAGAAAAGTGAGAGGGAACAAAACATTTGATAATTCAAAGCAGTCCACCATTCTCTGCTAACCTTTGTTTGTTCATTGGCTCTCTGTGTGATTGAAGAAATCAACCCTTTGACTTTGGTAGTCCAAATTTCAATTGTCCCTTGATTACAAAGCTTTCTTGGGACAGAGAGATGCCTTTTCGAAAGTGGTGGGAGACCTTTCAGGCAATCAGGCCCAAAAGCATTTGAAGCAAATCCCTGACTTTTACAGACATCAGATTTGGGCTTTGGAAAAACTTGTCTAAAGCATGCATCCGATTAGCATAAAATAAGGATCAAACAAAAAGATTAGCATAAAATACACGAGTAGTACTCTTGCTTAGAAAGTGTTGGCCAATTAAGACGAGTCGATCTTTGGCATTCCCAGAGTTTTCTAGGACTTTTGGACCCCGAGTAGGAAAATGGCGTAATATTGAGTGGACGTACACCGACCGGTCAATAAAAAATTAGAAATCGGATCGTCTGGATACGTCGTCTCTCATTGATGTTCACGCTATTGCGCGCAATGCGAGTTTCTGTTGATCACTTCGCGACACTCACCGAACACATTCTCAAAACATTATACTAATCTAGTAATCTACCACTTATTAGAGTTATGAAGCTGGTTCATTAACAAACCTATTAAATATGATTCCATGAGGAGAAAAAACTTACAACAGCATTAAAAGATAATTGCGCTATTATTTTCAATTTGCAGCACTAATTTCGATGGTTTTGTGACCTGGTTGAAAATGGCGGAGAGAAATGTTTGGCATAAGGTTATGGATATAAGAGAGGATGCAGGAGAAATGAAATAAAAGGGGTAATATATCTTGAAATTCCATTGAGTAAATGGCGTGAATAATGTTATTCATGTAATAGCCGAGCACCTGTGTAACCCTCTTCGACGCGACGGAAGTGATAATAATGGGTGCACATGAATGCTGGGCATGTTTGGCCGCTTGATTATTGTATTATGAATTTTGCAATTTTTTCCTTTTGGGGTTTCAGAGGCAACTCGATAACTTGTTGTAGCATAATGAATTACCACAAATAAACTAGATAACACAAAATTCAAAAAATCACTTGCTGATGAGCTTTTTGGATGCTTGTTATACTTCTTCTCAAAAAACGATCACCCACAAAATCTAGTATGCAGATATCACTAAAACAATTTTATAAAATTTTCACTGTAGAATAAAATTCTACAACCTACAATTGACAATCAAGAATCTAAAGAACAATTGATTCTCAGGCAAAACAAACCATCACTCATTGTCTAGGTGAGTTAGTATGTAAAATTACTTTATTGCCCTCCTTCAAAGCAATCAAAAGTTCAAAACCATCATCCCCCATACAAATACATGCTGTAGGGGACATTAGTTTGATTCCTAGAACTTGAGAGGCGAATCTGTCTTTTACTTTTATCTTAGGGAAACCCTGTGTAATTTACCAAAACCAATTTCCAGTTCAAACCAGTTGGAACTTTCTCAACACTCCACAGAGACGACAACGAAGACCACGAGGAAGAAAGAAGAATTCAAACCCTAATCAATCAAACCAGATTCCTTTCTAAGTTACAGAAGAATAATTTAACGAACCCCTATCATTTTCCCGCGAGAAAAACTCCTCCTTTTGCGATACCTGCAATTCGTTCCGATTGCGATGAAGCCGAGTAAATCGAGATTATGGCTTGTCCTGTCGATTCTGCTCGCTTTGTCTCATCACGCGATCTGCGCTCGTCGTTCCTCTTCCGACGAGGCGTACGTGACGCTTCTGTACGGGGATGAGTTCTTATTAGGCGTTAGGGTTCTCGGGAAGTCGATTCGCGACACCGGATCCGTTACGAAGGACATGGTAGTTCTCGTCTCCGATGGCGTCTCTGACTACGCCAAGAAGCTCCTCGAGGTGTCAATTGTTTACTCCCTTATGTCATGGTTTGAAATTTGGTGTTTTTTTTTCCTAGTTGCTAAGTAGAGATACTATTGCTTGTTTTGACTTACGGTATTATGCGTTGAATCTCCCAATTATAGTTGCTAGTTAAACGTTCGATTTCAAGAAAAATGTAAGAGGTTTAGGTGAAGGTGGATTTTTGTGAAATTGGGGTGGAAGATGGATTAGATGTAAGAGAATGTGTACTAACACAACTTCCTGTTCGAAAATTTACACAACATGCTGATGTTGTGTGGATTGTTGTACATATTGTTGTGTTAGTAGACCAATCCTTTGATGTAAAAGAGAAATTTAATTGTGATTATTCTATAACTATATTCCTTTACGCTTGCCATAAAAATTAGAAAAGTACAATGATACTATCTTTAAGACGGAGGATTTCTAATTCTTCGCTCTTATGTAGTGATTTAGATCACCATAGAAAACTCATAAACTAAATGTCGAACTGTATGTGTATTATTGATTGTTGTTGTTTAGAAGTGTTTAATCCCCTGATTTGAAATCCACGTCTATCCAATGTATAGATGTAGCCTTGGAGGAGTTTGCAGAATTTCTAACTTTTGTTTTCTCTTTCATATTGTGAGAGTTTGAGTTCTAATATCAAAATGTTGGGACAGGAGTTCTGTGAAACTAATGTAAAAGGAGCTCTTTTTTTATTTATTTATCAGAAATGAGTGTTGGTTCTTGGCAAATATCTGGATAGAAATTGCAATTTTTATACATAGTTTTGTTTATGGTTTGATTGGAGCTGTGGAAATCATGACCTTTTTTCCGGAAGCTAGAAGTGGTGTTTGGGTTTCTCTCAAACGGAATTGATGAGAGTTTTAGAAATGCTGTCTAGCTTACCTGTTAATAACTTCAGGTTTACAGTTTCTTGAAAAGTTGCCTTAGTTGTAGATCAGTTAGCTCTCTCTCCCTGCCTTATTAACATTGCAGGCATTTTGGTGATTTTGTATGCACAGGCTGATGGTTGGCTTGTGGAGCCCATTAGTTTATTAGCAAACCCTAATCAAGTGCGACCAAAACGGTTTTGGGGAGTCTACACAAAGCTAAAAATATTCAATATGACAAAGTACAAGAAAGGTAATGTAATTCCCCCTCCTCTTTTTTTTGTGATATTTTTTTTTTCCTATAAAAAATGGGTATTAGAAGAAATACTAAAATTCTTTTCTTAATTAACCAAGAAAACTAGTTCAATTATCTACAGTGTCGTGTATTGTATTTCCTAATGTGAAGCGAAAAAGTGCACAATTTTTAGTTAATAACAGCGCTATACATGACTACTCACCGCCAGGTTTGATAACCTGCTTGGGGTTGGAATTGGGGTCCTCTTCAGGAGTGTTATACAACCTGTGGAGGTTGTAGATAAGCACTATAGTACTTGATTTGGTTAGAAATCAGAATGTCCAATTCACCATCTCTGACGATCCAACGTTGACTAAACTCTAAAGTGACCTAAAAAATGCCCAATTAACTATGTTGTGGGCTTCCCTATGGTGAGTTCAGCCCTTTTCTCCAAATCTTGGATCTTTTCCAAGCACCTGCCAATATACATCAGGAAACACTTGGATTTCATGTCAGGGTGCTAGCCAGAAATTGAGAGTTTTGTGACTGTGGTTGGAAGGCCAGAAAGACTAAATCGCGGCTCAGTCGTCATCAAGACTGGAAAATAGCATACACAGTTGATTAGAACAAGCACACAACCCCGGCTTATCAGAACAAATCTTACCTAAACTATATTTTGTCTTTGCAAAAGTATTTGTATTGCTCTTTTTCTAAGGTACCAACTGATGGAAGTATTGTGACAATTCTCTCTCTCTTGGTTGTTGCAGTGGTGTATCTTGATGCTGATACAATAGTTGTTAAGAGTATTGAAGATTTGTTTCAGTGTAGGAAGTTCTGTGCTAACTTAAAGCATTCAGAAAGGCTCAACTCAGGAGTTATGGTAGTGGAACCGTCTCAAGTGGTTTTTAATGACATGATGAGCAAAGTAAAAACTTTACATTCCTATACTGGAGGTATCAAATTTGCTTCCTTAAATTTGCTTCATGCATTTTTGGTCGACTGCCACATTAATTTGTTATTAGTGCTACAATCAGTTTTTTGTTTTTGATAAAGTACATCGTTCAAATATTATTTTTATAGGCGTGGATCTATGAAACATGCTGGTTTTGTGCTGAACTAATAGTTTTTGACGTCATGTTTACCTCACAGGAGATCAGGGGTTTCTTAACTCCTACTACACAGGCTTTGCTAATGCGCACCTTTTTGAGCCAGACTTGAAAAAGGAAGTGTTAGATTCTAGACCAGTTCCTGAGATGGAGAGACTGTCAACTTTATATAATGCAGATGTTGGTCTTTACATGCTTGCAAACAAGGTACTGATTCCTGAACTGTGGGTGTGATGTAGCAGTCTCTACTCTCTAGCTCCACCATGAGCTCCCTTTATGTTGCACATGATTGCTGAAGAAATTGCTCAAATGAGTATTGATTTCTGGATCTGAAAGTTGGCAATTGGCAGCGACTGCTGACCATTTTGGCTACAGCCACATCCTTACCATGACATGAATCATGTTTGTTTTGTGTTCTGGACTTACCTTCTGTTATTACATCCCACTAATAGATTCTATCCCAATCCAACTATGAAGGTGGTTGAGAGCCGTGCTGGAGGATGCGCTTTGTTTCTTGTGTTTTTGTGAAGTAGTTTTAAGTAGACACTGCCACTGCCACTGATCTTGTGTTTTTTATTGAAGTTGCTAATTTACGTCCTTCTTGTATGTTGCATGTAGTGGATGGTGGATGAGAAAGAACTTCGTGTTATTCATTATACACTTGGCCCTCTTAAACCATGGGATTGGTGGACATCTTGGCTTTTAAAGCCTGTTGATGTCTGGCAGGTACTTCTAGTTTTACTGTTTAACTGTGATTTATTTTCTTTCTTTCCAACCTGCTTACACATAGATCTTCTGTTTCCCATGTTCTTTTCTTGTACTGCATCCTTCACACATGGCATCATCTGTCTATATATGCAGTATAGAGCAAGTTGTTTCATGCAGTTTTCATGCAACACATATACCACCTACTTACACAGTCCCTTTTTTCGGCTTGTTTACTATTGCTGCAGAATGTTAGAGAAAAGCTTGAAGAGTCTCTTCCTGGTACTGGTGGGGGAAGAAATCCGAACAATGAACTTCTAGTCAAACTTCTTTTTCTGCTGCCAGTTTTTGCTTTACTATTCTGTTATTATTGGTCTTTTCTTCAGGTCAGCTGTTTCCTTGCCATCGCATTTTTTCGTCTTCTTTTGGCATATAATATCTAATGGTTTCTAGATCTGAAAGCATTTGATTTGGTGCAGACACGTTCCTTATGCAATCACATTAGGCACCTTTACTACAAGTTCAGATCTAGGGGTGCCCTGGCTTATTCATCCGTTTCTTCTTCTACTGTTGATTCCAACCATCAGGTTGGTTCCTTGTCCAAGTGGGAAATGGTGTGTATAATCATCTATGATACTGTGTTCATATTTCAGAACTTAATTGGTATATCAGTTATTTCTCAAATGTTGTGATGATGTCTGTGCCGGTCTGTCACGTAAAAGCAATGTGCCCTGAGGCTCTCTTTGTGAAAATGGGTGTTCAACCTTTCCTAGCTTATTGTGCAAATTGAAAAACTTTGAAGTATATGCTCATATTTATTCTTTTGATGTTTGAGATAAAACTTTTGGTTGTGATCATAACAGTACTCAAATGGAGCACAGTCAAAGGTGCCTGTGTTTTTGGGTGGCCTTTCTGTTTTCATCTGTTTTGCGGCTGCTGTGGCCTCCCTTGCACTTGCACTTGCAATTGTCCCTCGGCAAGTAATGCCGTGGACTGGGTTGTTCCTGATGTATGAGTGGACATTCACACTCTTCTTCCTATTGTTTGGAAGTTATCTACACTTGATTTATAAGTGGGGAATAATGAAGGCAAATCGAGTGGGATCATTTGCTTCTCGTCCTGGATCTTGTGATTATGATTTGCAAAAAGGTTGGTTGATATTAGTCATTCACGAGTCTAACATTGTGATTCCTAATTGAAACCGATTAGTTGACCTTGTTTTCATGGTGATGTGTTGTAGGTCATGGGCAGAAGGTATCTTGTGATATTGATACATGTTATTATGGGCTAGGAATGATATTTCTGGCTATTGCTGCTCCTTCTTTGCCTTGTTTTTTCGGGATCACTGCTCTGTTCTTAAGGTAGTTATATAAAGAAAACCATTGTTGTGGTTCCACTACATCTGTTTGTCGCTTCATTTGCTGTTAAAGCAATGGATTGCTCTCAGAATTTTGCCACACTGTCTAGCTGCAAATTATGTATTCAAATATTTTTGTTTTGAAATGATATGCTTAAATCTTCGAACCATGTTCCTCGCAGTTAAAGCTATCTTTTTTCATTTGGACATCAAGTTACCAGAAAATAATATTACTCCAGCTATTTTTTTTTTTGTGTGGAACACATGGACCAAACAACCTTAATATGGAATACCTTTGTTTGCAATTACAAAATTCATGTTTTGCTTTTGGTGTTTCTGAGTAACTCAATGATGGCGTTTGTTTTGTTTGTTTTCCTTGCTTACAGGTTAGGTTTGATGTTTTTGGGTGGCCTAGTTTTGGCGTCTTTCATGACGTATGCTTCAGAACACCTCGGAATTAGATTCTTCTTGAGAGGTCTTGAAAAAAAGGACATTCCACGGACAAATAGAATGTGTTTCTTATGCTGATTGGATGCTTGATTCCAATGGTGTAAACTACAAAGAGCAGGTACCCTTTGTCTTCCATTTTTTTTCGGAATCTGTAACCTTATTAACCTTTATTACCCCTAATTGAGTTGTAATTTATTGGGGATTTTGTTAGTTGTATATATTGTATTCTTTGTCTTCTGTTGTTTTGTTGTTTCAATAACTAGGGTTCATAATCTTTCCTACTTTGTAAACAGAGATTAGTCTCCAATTAAGTGAAAGAAGATATTTGTTAATGCTCCAAATTTTATTTTATTTGTTTTGTTATTTGGATTTCAAACTTTTCAGGTATGATTTAAAAATAGTTATTATGGCAATCATAGCTTCTTTATATTTTATTTGTTTTGACTTATTAGTAGTGCTCTTTTACCGTTTCTGTAGACAGAAGTGTGCCCCGGGTGATGAAATCCATTTTAGGCAGACCCCTTAGAGAGCGATCATGCAGAAATACCATGAGCTTGGGAGCATATTATGTCAAGTTCTTTCCCATTTTTGGATAGGTAAGTTAGAAACGTTGTAGTTGAGTAGTGTTACTGGGGACTGCGGCCTACACTGCTGGGGTGTCCGTGTCCCCGAAGAAACATCCCGGTCTCACCGTGTTTGGACTCTGGATAGGTCAGTTAAAAGGTATTGACGTCTTTGCTTTGTACTCTGAAATGTTCAGAGCATTTGACCAAATATCTCCCACATTAGAAGGTTTAGCTTCTGTGCTTGGAATTCGAATTGGAGATAATCATTCGTAGATTGCGAATTCAGTTCTCATCTAATTCCTTCAGTGTTGTTGCTATACTGCTCTTAAAAAATACATAGCTCCAGGAGGCCAGATTAATCGAAAGTTGGAGAAATTTTGTACTTCATAGAAACAAACAATGAAAAACTGTGATGGAAAAGCTAGGGTCGTTCGTGTATCCATTGTTCTATTAGCGTACTTGTGTATTAGGGGACTGCTAAATTCCTTTTAGGGCTAGCTTTTGATGGTACTTGGTGTCTAAGACTTGGTATGAGCATTTTGGATGTGATTAATTTGGCTTGTGACATCCATATCTTTGGGGTATGCCATTGTGGAGAGATCCGTATATTAAAAAAAGCCGCACTGGCGTTGCATATTTCCTGCAAATGTGTTGCACCGTTTCGGGTGAGACCCACAACGTACAAGTTAATGTAGTACAAATATGAATGTTAAATAGTGTTATTCGAATTCATTGAGCTGGGCATTATCGGAACCGCAATAGTGACTTAAGAGCAAAGATAATGGAGTATATTGTATGATACTCCCTCCGTTCCAAATTGAGAGTCCCTCTTGGGGATTCCAACTATTTTAGGAGACAGCAATGATTACACCTATATTACCTATTATTTCCACCATTACCCCTATATTTTACTTACTTATAACACTTATATTCAATTGTGAGGGACACTTTTGAAAAATCACCAAAATTTTCCTTCCATTTTTGGAAAAGGACTATCATTTTGGAACAACCCAAAAAGGAATAATGGACTCTCAAATTGGAACGGAGGGAGTATTATATTGGGACTTACCACATTTGACGTGATGATCTTTGTAAAGAAATGATTTTGTAGGTTGGAAAACATTGTGGTAAATCTCAGACTGGCTAGATGACTACCGATGCTGGTGAACACCCGAGTTATCAAAAAAAATATGGAAAAATGAACAGTGCTGGTAATACGTGAGAGATCGAGGCCCCGTTGATAACCGGTTTAAGGCTTGAGATTGGAGTACTAATCCCATGGGAGTATTAATACTCTGTTTGGTAACAAAAAAGGGTCCGGACTATTAGACCATTGGGCTGTCCAATCCGGCCAATACCCCTTGGGACTTGGTGTTCATAGTCCAATCCCAACTTATTCTCATTATCAATCCCTTCTCATTACCAATATCTTCTATCAATCCAATCTTATCATCTAATTTCATCTCAAACAAACATGATATTAATAATTTCATCATCCAATCCCATTTTAAACAAACATACTCATTACTAATCTCTTCTCATTATCAATCTCAATTCTAATCTCATCTCCTTTGCGAATCTTACTCATCTATCACTGTTATCAAATGGGGCAATCAAAAGAGTTACGTCCGGTGGTTGTTGAAAATGATTTACATGGGCCTGGAATGAAAAACTTTGGATAAAAGTCTTTAAAAAGTGAACAATACGATTACGAAAGGAAAGCTGTATAGAAAACCCATCACCACATTCTCGTGGAGAAGATTTTTGATCATGGACTAACGACTGATGCAAACTAATAGTTTTTTTTGCAGAGACGTAAAAAATATTTTATTAGGTATGTCAGTGTAGGTCAGGATGAGTTGGTTGATGAGTTTGCTTCCCACACAATCGACAGTTCATAAGAAAGTAGTTTCTTATAAGTTCTCTAGTCCCAACATCAACATATAGATCCTGTTCAGCTCATGGAGTTGTGAAGAGGATCCAGAAATAGCCACGAAGTTTACAGCTCTCTGATCACATACAATATTATTCGAATGGCGTCTGCCCTTTTGGTGCGGCTTCGGATGTCGGTTAATTGGGTTTCCGTATGGGTATTCTACACATAGAAGGTTACAAAATGAACATCTCAAATTATCGAAGAATAGAATATCCCGGGTTGGACTGTTTTCAAGGATAGGATCGGAGTGGGAGAGAGGTCAGGATCCAATTAACCATTTACCTGATTCTGCCCAAAATGACAAAAGCAACAAATCCCTGCTATGAAAATATGTTTGTTAGTTGTCCTTTACCTGTCCGGAGTAGTACGAAAAACGAATCCTATAAAAAAGGAAGATCAATGCACCAAAAAAACAAAAAAGGTGGATAAAACAAAAGGTATCCTGTAAGCAAAATATGGTACAGAACCTACTTTTCCACTTGTCAAAAAAAACCTACTTTTCCAAAAGCAAATGCCACTAATGCTTGTTCCTTTTTCACTTAATAAGACACAAAAAAGCAGACAAAGCAAGGGGCATTTTTATGTAAATTTCGTCATATTACGAATTGAAAAAAAAAAAAAAATTAACGCATTCAGAGCGATACTCTCTCATGTGATGTGAGAACCACCAAGGTTCTACTTGATGATTTGAGTTGCAGACTGGTGTTTGTTCGATCGAAACTGATACTAGGTTGATTTGTTTCGCAAGATTGATTAAAAAATCTCAAGCTATAGAAAATAAACGATTTCAATTTCAATGAAGCTTCGTTTGGGCAGCACACGAACACACGATTGATCGAAATTGCAATCGCAGTTAGGTGTTAATAGCAATTGAAAAAGACTTAATAATTACCCTAGAAATGATGCCATCCCATATTAAATGATTTGGATTGGCCACCTATAACTATGCCTTTACCTTTCCAATAGATTAGGGAGACATAGTACATTTTGTGGGGCATCCTTGAGAAATAAAAATTCTACAATTACACCTAAAATTACACACTCAAATTACACACCTTCTCACAAAACATGTAAGAAGGTGTGTAATTTTGGGTGTATAATTTTGGGTGTGGTTGTAGCGTATCTCGTTGAGAAATTAGGCAATGAATGATCCCTAGTTAGGCTAGAGATACACATTTTGTAGGGTAGGGCATGATATTATTTCTTTTCTTCTTTTCCTTTCTTTTTTTTGAAAATTGACATTGGTGGGTCAATTTATGTCTATTTTAACTGATTTACAAAGCATCAATCTATCTATGCATTAACGTAGTCGGCACAAAACCTGGTATGAACAACACCCACGAAAATTAGTAGCACTTACGAGATTTCGAGTCAGACGTATTCTTTAGAGAACTAAAGAAAATTGGTGCATTTCATTATATTCGTACAATTTCCAAGTAGTAACTTTTAGTCGATTTGTTGATATGTGGCTTGAACGTGTAGAAATTTGTTATGCATCTATTTGGACTTTCATTTATTAAAATATCTGACCTACCATGTTTAGTGTACAAACCTTTTCCTGCCAATACTCATCATTGATTAAACAATCCATCTATTTGGAATTTCATTTATTACAATATCTGACCTACCATGTTTGTTTTAAGGCTCAATAAAACAAAAACCAATTTGAAGGAAAATGTTAACATTCGGCCTAAAGGTAGAGAATAATAAATAGAAGGTGTATTGATATTCGAGAAAAGTGTATTAATATCCATGAAAATGTATTAATGTCTATGAAATATATATCGATATCTGAACTTATTTGAAATTATTGACATATTACCCTCATATATCCAAATATACACCATAAGGATATTATGAGCGTTTGAATATTTATTGTCTCATTTAAAGAAGGCCTTGATATAATAATTGAGACAATATGGGCCAAATCGTTACTCCTTATTATATAGATTATCCAACAGAGTGCGCGACGTGGAATTGAAGGATCCCATGGCACTCAACTTAATTTTAAAGGGCCCACAAAAAAAAAATGTATCCTAACTTTTTTTTTCAAAATATAAGCGTGGGCTAATATTGAAAAAAGTTTATATAAGACGATAGTACTTTAGACAAAAAAAAAACAGTTGTCTGGTATTTTTTTCATCTTCAGTAATTTTTTTTGCTTATGTCATAATTTTTTATTGTTTAGACTCCTCTTATTAAGACGAATGATTAATCTAAAAAATAAATATAAAATAAATCTAACAAAAATTCAAAAAAGACGAGCAAAACACATAAAACAAAGTGAGAAAAAGTTAAGGAGAATGGCTCCTTTTAAAGAACTACTTGCATGCCACTTTGTCAGTTAGGAAAATAAATGACAGCAATAAATGAGGATCCATATGGAAAATTCTCGTGCGCAGGTGGTTAGGATACTTAGGGATATCAAATGAATTCCATTGTGAGGTGGCATATTCGAATTCCACAGAAATCAACCATCTTAAATTTTGGGGTCATTGAGAATTATGTCCGATCATTATATTCAGGGCTCCGAAATTAATCGAGACACGTAAGATTGCCCAGACATCCGATTATAAAAAAAATCAAATGCATCATAGCTAGTTTAATATCAACTTATTACATAATTAAAGATACATGATGACTGACTTCAGCTCGTAAAACGCTTATGCTTTGTTTGGTTTGTTGTTTGAAAATTGTTTTGAAAAATTGTAGGGGTAATAAGTGAAGAGAGATTAGAGAGAGAAATGTTAGAAGTAGGGGGAATTTAGGGGAAATTTTTTGAAAAATTCTTTTTGAGAAGGGAAAGGAAAAAGGCAGCTTTGAAATCAAACTATTATACTCACTCGGTCAGGTGTTTTTCGAACAAATCTTAAATAATCAAGCTAATCTTAAACCTTTATATTTAAACTTGATAATTTTTCGAACAAATCTTAAATAATCAACTGTGAGGCCCGTTTAGTAATTTTAATTATAGGATTTCTGTTTCTCCAGATAAAAATTGCAATTGACCTTGCAATTTTCTTCATCAAGAATTTACCTACTTTTTAGCTTGGTAATAGATTCTCATGCTCTCGAGTTTTTTTTTTTAAAAAGAGATTCTCGTGCTCCCTTTATTTTTTATTTTATAATCACAGTCATTTTTTGACTTCTTACGATATGAACTTACGAAATTAACCGATCATTTATATACTTTTCCACACTTGAATCTTGAAAATATGACACAACCAGACTCACGAGAGCATGGAGCGACATTGAACTCCCTTAAGTTGTTAAATTACTAACTTTCTCCTAATCCCCACTAACGTATGAATGATGGCAACAAATAAAATAAAAAAAATAAAGGAATCTTGAAAATACAACATTATAAATTGGAGTATTAATATCAGAAAAAGACAAAAAATGTAAAAAAAAGAGTGTGACTACTCTTTCTCACTTTTCCCACTCTCACTCCAAAAAATTACCAACTTACCACAGAATATTCTCTCAGTATACCACCCGCATCTGAATTCCGAAACCCCCCAACGACTCCGCTCTCTCTCTCTCTCTCTCTCTCTCTCTCTCTCTCTATATATATATATATATATATATATATATATATACGGGACGGTTCCGCGGACAACTATTTAAACACCTAAAAAGACACCCCAAACCTCAATCTCATAATTTCCAATCAAATTTTTATAATCCGAACCGTTCAATGTGTGCAGAATGTGATTTTAAAGGTGCCCACGAGAAATTAGCAAAAAAAATAACCGGGAAGTGCTTGTTTTGAGCAGTTTTTAATTGAACCGTTCATTAAATCTAAGCTATAAACTGCTTAGATCAAGCCCTTCCCGGTCTTTTTTTTTTTGCTAATTTTTCGCAGGTACCCTTAAAATCACGTTCTGATCACATTGAGCGGCTCGGATCATTAAAATTTGATCGGGAACTATGAGGTGTTTTTTTAGGTGTCTAAATAGTTGTCCATAGAACCGCCCCGATATATATATATATATAAAACCTCCCCCAACTGCCCCCCTTGATCAAACGCTCCGCCAGTTGAGAGAGAGGGAGAGAGAGAGATGTGTGAGAGTTTGAAGAGAGAATACAAATTGTGCGAGGAGATCGGGCGGGGGCGATTCGGGGTGGTGTACCGGTGCTTATCCGCCGTCTCCGGCGACTCATTCGCCTGCAAATCCATCGACAAGCGCCTACTCACCGACGCTGTCGACCGGGAGTGCGTCGAAAAAGAGCCCAAAATCCTCCAACTACTCTCTGACCATCCCAACATCCTCCAACTCTACCAGGTACATACATTCTCACACCAAATCCTGTTCCCAAAACAAGGCAAGATTGCGCGCATTCGTACGTTTATGACGAGATTTTCAGTTGTTGCCCTGTCGAGCTGAACAAAATTGTATTCATTACCCGTGGGCTTGCCCCAGCGGAACGGGAAGGGCCCTTGCCTAGCTTGGGGCACGGTTCGACTCCTCCCCAGGGTTGATACCACGAATTACCAGCCGAGTCAGGTGGTGGTTTGCTTTGGGTCATCTAGAAGTTTAAGCTCTATGGATGTGTCCAATTAGTAGCCAGTCTATCCTTGGTGATAAATAAAAAATAAAAAGTTACTTCCGAATAAAAAATTGTACGTAATGGGTTGACAATATATATATTTTATATAATTTTGGTCAAGGCAGCTAGTCAAGGTCAAAGCATTAGTGTACTCGAGTGAGGTCATAGATTTGAGCCCGAGAAAAAATAAATTTGGGTCGACCAAGCAATATCTCTTGATGATCTCACCGAATGCGCAATCGGCCGACCATATGGGGTTCTTGAGTTTTGTTCTGATTTTTATTGGGTCCGTAGTTAATAGTGATGGTAGAATTGGTTTTTGATGGATTGATCGAGGTATGCGTGTTCAAAACTTCAAATAATCTGATTTGTTAAAATTTGAAGAAAAAACGTGTAATACCAGTCTAATTTGATTTATTCAATTTTTGTTAACTTGTTATGAATGACGTAAACAAACCAAATTTCTGAGTCGTGGCAATAAAATTGAGATATACACAATCTTTCAAAAGGATATTATTTGGTCCCTATCTTTCCTACCCCGTTGTAATTAGGGATGGCAATTGTACCCATCCTGCCCCAAACCCGCCTGAAATTCCCGCCCCGACTCCGACCTTGTGTGTGTGTGTGTATATATATATATATATATAGTTCTCTTCCCCTAAGAATCACCTTAACTTAATAAAATAAGGTTCTCCCTTTCCCGATAAAATTTCAATGATCCAAGCCGCTCAATGTGTTCAGAATGTGATTTTAAGGCTACCAGCGAGAATCAGCCAAAAAAAATGACCGGAAAGGTTTCATCCGAGCAGTTTTTGTTTTTTGTTTTTATCTAACGGTTCAAATAAAAACTGCTCGGATGAAGCCCTTTCCAGTCATTGTTTTTGCTGATTCCTAACGAGTACTTTTAAAATCAAGTTTTGAACACATGGAGCGGCTCAGATCATCAAAATTCAAACGGAAAATGGGAGAAATGGAGAGGTCCTCATTTTAGTTATATATATATAACTATATATATATGTATTTATTTATATATGTATATATATACTTATATACATGTCCTTTCATTTTTTTTAGCATTAATCCAAAAAACAATGTCTCTTTTACTGTCAAACAGCCTAATTAAATTTAAAAAAGAAATAAAAATTGATATTTATTGGTGTTTAGTGGATTTTTTAAAAAGTTTTCTTCAAATATTTATAATAAATTCTACACATAAAGAAATGAAATGAAGTTTCTAATGATTGCAATTAAAAGTTTAGATAAACCGCGATACCGAAAGACACAAAAATAATTTCAAAAGTTTTATTTTCTAGATAATTTTTATTCTTATTCAGCATTTTTTTAAAACTTTTTTACTTATACTTTAATTTTTTTAAATTTTTACGGGCGGGGCGGGCAAACCCGTGCCCCGATCGGGGGTGGAAACGGAGTACCCAAAAAAATCCAATTGGGGCGGGGCCAGGGGCGGGTAATGATTTTCAGGTCGGGTATGCAAAAACCCGCCCTGCCCCGTCCCGTTCAGTCCCGTTGCCATTCCTAGTTGTAACCGTCTTGCTTTAACCTAATTAATATCTCTTACTACGTACAGTTTGGTTTTTCCAAGTCAACACGATTAGATGTTAAGAGTTAATTGTTAGTGGTTACGATAACGAGTCGAGTATCTCCTTCACGCAGACTAGAACACGGAACCAAGGTGTGGCGTTCAAAACTTTTAACTAACAATTTCAATTTATATCTCAGGTATTCGACGACGAAAACTACCTCCACATAATCACAGACCTCTGCTCCTCCGCCGACCTCTTCCACAGCCTCACCACCTCCGCCCCCCTCCCTGAACCCTCCGCTGCCTCCATTCTCCACTCCCTAATCTCCGCCATCGCCTACTGCCATCGCCTAGGCATCTCCCACAGGGACATCAAACCGGACAACATCCTCTTCGACTCTCACAACAAATTGAAACTAGCTGATTTCGGGTCCGCAGATATGTTCAGAGAGGGGGCGGCAACGATGAGTGGGGTGGTGGGGACGCCGTACTACGTGGCGCCGGAGGTGTTGTCGGGTGGGGATTATAACGAGAAGGTGGACGTGTGGAGTGCTGGGGTGGTTTTGTATGTGATGTTGTCTGGGTTTGTCCCGTTTTGCGGGGAGACGGCGGAGGAGACTTTTGAGGCGGTAGTGAGGGGGAATCTTAGGTTTCCGACGAGGGTTTTCCAGGCGGTGTCAAATGAAGCGAAGGATTTGCTGAGGAAGATGATTTGTAAGGATGCTTCCAGAAGGCTCTCTGCTGAACAGGTTCTCAGTAAGTAGCTCTCCTTCAATTTCTCTGGCTCTCGAGCATGCGTGTCCCATGTTTTGTTCCTTTTTGCTCCACTTTTTCTGCAACCAGACAGTAATGTTTGGGTTCCCAATTGACTAAACATGTTAAAGCCCAAAAAGAACACGGATTTTGAAACAGGACATTATCCTCACATTCATCTATTAAAAGTTCGCTTAGCCGAGATAACTTGTTTTAAGTCCTTAAACTGTCGACAAACTTTTTAGGGGAAACCAACTCTAAAAGTGATTTCGAATCATTTTACTTTGTATAAATTTTCTCGTGTGCATATTAATTCATGTCTTTGAGTTCGATTTTACTAATCTTCTTGTTAAACGCAGGGCATCCATGGATCATCAATGGAGGAGAGACCAGATCGATGACTGATATGACCTGAAAATTTGCATCGGAAGAATTGGGCTTCGATGTACATAGAGCACCCGTGGATGCTTGAATGGTTGGTCACAAGAACCAATTTTCGTTCTTGCAGATTTTCAGAGAGAGAAAGAAAGAGGAGGCAGAGTCCACTGGATCTCTCCACCCTGCAAAGAACGAGGTTTTACCTGTTTGTGATGGTTTGGGAATCTTTAGCTACCCAATTAAAAAAACAAATCTTGATGCAATATATGTAATGTACATATGAGAAATGGTGAATAAAGGTGCCAATGCAAAGGAGAGAATGAGAATCAAATCCTTGTCTTTTTAGTAAGAGGAATTCATGCACTAGTGTTTCTATGTACCATAGCCATGAATGAGTTTTCTCTTTGAGTGATGAGAATATGCAAGAATCCGAGTTGTGGTTAAGGAAATTTTTTTTTATCCGAAAAAAAAAATTTCGTAACCAAAACTCGGTAAAGTTTGTATGAGAATGCGTCATTTAATTTTGTCTTAGGGTTGAGGTGAAAGTAGATAGTAGTAATTTTTTTCCGATCAATTTCAACAGTATTTTTTTGTCTGTTTTAATAGTACTTTGATAACCACATTTTTGTGATTATGTTTTTGGTACCATATGACGTGTCCCACATAGATTAATTGAATGTGTTTGATTTCTCATGGTGTGGATCGTGATGCATTGATAACACATTCCATGGTCACTAGGTATGAACACCAAAGCATTGCATTTGCTCTTATAGTTTAGTTGCACTATTCTTTACAAATTTAATTCAAAATACTCCCCAAACTTTGACCTCAATGTCTAATAGACACTCAATTTTTTGTAAACTTCAATTTTACTCCTAAACTATTGCTCCGTTATTCAATTGGACACCTACTGTCTTTGTTAAATTGCTAACTGTTTGGGCGGTGGAAATTTGGGTTTCTCGGGTAGGAGAAATTTCAGAGGGGAGAGAGAGTGGGAGAAATTTCAGAGGGGCGCGAGTGGTGGGTCCCCTATTTTTTGCCACATAGACTGCTATACAAAATCTGTTCTCAATCTCTGTGGCTAGCATTATTGGCTTTTATGTGCATTAAAAAAAAATTGTTCCAACCGTCTAAGCATCTAGGAAAAAAGGAAGTCGCTAGACAATTTCAAACACGGGACATCTCGCACAGAGGTGGAGCCCCTTATCGCTTGTGCTAGACGTCTTACTTGATATATACTGTGGTTTTTTATTTTTATTTATATATATATATATACACACACACTCTATTTACTTCCCTGAATCACAAAAAAAATTCCGACAATTTCAGGAGGCTGAATCCGCCCCTGCCTACTACTAGCTAGTATGCAAGTCTTCAAAGTCATTTTGTGGCGCTCTGCACACACCATGACATGGAAACACTAGCTGGCTTTCGGAGAAGTTAGCCACCACTCAAATCACAAAAATTTAGCCTTGTAGTATTAAGCATGAATTGCATCCAGCTGGTATTGGAGGCTTTGGGGCTTAATATCGATCCCCAGATGCATCCTGCCTGAAGGTGGCGAAGAGTAGCCACTCCATGCAGAAGCTGCAGCAATACTAGCTTCCATTAAATTGCCAACTTTGATCCTCTCTGCATGCGCTTCAAAATCAAAACTGGCCTAATTAGGTGAAAACAACGTTTTTAAAAAACAGAAACAGAAAGTGCAACTGATTGTAGCTCTATAATTAGATAGAACATAAAATTCAAACGTAAAGTTAACAGACCAAAGGCCTAATAAGTTAACAGACCAAGGGGAGGGTGTTGACGTTCTTTTTCTCCAAGGAGCGAAAGAGAGCCCCAAAGCAAGTCGACGTGCGATTGAGAAAATGTGCGGGGACCTCGGTTGGTCCGTTGTAAAAATTGATGCGAGTGTACGTGCAAAAAATATCTGATTTCGAACAAGAGAATGTGGGTCTCTTGGCCACAATGAAGTGGACTTCAAATTTTGTCAAGTGATGTATGTGGAATAGGAAATCAAGCACGGGGCTAGCTCAAAGGATTTTCATTAACGAAATAAAAGTTACAACTATGAAGTTGCAGAGAAGGAAATACTACATACCAGACTACGAAAATTGAAATTGAGAGATAAACTAGCGCGCTAATGATTGAGTTGTGTAGTCGGGGACCCCTTTTCCCTCCTCTATTCCTTGCTTTTATAGAGCAAACCATAGCAGTTGAACCCCTACACGAGCAAAACCGCCACCCCCCCGTCTCTCTACCTGCAAATTCTGAATTGCACCGAAATTACGAAATAAGCCCATTGCACCACTAAATTCCATAAAGAACTGCCATGCTGCGCTTAAGGGATCCATTACAAATTAACTACTTCACCAGAATGTGGGTTTGCCACTAAAAATTCCCAATGGGCTCTTATACTCATCAAATGCTCGGCAGAACACGGGCAAGAATTCGCGATGTAGCACTTTAAAATTGACCGTCATTCTTGGGTACAATAGAGGGTCTTGATGCAACCAGTTGGTTTGAGGGGGAAAAAAAATGGACAGGTGGTCTTTAAATGTCAAGTTTCGATCGATGATCTTTAAACACAGGTCTTGTGCTAAAAACAAGTCTGTAGTGTATTTTCTAGATTTGGTTCAAAATGCTTTATTTTTGCAATTCGTCTAGATAAGAGTAATTGGAGGCAAAAATATTTTTTTAATGTGTTAAAATTTGGTCCATGTTTAATTATTTTTTCAAACCCTATTGTCGAGACAAAGACACTAACAGGTGGATCTTTTGGCATTATAGGTACACTGTATTTACTGCTCAGGAGATTGAACAATTCACGAACAACTTGGCGAGACGTATTGGAGAAGGTGGATTTGGTGACATTTATCTTGGGTGTCTTGGGGATCAAGCCATCGCTATAAAAGTCTCGAGGGGTGTTGGGCTCACAAGAAAAGAAGAATGGCAGGTAAAGCAGTAATGTAGAATGACATTTATCTATGGTGTTGTTGACAAGCCACTAAGTGAATTTGTGTAGAATAATGAACTGTTGAGCCTTAACCATTTAGGGTCAATATTTTGAGCTTGTAAGGGTGGTATCATTTAGCCATTTAATTGTTCTAGTTGCATAAGAGTCTAAAGGGTATGCCCTGTCCAAGAACAATTAATGGCTAAATGATACTATCCTTACAAGCTCAAAATATTGACCCTAAATGGTAAAGACTCAACAGTTCATTATCCTACACAAATTCACTTAGTGGCATTTGCAAAAGCTTGTCAACAACACCGTAGATAAATGTCATTCTACATTACTGTTTTACCTGTCATTCTTCTTCTCTTGTGAGCCACCCCTCAAGACTTTTCCAGCGATGCCTTGATCCCCAAGACGCCCAAGATAAATGTCACCAAATCCGCCTTCTCCAATACGTCTCGCCAAGTTATACATGAATTGTTCAATCTCCTGAGCAGTAAATAGAGTGTACCTTTAATGCCAAAAGATTCACCTATTAGTGTTTTTGTCTCAACAAGAAGGTTCGAAAAAATAATCAAACATGGACCAAATTTCAACACCTTAAAAAAATATTTTTGCATCCAATTACTCTCATCTAGACGAATTGCAAAAATAAAGCATTTTGAACCAAATCCGCCTTCTCCAATACGTCTCGCCATGTTGTTTGTGAATTGTTCAATCTCCTGAGCAATAAATACAGTATACCTATAATGCCAAAAGATCCACCTATTAGTGTCTTTGTCTCAACAAGAAGTTCGAAAAAATAATCAAACATGGATCAAATTTCAACACATTTGCCTCCAATCACTCTCATCTAGACGAATTGCAAAAATAAAGCATTTTGAACCAAATCTAGAAAATACATTATTGTCAACATAATATGGTCAATCACCTAAAATTAATAGCAACAATATAAGTCAAAACCAAATAATTTAACTGACTGTCAACAGAATATTTCGTTATCTAAAGACGAATGGTTACAAGTTGTTTTCCATAACAAATTTGTAATCCAGATAGGACTTCACTTGAGAACATCAGAGGAGAGAACTTCTTTGATTCTACGTGATCTTTTTCCTTTTCTGAAAAGTCTTGATCGTTTAAATTCTCCATTGAATTTGTATCTGAAGTAGCCTTCTTCAAAAATACTCATAAGTAATTACAAGATCATGTTTTCCAAGGGATGTGTTTGCCATAGCAGTTCTACATACATGGAGTATAATTCAAAAAGTAGTAAAAACAGCTCCCAGGGTGTGTTCCACTAACTAAAATAAGTTCTTATTTTCAAATAAATACTTAATTTTTAAATAAAAGGTGATCTATTGTGAGTAGGGCTGCAAACGAGTCAAAAACTTGAGCTCGAGCCCTTAAAGAGCTGGGCTTAGTCATTTACTAAACAAGCCACTTTAATCGAGTCAAGCCTTCCTCAACGAGCCGAGCCGCGCAGAGCTCACGAGCTGCTCGGTTCATTTACAACCCAAAATAACATGTCTCATAAAGCAAAAAATAAGTACTTCAATCGTGGATTTCCGCCGTCGAAGAATCCTACGTTTCCGCCGTCCTAGGTTCCCGCCTCAAAAGGCAGCCACGGAGAAGAGTAAAAATCCGACCTTTCCACGCTGATATGTACTGCTGGGATCATGGTGGGATTATAACAGTGTTAAAAACCCAACCCAATCATAAATCATCTTAGTATTAAAATGAAGCAGGAGCCCGGATAGAGCAAGCCAAGAATAGCGCAAACAAAGCACCAAATCTCATACAGGTAAAGAAGCAAACCCAAATGAAAAGCGAGAAACACTATTGAAATGAAACGAACAGATGCAGAAGAAACACCTTTTTGGTTGGATGCAGAAACCCTATCGAAGAAAACCCTCAACTAGCACAAATCAAGGCATAGAGCACTGAAAAGAGCAATAACACGTGCAAACAAAGCACCAAATCCCATAATACAGATAGCAGAGCAAACCCAAATCTCAAAAACCCAAATTTAACGCACACAAAATCAAATACCGAACAGATGCAGCAGAAACCCTACCGCTTTTTGGTTCTAACAAACGGGAACAGTCCGTTTTCTCGAGGCACCGACTCCCCCGGCTTCCGAGTGGTGGAACGAAATCGGAGAAGGCATAGTATTGTAAATTGCAGCTTTACCATTTGTTTATGCCCATGTAATAAGGGCCGGTTATTCGCAGCCACCTATTTTCTCCCATAGCCCACTATATTTCGGTAAGTGGTTGTTGAAAATCATAAATAACATTTCGGTAAATAGCTGTTGAAAATAAAATTATATTTCGGTAACTACATGTCGAAAATATATTTAATTTTCGGTAGACAACTGCCAAACATGCATTTTCGGTAAATAGCTGTTGAAAAAAATATCATATTTCGGTAATTGGATGCTGAAAATGTATCTCAATTTCGGTAACTAACTGTCGAGTTTAATTGAAAATTTTAACGGATTATGGAAGAAAATACGTGGTTGCAAATAGCCGCGCCCCATGTAATACGACTAATATTTTAATTTTAATTTTGGAGTAGTGGTTTCTGGATGGGGTAAATTACAGTGACTTCTGTCAAGTCTACGCCAATTTCAAAGGCCTCCTCTATTGTTTCTGAAATTACACTGTAGGTACACCTTCCTTTTCTTTTCTTTTCTTTTTTTGATCATCAGGTACACCTTCCTTTAAACACTGTGTCGTTGTCTGGCGGATAAATAATACTGTATTAAATAATGGTCACACGCGACGCGGATAATCGAGTCCGTTGGTTTCTTATAAACTCCCTCGGTTCCCGACCAAGGGGGGCAGTCCCTTTGAGGGGTAGCACAGCTGAGACTGTGGCCTACTCCAATTTCATTTTGATTCATTTTATAGAGCTACTCAAGTAGAACAAATACAAAAATCAAGTCGGAAAAAAAAGAAGAATAAATACATAAAAAAATCACTGAACCCGTTATTTAAAAAGAATGGATCTGAAATACTAGATCAAATCCATTATATTGAATCCATTATTTTCAAGTTATATGTGTTCCCAATAGGCAGTTAATAATATTTGATCAAGCTGATTTTTTGCACACTTATTCTACTTGACGAACTCTATGAAATAAACATTTTCAATCAATCAGAGTAAATACCGGAGCGGGTCCTATTCGACGGCACAGCATAGCGTTGCCCCTCAAAGGGACAACACGCCCCCTGTTCCCTCCATCCCATATTGCTAGCAATATTGCATGGGAATTTTTAAGCAGGCAATTAAAAGCATTTTTTTAAGTATATACTGATGTTCTATCCATTCGATGCATGGTATAACAAAAGAAAAAGTTCACGTAACGTTTACATTTACGTTTTTTCGTTTCTCCGCGCACCGAATATCTATCGAGGTACACTGCTGAAAGTTTTAGATTTCTTCTTGTTTCGTTGTTCTTTAAATTTATTATAACTCACCCTTCAGACAAATAAAAAAATAATCACGCCTCAAAACCCTCTAGATAATCGTATGGCAAAAAACAAGTAGCTCCTTCCCAAAGACAGTGTTGTTGATCTGCAACTCGTGGGACTCTCACCACGACACTATTTAATGATCTAACCACTTATGTAATTTCTACCATAATTTCCATCTGATTTTTCCCCAGTGGTTTTATGGAGGTAGTTGGTAGAGCAAGACTGCTCTCAAAGAGTATAAGTTTTAGTTTTCTATGTGCAATTTGCTTCTTAGCTCGTGATGTTAAAGTAATGAACTCTCTACAGAATTGTAGGAGAAAAAAATCTGTGAGTGCTTTCCCCCATTCCCCTGTTTTCCAGTCTGTGCGTGTTCACCCAAAACCCATCTCGGCAATTTTAATTGGTTGCTTTGCCCATTAATTCTCCCATAATCAACGAAGGCTAAGACTAATCTCAGCCAACACGTGAGCTGCTCGGTTTATTTAAAGCCTTAATTACAAGAGAATGACATATCTCGTAAAGTAAAAAATAAGTACTTAAAAATAATAAGGAATGGGGCTAAATACACAAAGTCAGATGAGAACATTAAGAGTAACTTATTGGGTAATGGAGATTTCTGCCGTAGGAGATTCGTGGATTTCCGCCGTCGAAGAATCCAGGATTTCCATGCTGATATGTACAGCTGGGATTATGGTAACAGTGTTAAAAAAACCAACCCAATCATAAATCTCATACAAGTAAGAAGAAAACCCAAATGAAAAGCAGGAAACACTATTGAAATGAAATGAACAGATACAGAAGAATTCCTAGCAAAGAAACCCTACTGCTTTTTGGTTCGATGCAGAAACCCTATCGAGGAAAACCCTCAACTCACTCAAATCAAGGCATAGAGCACTGAATAAAGCAATAACATGCCCAAACAAATCACCAAATCCCATACAGATATAAAAAAGCAAACCCAAATGAAAGCACGCACTCATGGAAACAGCACACATAAATCACCACCAGATTCCCACGCTTTGGCTCCAAGTGGTGGAGTGAAACGAAATCGCAGAAGCTGGCAAAAGCTGTGTGCCCAAGAGTAGTACTGTAGTCAAGGGCGAACCAAGAATTGATTCTACCCCGAGCTGTCCCAAAATTAGTGCTTTCAATTATATACTCCTTCCGTACCAAAAAGAATGACAATTTTTGAAATCCGTGTCATTTTTCATCACTTATATTTTTCAATCTATAATATTTTTCATGAGTTTGAAAATTTTGTATAATAAAATTAATCGAGAACTATCTAATAAGATTCATATTGCATATTTTTTGAGATCCATAGTGAAAGATATAAGGAGATGAAATTGACACGGATATCAAAAATCGACATCCAATTTGGGACAGAGGGAGTAGATCGTATCGGGATACGTTTGTTGGAAGAGTAGGAATTTCTATTATTTAGTTGAACAAGATTTTTGAAAAAGAGAGAATACTAAAGACAAAAGTGAGAAATTAGACACTTGAACTCAACTTTTTTTCGTTTTTTGGATTCATCTCTATTTATACTACTCTATGGAAGATTTAAGTACAAAGATATTTTCATACATGATAAACTTTGAGGTAATTATTCTAGAATTACACATGTGACTAATTCTCACAAAAGATTCTAGATATTTCATAAGGATATTCTAGAGTTTCTGAAGCTAGATATTTTAGAGTTTCTAAAAACTAGATACCATTTATATTTTCTTCAATAATATCTTCTATCTTTTGGGTTTTGTTGATTGGACTTTTTTGGAATTAACTTTCTTGTGTCAAATATTAAATTTAGTTTATGTTTCAACAACATTAATCATAATTAATAGACAATTAAAAAGTAGATACACCTAATACCACCAACAAATTATGCTTACATTAAAAAAAATTAAGACGCAAAATATCAAGTCTCTCAATCGGGACCTATTACATTAAGGTTTTCTTTACCCTTTGTTAGGGAAAGAAAAGTCAAGCAAAATATAATCAAAGTATGGTTCTTTCTTCTATACAAGTCATACATTGAGGTTGAATGTCTATCAAATGGTTTGAATGATTCCATAATTAGATCAAATGAGTCAAATGACTTATATTAATGCATTCAGGGTTCTGCTTTTTGAAATAAGGTTCGACTTTTTCTAAATAAAAAATCAGATGATACGTAGCGAATTAGGATACGTGGTCGTATAGTGTAATTTCTATACAGAAAAGATACAGAGTGGATACATATCATTCTCCGAATGAGATGATACAAATCATAGGTACATATAATCATGTATTGTAGGTATTTAACAACTATAGGCAAAATGCTTATCAAAAAAAAAAAAACAACTATAGGCAAAATAGTGTATATAATATGCAATCTCTAATAAATAAGATTTGTAATCCAATTCATGCACTGCATGTACGGCTAGTATCATCGTACCATTGACCTCGCATATTGCAAATGTTTAGATTGTAACCAGATATCTATTTCTTAGGAGTTACGGAGTAATATAGTGGTGTCTTTAAATGCACAATATAAAAAAGTCACTCCCATAAAAATTCTTGGACATCAACAAATCTCAAAAAATGCTTCAGATTTTTTGTTGTTATTACATTATAATTTAAAACCAAAAAATAAGATTATAAAAATCAAAAATTTAAAATCTAAGCACACCAGTCAGTATATTGCATGACTGCATCAACTAAATCATAAAAATTTAAGCACATCGGTCAATGATATGCATTTAACAATATAAGAGCAAATTTAAGCACACCAGCCAATGCTTTGCATAATAAGGGAATACTTACGGATTTGAAGACTGGCACTTCGACGTACTTGAATAGTATTTCTGCTCAAACGTAAAAATAAATAAACTAGATGAGAGATTAAAGAAACTCTAGTTTTCCTCATCAATGAGAGATTCAAGGATTTTAATAGTAGCATGTTAACCTTGTTTGAGACCAGGATAATATTTCAACTTCATTAAGAGTGATGGACTCTAAGATTGAAGCATGAAAGCCCAATTTTTTGATATAGCATAAACCCTAGATATCAGTCCTTCGCCCGATTTGGAAGATGGTAGCTTAATGAACCAATTTTGATTAACATCCTGACCAACGGGTAACTTGAAGTCGCTTTTTAGGGCTTTTTCTGTGGCATCCGAATCAAAAGATTGAGCACCATGAGATTTCATGAAATTCCTTGAGTCAATTTAACTGGGTTTTCAACTCTGAACAATCAACAAGAATCTCAGCCCTATAGTAGAGAGTGAGAGTACGAGAGAGAAAGTAGAAAGAAATTAAAGATCGTAGAAAAGAGGGAGAGAAAATAGGTTGGTGGAATAGGTTGGGCTATAAGGGGAAATCAATATTACGTGAGTATTTCTTTGTGTCCCTTTAACATGTATAAAGTAGATCAATCCCTACACTTAAACACGTGTTACTCGGCACCCAATGGATGTATCCAAGTCCATATGACATAGGCTGCAATGTGTTTTCTTTGGGATGGTATCATCTTGTGGATTGTGACATGGTGTAAGCCCATTAGAGCAGGTGGCCTAGGGATTGAGAGGCTAGAGATTTATGATGAAGGCTTATCCCCCAACTGGTTGTGGTGATTCCCTTTGGAGATGGATAGATTTTGGAGGTAAGTGGTGTGTCGTTTAGATGTGAAATGTCTCGGGGTAATTGGGCTTCTTCTGAGGTAGGCATTTTGCATGGGAAAGACTCATAATGGATAGGGACTAGAAAGGGCTTTTTTTTAAGAATGGTCTCCAAAGTATTTTCGGATTTTCAATTTCGTCCCCATTGTACAAAACGTGTCTATTGCATCCCCAACGTATTCAACCCGCATTTAAATGGTCCCTATGGCACACACCATTTAGACTTGCCGTCTAAATCAGGGGCATTAGAGTCAAAACACCCATTCTCTCACTTTCCCCTTCCATCTCGCCATTTTAGGCACCTGGAGAATTGGAGGGAAAAGCTCCTGCAAAAATCTATCTCTTCTCTCCTTTATATATACACAACCAAAAACAGAGCATTACTCACCAAACAACAAAATGAAGAAAAAAAGATGAGCACCTCTGATGCAAGTTCTGAACAAACTCATTCTACTGTAACCTTTTTGAATGGAAATGGACTAACTTTTGGGTGGCTATATTGCACTAGCAAACTTAAAAAAAAAAAAAAAAACCAGAGCCTCTGGCTATGAAAATAGAGCATCCAAGTAAAGGTTGAAAGGGACAACTCATACACATAATATATAATACAATGGGTCCAAGAAAGCAACAACTCATACATATTATATGCCAAAAGGAAGAAAAAAGTATGGAAAATGGGAAAATAAATTGACTTCAATGCACATTACCTGTTCTCGTAGGGTTTTACCACCACTGAAACTTCACAGCACTGAATATCGTGCAAGATTCTTCTTCTGTAGGGTTTCGAGATGAACAATATTCTAAGATTAGAGAGTTGATTTTTGGGGACCCATCGTTTCTAGGGTTTTTTTGTTCATCGGGAGTGAGAATGAAGAGGCGAGTGAGTGGAGAGAATGGTAAAGTAGGAGAAAAGTAGGGAAAAGTGGGTGGAACTTGGGAGAATGGGTGCTTTGACTATAATACCCCTGCTTTAGACGGCAAGTCTAAACGGCGTGTGCCATGTGGACTATTCAAACGCGGATTGAATACTTTGGGGATGCAATAGACACGTTTTGTACAATAGGGACGAAATTGAAAATCCGGAAATACTTTGGGGACCATTATTTAAAAAAAGCCGACTGGAAAGGCTTCTACGATTTTGTTTGTCCTGTCAAAAACTGAGAGTTTGAAATGGCCAAAGGGTTAGGTTGTGGAGGCAGTTAACAAACCTTTTAGAGAGCATACCCGGCTATTGTTAGCCCGTGAGGTTGGGTAGGATTAAGACGCGAAGGTAGCAAATTATGTGCGAAGCGATCGTGACTGATAACGATCTCACTAATTCAATCTGTGTCTGTCAACTGTCAAGCATGTCAAGGATCCATCTCTCTCTCTGTTTCTTGTTTTATTTCCTTTATGATAAGGACATAAATTGGACTAATGGTTTCTCTGGGTAATCTCTGAACAGGTGCATGGTCTGATAAATCAGATGTTTTTTCATACGGTGTTATACTGCTGGGGCTCATAGCAAAAAGAGTATTTGATTTAAAGAAGGCAAATGATCTGGGAGAACTTAATGCCGTTTATATCTGGGCCTGGATGGAGAATGAAGAACCCAACAAAAAACCTCAGTGCAGGTATTTTAAAGGTACAGATACAGGAAAACCTCGTTCCAAGTTGTGGGGAATGTTCAAGAAACAAAAGGAGTCTCAGTCGAATAGTCACATGTGGATAAAAGCCTCAAGAGTGATCAATACTTCGATGCTGGTGATGGAGTTGAAATCACAAAACTTGCGATGCGCTGTGTGGAAGATAATCCAGAGCGACGACCAAGGATGAAAGAAGTCGTTTGCTGTCTGCGAGAATTAAATGTGGTCAAGAAATCCAGTCATGTTGTACTTCCTAAGATGTCTGTCGGTAGCAGTGGTGGTGATGGTATCCTACTGCACGAGTAGTCCAGGTTTGCTTGAGGCTAGTGGATATGTTGCCATAGTTTACTGAGTATATGCCCTTAGCCGGTAGATATGAATGCCATAGCGCTATGTGGTATGAATGCCATAGTGTTACTTTTTAAAAAAAGAAGTATTTATGTGGTACTGTTGGAAAATATGTACGAGACAGCAGATGGCCGATCCTAGTATTTATCTGCTGCTATTGTGTTGTGAAGTGCCTTTTAGGCAATGACACTTCCTAATGTTAATCTTTTTCCAAGTACAAGTTTGGAGAGACGCGCGTATCCCTTCTCGGTTTTAAGTACGATTATGGTTTTACTTTAAAGTGTTACGGAGTATTTTGAATTTTCTTTTTACGTATTCAATACATGTGGAATGGTGTTTACAAAGCTTTGGTTTGACTCTTAATGAATATTTTAATAAGTTTTTGCCGAGAACGGACACAAGGGCGGGCAATCTCCCTACCTAAGTTTCAAAATTTCTTAATCATAGTCGATTTTTTTTGAATAAATTTTTTATAACTATGGAGGTTTGCCCGCCCAATGTTTTTTTTTTTTTATAAATCTATTACACATCCATCTAAGACTTTTCGAAAATTTAGTATCTGTCATCCTAACATTTCAATTACTTCATATTTTAGTGGTATTGGAATAGAGTATAATCATTAGATATTGATGATATTTGCAAGCTTGCGAATATATCCTATCCCAAAGACTTCACCGAGCAAGAAAAATTGCATTTGAAGTTTGAGTAGCAAAATTATGAGATTGATGTTTCAAAGCATTCGAAGTTTTAGAATTTGTCCCCAATTTTTGAGTTATGCAAAGTATTGGAGAAAACAAGCAGGTTAATCATTTGTTCCTTATTCATAGATTGATTTGTCTTGTGTTAACTTTACCAGTTTCACGGTGACAACAGAGTGATCATTTTTCAGCCTTGAATATGCTTACGTACATTGAGAAAAATATTGCTCGGCCCTTTGACGTCGATTCAATTACAAATCTATTTTACATCATGAAAGAGTGTCGAGTGCAGTTTTAGATTCTTACTACTTGCATAGTGATAGAACGTTAGGTTTTTTTTTTTTTTTTTTTTATCAGAACGTGGGGTTCTACAGTTTGCTTTTGGAATACAGAAGTAAAAACCTAACAGTTTACTTTTTGAAATATAGGAGTAAATGGATGATGCACTGTACTATGTGCATGTAATTATTATTTACGATCATATTTTTGTAATCTTAAGAGGTTGATTGAAACTTTGTTATATTGTTCGTTCAACCCACACTTAAATTCTGCGTCTGTTCCTGGTTTTTGGAAAAGGGTTGAGTTATTTTATCCTTCAAAGCATGGAGGCTCATAAGATGGTAAGAGCCAATAGAGTGGGGGTATTATTCATCCTCTTTTGCGGGGTGGGTGAACAAATTTTGACTTATTTTTGCAAGGTTTGAGTTATTTTACGCAGTAATAATACGTACACACCCACCAACCACGGATCCGACCACGCTCCTCTCAAATATACGTGGGCTCTACCATGTGTGTCCCATATGTGGGGTCCACGTATATATGAGAAGGGTGTGGTCGAATCTATAATTGGTGGGTATGTACCCAACATTTTTGTATTTTACACTTGAAAATGGCTTTGTTGGTGTTTTAAAGGTGTAGGAAGCGTCATAGTGAATATGAATGTTTGTTTAAGAACTTTCAAACAGTTTTAGGACTCAATATAATTGTACCTTCAAAATATTTCTTTTCAAAAGGAAATCTATTTTTAGGGGCAAAATAGAAAATTACTAACATTTACCCACTAATTTTACAAAAGAACACTTATTTAGGGACATCTCAAAATAAAATACAGAACAATTAACAAGGGACGGACAAAATCCAATGTAAAACATGTAAAACAAAGATGGTTGATAATAATCCTTTCATTCAATCCGGTGCAATTACTAATCTCAATCCTAATCTCACCTCATTATCAAATACCACTCCCCTTCAAACGAAACCTGACATCAAACATGCCCATCAAACAAAATACTTTTCAAAATTGGCACAACACTTTACCATCCGAAGGCATAACACATTTCAAAAATGACATAATTTTATTATAATAATAATTATTATATTCATTTTTATGGTGTTCTCACTATGACATAAACCATTCAAAGGTATAACATTAATCATGTGGACAACACCCGAGTCCGGGACGCAGGGAGCACTGTTTTATATGCTAGTGAGAAAAAACCCAACGGACTCGATTATCCAAGCTTCGCGTGTGACCGTATTTATCCGAGAGGCAACGAAGCAGTGTTTAAAGGTGTGTAATTTCAGAAACAATAGAGGCGGCCTTTGAAATTGGCATAAGCTTGACAGAGGTCACCGTAAATTTACCCTAATCCAAAAACCATTATCCCAAAATTAAAATAGGGGCCGGCTATTCGCAGCCACAAATTTTCTCCCATAGCCCACTATATTTCGGTAAGTGGTTGTTGAAAATCATAAATAACATTTCGGTAAATAGTTGTTGAAAATAAGATTATATTTCGGTAACTACATGTCGAAAATATATTCAATTTTCGGTAGACAATTGCCAAACATGCATTTTCGGTAAATAGCTGTTGAAAAAAATATCATATTTCGGTAATTGGATGCTGAAAATGTATCTCAATTTCGGTAACTAACTGTCGAGTCTAATTGAAAATTTTTAACGGGGTATGAGAGAAAATTTGTGGCTGCGAATAGCGCCGCCCTTAAAATATTACTTCTACTACTTGGGCATAAAGCTGCAATTACGATTTCGTTCCACCGCTCGGAAGCCGAAGAAGTCAGTGCCTTTGCGAAAACGGACTGTTTCGTTTGTTTGAGCGTGTTATTGATCTATTCGGTGCACCATGCCTTGATTTGTGTTAGTTGAGGAATTTCCTCGATAGGGTTTCTGCACCCACTGGCTTGTATGTGAGAAAATTAACAAATGTTTTTATATTTGCATTGCCTATGATCTTGTGAACGAATGAGAATTGCAAGGGATTACTCCATCGGTCCAAATATACACCCATTTGCTTGTATTTTGTACTTCATGTGGTGTACATGTTGTGTGTCCGTGTGCCTTTTCTGAATGGAGAATGATACACACAACGGGGGTGTAGCATAGTTTTCAAACTTTCTGAATTGGGTTTGGTCAAGACTTCTAACTTTAGCCTAGGCCCTTTCATTGGCTTCCGATCCCATATCATAGTTTTCAAACTTTCTGTATTTTAAAGCTATGTAAAATTATGAACATTTGTATTGAAGAAAATGCAGTACACTTTTTTTTGTCCAATTACCTTCTACAGCAAAAAATAGTTTGGTTTTACATTAATGGAAACCAGATTTAAGTAGATCCCAAGAATGCCTTGATTATGTCTCATTTTCATGATATGATTTCTGTTTGGTACGTGTTTTTATTTGCACCTGGATATTCTTCTATCTTATCTCTACATGAATGAAAAATCTTTGAAGGTATGGAATCAGCTACTGATTTGGTTGAATACAACTATGAAGTGCTGGCCTCTTTCACTGGGGGATTCTGTGAAGAAAACTTTATTGGGGATAGTCTATATGGAAAAGTGTTCCGGGGAAAAATTCAGCAGGGTTGGAAGACACAAGAGGTCGTGGTCAAAATATGGGTAAACTGTGGGAGATTTGCGACTGCTCCAGAACTTCAAAAATCTAGATTGAATGTATGTAGCTGAAAGGACAGACTTGTTCGATAGAGTTGTCTATTCTTTTCATGGAGTTGGCTATTATTTTCTTGGGTTTTAATCATCTAACAATATACAATTTCTGTATGCAGAATGAAATCAAGTTGCTGACAAATTCAGGCCTGAAAGGGCATCCAAATTTGGTGAAGTTAATTGGATTCTGCTGTGAAACTGAACGTCTGGGACTCGTATATGAGCTGAAACCGCTGGATACATTAGAGAAACTAATTCTTCACGGTGACCTAATTGCATTTCCTATCCATTCATGACTCATGAAAATACTATTTTCTTAGTCAGATTGATTTGATTTAACCAAAAGAAAGAAAATTAATTGATGATAGATAATTGTCAAGTCACAGAGACATTGGCTAGAATCTAGAAAATATAGTCACTTCCAGTGGTGGTGTTGTATGGTAACTCAGTCTTTTGTATTTCTAGATGATTTTACATGGCTTGCACGAATCAAGGTAGCCCTCGAATTTGCATGTCTCCTTGAATGTTTGCATGATCAACAACTCTTGCATCGCAGTATTGGCGCAGCTCATTTAATGATTGACCAGGTGAGCCCTCGTGACTTATACTTAGAATGTTCACGGAGAGCTTATAGGGAAAGTTGATTGTACCAGGCTACCAGCCCTAATTGTGATCTTGCATGCAGGCTTTCAGTCCAAGATTATTCGACTTCCCTATGCTTGTTGGTGAAGGTTTTGGTGAAATTAGTTTGCGTGAATATGATTTAGGGAGTGATGGCTACATTGATCCACTTATTAGTTTGACAGGTTTGCATCTTATTGTTATTTGCCTACTTTTTACTTGAAACTCAGAAACATCAATGCAGCTTTTATTTTGTTGACTTCTTAATTCCGTCTTTGTACAAGTTAGCAGAATTGTGGAGTGGATTATGGATATGAATATGGTTAAAGGAAAGTATTATCCCAGACTTTATTTAATAGATATGGACCCTGGTCTCAAAGCCTTGCTGCCAGAGATTAGTATTTTCCATGATTCTCCGCGTGATGGAGTGATGTGTTAAGAGGTGAAATTCTAGTTGACAGTTTATTATTGACACGAAAGAACTCTACGTTGTTTGAAATTGATGGGTTATCACTTCTAGTTTTAGAGTATATCAATGTTGCCCTATTGTTTGGCATTGACACTTGTATTGTAGGGAATATGCTAATTAACACTCTCAGTTGTGGTCCTATTCTTTTTATCTTCTATACTAGTTTCTCTATTCTTATGTTTAGCCGATGAGGATGAGAATGAAAATTGAATTTGCATTTTCAATGGATGCATCTTCATTTTAGAGTATTATGTTTTAAAGTTTTTGCATATCAGATGAGGCAAACTGACAGTTCTTAGGCAAGAGATCAACATGAAAATCAGATCTTTTGAAGTTATTTTGATGTGTATCAGACTCCAGAATATAAGTTTCTCTATTATCTACCAGTTAGCCTCTACGAAGGCCACTAACCAATTTGTCGAGCATTCCTTAATGATAAACCATTAGTTTCAGTGTCCCTTTCCTGCATAAGATAGGATTTCATTTCTATTGCGTGCCTTTTTAGTTGGAAGAAGCTATTATGTCACCAACCTACGCATAATATTCGGTAATAAAACGCTGCTAGACTTCTTCATGGAAGAGCTATAAAGATGTGGATACTTCCACTTCTTATGTTTCCGCCTCAAGGAAAACCTTTCAGTACATTCAGTAAGTTTCAATTCCAAATGACTTATGTTCAATTTTTGCTTGTGAAAGTAAACATCTTAAATTGTTGCCAAGTAGGTTCTCTCTTAACTTAATTGATTTGAAATGGAATGTTATATGATGTCTGGGGGCTTCCTCATTGTAGAAGCCACTTTGATGGTAAATGACCTACAAGGCTACAAACATTAGGCAGTAGTGGTTGGGGGATGATGAAATGATTAACAAATTCATTACTGCATTTGTTCACGGTGCTACTTTTGGTTAAGAAAACTGTACAATAATGATGGTTATGATTTGTATTTTGAGAGACTAGATTTTCTTAAAAAGTTAGAATGCGTATTTTTGCTTGAGCATATCACTAATTCAACCTTTCCCATATAGTTGTTAAAGAAAATTGGTTGAGGGGTACCTTAGTTTCATCATGGAAATGGGATAGTACCTTAGTTTATGCTCGATTGGTACCTTAGTTCAACTTTTCCCATATTTATGCTCTATTGGTACCTTAGTTTCATCATGGAAATAGGTTAGTATTGTCTTGGAATAACAATTCATCCTCTTTAAGGGGTTTCTTCCCTCATTTTCTTTTGGTACCTTAGTTTCATCATGGAAATAGGATAGTATTTTGGTCTTGGAACAACAATTCATCATCTTTAAGGGATTTCTGCCCCATTTGATGGGTTCTTCTAAAGGAATGTGTTGCCACTTTGTGGTAAGAGTATGACATGTGTGTCTTTGATGTCTGTTGATTATGTCCCAATATTCATGTTTTCTATCAAGTGTACTTTGTAACAATTGTACAAGCCCATAGTATGCATAACACACTTTGTATACTTCTCCATGTAAATTTTTTTCCTGTTTATAAAATGTGTGTAGATTGAGATGAGCGTTAAGCAGATGCAATCCATATACAAAGAGAAGTCCACTTATGAAAAGGTCCAAAATACCATTAATCTTAAAGGCATCCGCGCAAAAGAAGCCATCTTTCTTATTAGTCAAAAACTAGACTTTCCTTGGTCCTCTGGGTCTTTGTAACTAGCTTGCCTGAGCCTGCCTTGCATACTGATTTCCTCTGCTCTCTAAATCTAGTCTGTCGTCAGTCTTGGATTGGTCTTCAGTTGATGTGTAAGGGGGATCCATCCCGTTAAAAGATGTTGAGTAAGGGCACTTGCTGTTGACGCGAGTAAGTGCTGCAAAGTGAGTAGGAAGAGAGCCGGATTCTTCTTTCTTTACTTGATAGGTCTTAAGGAAGCGATTGACTCCGAGGATGCATTAGTCTGATAATTAACCCGTTCTCTATGAACCTGACTCCTATGATCTTAGAGCCTTCGCTGTCTAGAGAAGGCAACCTCTCTAGATTCCCAACAACAGTAGACTAGCAAAGTTTTTGCAATAATTCCTGATGCCAAGTCACCGATTCTTTTCTCCCTTTATAAAAGCCATCAAAATGACGTTTATGTGCATATCCATCTAAAATTCTAAGACTATTGAATGGATTGTATTATGTCTTGTGTCCTTGTTAGGCACATTTCTTCAATCTGTCAAATACGACGTCTCTCTATAGTGTTGTTGACATGCCTTTGCAAAGGCCATTAACTGAATGTTTGTAGAGTAGTGAACAGTTAAGTCTTATTCATTTTGGTTATGTATCATTTATTCATTAACCGTTCTAGTTGCATATTAGTCTAAGGGGTATGCCGTATGGTATCCCAATATATATTATTGATGCAAGATTGCCATGAATTGTCTGACAATTTGAATTTTCAATATATTGATTTCTTTGTTCCATTGAGAAATAACTTCATTCCGAAGGTTTTATTTTGTTCTTAATGATCCTTGTTATTGGTATTCACATGCTCATTTGACATAAATGACATTAAATTTTAAGTTTCATAATGTTTCTTGTTCCTCACCATGCTGAAGGACCTAAATGAATTACACAAGTTCCAAGTGGTTTGTGGGGGATTCATTATCGGCTTTTTACATGATGCAACTGTTGGAAGATGACGTCTTTTATACCATTCAAAACAATGCTTCAAAAGTATTGGTCAATAGAAACATTGAAGAAGAATTAACCTATAAATTTGCCTTGGTTGATTATACCCATCTTTATAAATGCGACTAGTTTTACCCCATTTCCCCCGGCCCCCTCCCCTCTTTCCCCGTTATTTTCTATTATAGTTTCCCCTCTCTTTTTCTTTAAAGTTCATTTGCATCCCTTTGCAAAGATATCCATGGTCCATTTTCAATGTTCTAAAAGTTGCTAGGCGCTAGTCGGGCGGTCGGCCACGTTCGAGCAATTAATCGGCGATTAATCAGTGCATTTTAATTAGTAATCAGATATTAATCGTTACGCGGATCTACTCTGATTGGCCTCGCCAACAATTAATCGACGATTAATTCTTTGTTTTAGAACACTGTCATTTTCTGCTAGTGGACACCTTAACGCCTTAGGTGACGTTCCCCAAACAAAGGTTGTGCAAATTTTACCTATCAAATTGAAAATCACTGAGCATCTCTGGAAGTAGCTTTTGTTTGGAAGGAGAACTTTTTGAAGATGACTTTTTACGTCAAATCTATGAATGGTACGTCCAGTACCGTTAATACCAGATGTTTTGGTCCGTACCGGCCGGTACGTCCAGTACGGGCAATATTGGATGTTCCTGGCATTACCGGATGCTCCAATTTGTCTAGATCATTTACTGAATCTTGGCCGGTACAGGAAACGTATTTTTCTGTTGTTGATTGCAACTGGTTATTTCATAATTACTTTCAAGTTGAGCCTTTTAATGTTCTATTTAAGAGAAATTATTTATTTCCCACTTGTCCAAACTCTTGTTATTCATGTCACACATCCACCATACCCTTCTCTTATTGTATAGAGGATTTTTTATTTTATTTTATAATTCTTTGTTTACAGATGTATTTTCATTGTTAAAAAGTATTTGAATGATGTGATTTGTTGTTTTATTATGTTAATTCTTTATGTCTCTTCATCATGTATGAAGTAGGTCAATCGCTACACTTTAACACGTATTACTCGGCACCCGATGGATGTATCCAAGTCCATGTAATATAGGCTGCAATGGTATTTTCTTTGGGGTGGTGTATCATCTTGTGGATTGTGACATGGTGTAAGCCCATTAGAGCAGGTGGCCTAGGTATTGGGAGATTAGAGATTTATAATAGTATGTTTAAGAGTCCAACCACTCTAGAATGGCATTTGAGGATTCAAAATCATGATATGTTTTAGTGTAGGCTTTGGGATTTTGAACTTTTTTGTTGTGTCCATCGGAAGTTTGGGTTCGTGTGTGTATAAAGTATAAAGGGTCCACTGATCCTGTCCCTAGTCAGCAATTACCTAGGTGAGTTGGTAAATGAATTTACCCTCTTGCCCGTTGACAAGAATCTTTGTCAACTATCAAGCATGTTAGGGATCCCCCCCTCCTCTCTCTCTCTCTCTCTCTCCCCTTTATGATAAGGACATAGATTGGACTAATGGTTTCTCTGGGTAATCTCTAAACAGGTGCATGGTCCAATAAAACAGATGTTTTTGCATTTGGTGTTGTACTTCTGGGGCTCATAGCAAAAAGAGTATTTGATTTAAAGAAGAGAAAGGAGCTGGGAATACTTAATTATGTTCATATCTGGGCCTGGACGGAGTGTGGAAAACCTCAGTCCAAGAATTTTCGTGTTAAAGAAAAACCTCAGTCCAAGTTGTGGGGAATGTTCAAGAAACACAAGGAGTCTCAGTTGATCATTAAGTCACTTGTGGATAAAAGCCTCGAGAATGCTGAACACTTCAATGCTGGTGATGGAGTCGAAATCACAAAACTCGCGATGCGCTGTGTGGATGAGTATCCAGAGCAACGACCAACGATGAAAGAAGTTGTTCGCTGTCTGCGAGAATTAGACGTGGTCAAGAAATTCAGTTGTTTCGTACTTCCTAAGATGTCTGTTGCTAGCAGTGGTGGTGTTGTTCCAGGTTTGACTTGAGAGTTGAGGGTGGTGGATATGTTGCTAGTAGTTTTTATGTTGCAACCGAGTATTAGCACTATGTTTATTTTAGCACAATCAATATAGTGTTACTTTGATTTTTCCTGCTACTGTTCTACGTATTCAGTGCATGTGGAATGGTGTTTATAAAGCTTCGGTTTGATTCTTGATGAATTTTTTAATAGGTTTTTGCAAGGTTTGAGTTATTTTGTCCTTGAAAGTGGCTTTGTTGGTGTTTTAATTAAAGATGGCGAAAGCGTCATAGCGAGATGGATGTTTGTTTAAGAATAGAACATATATTTCAATATGAACATTTAAAAATATGCAATATCAATCTTATTTAATAGATCTCAATTAATTCTATTATACGAAATTTCAAAATCATGAAATGCATGGTAAATTGAAAAATATAAACAATTTATTACATGACCCGAATGTCGAAAATGGATCAATAATACGAAGGGAGTAATTAATTTGTACATTGTTATTTGTTCGAGAATCTAAACTCGGGACAAAATTTGGATATTTATCTATTTATCTATCTATCTATCAATCAATATACCATAGAAATGTATTTGATCTCCACAATCCTTCAAAACTCTCAGTCTCTCATTCCTAATTTCTTGAATTTTTCACTTTTTTTTTTTTTATAAAAAGAGAGGGGGAGAGAAATGTGGGGGAAATGAGTGAGTGAGTGAGTCCATCTTAGAAATCCATGGTCTAGAATTTTAAAAAATTCTTCTCAAGAAGACTAGATTCTTCTCAAAAAGATTTTTTTTCAACAAATCTAAATACTCTTAGTAATTAAAAACACTTTTTTACAATCGATATTATACAAACGACTCTCTACAGTTCAACCTCACGGCTTCTTGATTCAGCTTTGTGGCTTTTTCGGCTAGTGGA
This sequence comes from Rhododendron simsii, assembly GCA_014282245.1. Classification (NCBI taxonomy): domain Eukaryota; kingdom Viridiplantae; phylum Streptophyta; class Magnoliopsida; order Ericales; family Ericaceae; genus Rhododendron; species Rhododendron simsii. The sequence continues at coordinate 26,607,835 of CM024961.1, forward strand.
AGAAGAACAGCAACCAAAAATTAGTTGCCTTGAACAAACTGGTTGATCAAGAAATGAAAGTCCAAAGGGCATCGTGGAGTTCCTAGATTGAATATTCAATTAAGACATACTTATAAAGTCCTTCTGGCAATATTCGTTCTGGACCTTAAATAAGTGATGAGCCAAGTGACCTAACTGATAGTTTAAGCACAACTATTTCATGTATCAATACTACTCTCCAACACAATTCAAACAAGTTTACAAGTTTGCATTGAATTACACTTGGCAGCATTGAATTACAATTGGCCGCTACTAATTACACTTGGCCGCTATGAATTACTGTTGACTGCATCAAATTGCAATTGGCGGCATCGAATTGCACTTGGGCAATACAAATTATACTTGGCCGCTACGAATTACTCTTGGCCGCATCGAATTACACTTGGACGCTTCTAATTGCACTTGGCCGCTTCTAATTGCACTTGGCCGCATCGAATTTCACTTGACAGCAATTATTAGCGGCCAAGTGCAATTAGAAGCGTCCAAGTGCAATTTGATGCGGCCAAGAGTAATTCATAGCGGCCTCCACAAGCCGTCAAAACTCTAGTCTCTCATTTCTAATTTCTTGAATTTTTCACTTTTTTTGTTTATAAAAAGAGAGAGGGGGAGAGAAATGTGGGGGAAATGAGTGAGAGAGAGAGGGGGGGGGGGGGGAAATGCGGGAGGGGGGGGAGAGAAAAAATTATTCTATGCCACTGTACGTACCATCATGTGATACTCTAAATTCATTTTTCATCACACGTCTTTCAGTGTATAGAATAAGACCAATACTATCGTGCATTGAACACAGGACCGGATAAAATATTAAATTGTCATTTTTATCAATTAGCATTTTTGCTCGTTTGATACACGGGACTGAAAATAAACCAATTGAATTTTTTTTATCTCGTGCATAGAATAGGCACAAAACGTTATTTATACCATAAGCAAATTTAATTATGCTCAAAAGCCTAAAATTTGAGGGAGAGTGGGGAGGGGTGGGGGTAGGGGTGTGCAAAAAACTCGTAACCCGGACCCGACCCGAAGGGTCTCAGGCGGGGCCGAACGTGTGGTTCGGTTGGGTACAAGTTCATTTTTTTTTTTGTTAAAAATCAGATTTCGGTTTGGAGTAGTGCATTTCTTACCTGACCTGACCAAAACAGACCAATTCATATAGATTAATTCGGTTTTTGGAACGACCCGACCAAAAAAATCGGGCTCGTGGACAGTTTTTACCACTTGTTCGGTTCGGGTTCAAGACTAAAAATAGTGTTACCCAACATGTCGGGTTCGGGGTCGAATCCGACATGTGCACACCCCTAGGTGGGAGAGTGGGATTTTGAGGGAGAGAGAGACGTGGGAGGGGTGGAAAAGTTTCCATTTGGTTTGACATATGAGGATCATGATCAAACAATATATATCAAAAACCCCCGTTCTCAAAACTCACACCTAGTCTCACACCAAACCCACGACTCCTCTAAGATTCGGCTGAAAACAGCCCTAGCCCCCCACACTCCGGCATCCATCTCTCTCTCCCTTCCTCGACCGCCACCACACCATCCCACCCCTCTCTCCCACTCTCCCACCCCTCACTCTTATGGTTTATGAATACCCCCTCTTCACTTCTCTCTCAAATTTTCACAGAATTGCTTCGCCGTCAACCATGGTGCTGGCCCCTGCTCTTGACAGAACCGTCCCACCCTCGCTATTCTTTTGAATGCTTGTGGAGTTCAAATACATTTCTATAGTATATTGATAGATAAATAGATAGATTCTATGCAAATGTAGTGGGGGCTCTGCAACCCTCAAATCCTAAATTTTCGGAATTTAGAATTTTTAAAACCTAAACAATACTTGGCAGTTACATGTTTTAATGGGGAGAGGGATGTACGTGGGGTAGTGGGGTGGGACGTGGGTTGGAGTAAATGGAAATCAAAGTTTTTACTGTTTTTTATTTTGTTTATGTTTTATGACTTTTTCAAAAAATATGAAATTATCTTTTTTATCAACTAGCATTGTGTATGCATGGGAATCAAAAATCACCAATGTGATTTTTTTTATGTCGTGCATCGAACGGACACAACGCTAGTGTTATGTTATATAATTGGTGTTTGCTTAGTTCCTTATTTGATCTCTCCCATAGTAGACATGCGATTTTATCATCAATCGTGGTAGAATGCTTTCTAATGATTTTACCAAACCAAAATCCACCCTAATAACCGAACGGGAGAGGAGAGCTGTCCCATGACCGAACCAAATGGGTTTCGAGTATTTTCCGAACCAAATAGGTAAAGAGAGCTATCCCATGACCGAACTAAATGGGTTTCGAGTATTTCCCGGACCAAATGGGTAACTGCCTAGATATACAGACAAAGTAAAATCTCTCGCTCCCTCTTCCCCACCCTCTTCTGTCTCTCTTTCTAAATTTTTAATAATTGAGAGAAAATAAAAAATCTAAAACACAAACACATTTGCATACTTTATTGATTGGTTGATGATATATTTTGATTTCTACAATAATACATCCATAGTACATACTATACACTCTCTCTATTTTTAAATAAGTGTTTGGCGCGCAAAACTAGGCCTTACAAAAGATGCATATTTTTCATTAAAAATTTTAATTTTTTTCACAATTTAATAGAACTCATTGCTATTTAATGATTTGTGAAAAAAATTTGATTTTTTTAATGAAACAAATGCATCTTTTTGAAAGCCTAGGTTTACGCATCGGACATTTATTTAGGGACGGAGAGTATTAGCTCGCACGCACGCAATACACAATAGATTTACATTCAAACACACACACACACACACACACACACACACAGAGACCAGTCCGACAGTCGCTGAGGGTCAGGTAATTGGATTTGTTTTAAGGGAAAATTTCAAAATGGCACCTGAACTTTGTACCAAATGTCACAGAGACACCTGAACTTAAGTTTATTTCAATTAAACATCTGTACTAACAAAATCTCCAAATTTAAACACCTGAACTTAAGTTTATTTCATTTAAACACTTCTACTAACAAAATCCCCAAATTTAGACCCCCACCGTTATACTCCGTCCCAAAAATTGCTGATATGGCATCTCCAATCTGTTTAAGTCGCTCCATTGCACATGTTTCCAACAGGGGACGATGCACCCAAGCGAAACCCATCATTAGAAGTATGCCAAGCAGAAGAACTGGGTTTCGGCAAAAAAACATGTGCAATGAGGCAACTTAAATAGGTTGGAGATGTCATGTCAGCAATTTTTAGGACGAAGTATATTGGCAGGGGTCTAAATTTGGGGATTTTGTTAGTACAGGTGTTTAATTGAAATAAACTTAAGTTCAGATGTTTAAATTTGGAAATTTTGTTAGTACAGGTATTTAATTGAAATAAATTTAAGTTCAGGTGTCTCTGTGACATTTGTTGCAAAGTTCAAGTGTCATTTTGAAATTTTTCCTTGTTTTAATTGGAGTACTTACTTTTAGGAAGGGTACTAAGGGACAAATTAGTCTTTACACATTAAGACATTTTTGTCCTAAGTATGTCAAATTTTAATTATATTGCATGTAGAAAATAATGGATTGCAAATAGCCGGCCCTAAAAATTATTACTCGGGCACTCCAAAGCTATTGCCTTCTACGATTCCGTTTTTAATATTTTTTCCGATCCCGTATTTGATGCACGCTACTATTAGTCTCATTTCATGCATTAAAAGATACTTCATAGAATGATTTTTTTTCTCCATATTCAACCTCCCACGTCTCTCTCTCCCTTGAATGCTTTTAAAGTAAAAACACATTTGCATATAGTATGTATTGATGATTGATTGATGATTGTTTGATTGATGGATGCATAAATACACCCTATATTTGCGTTGACTGTGATCTTATGAACAAATGAGATTTGTCACTCCATTGTAGTGTGGGCTGAACGGGTGATGCTTGGGCCGACATGCACGAATGGGCATGTGGCCGAAACGAAACACCAAATGGCCGAACGGACACGCCAATTGGACTGAATATTATAGGTAGTGCCGAACGCATATGGGTCAATCCAGCTATTCACCAAAGCCCACCACACGGATCTAGTCCAAGGAAACCGAAAGGCCGGGCTTCGGGTGAAGGAATAGAGCTCCAATGGTTGTGCTTAGCTCCTTTTTCCCATTCCCATTTTCAACCAATTTCATGTTTCTAGAGGAGAACACAAAAAGAGGTGTGGAGCTTCTTTTCCCATTTTCAACCTTGCAATTTTATGCTCAATAATTAGCCTTTTAATTGAAGACCAAACATTAAAAAACAATAAAGAGGATAGGTACAAACCGACTAACCTCCCCTTCTAATATATACGAGGGCCACGTAAATAATTAAATATAATTGTGGTGCTTACACACGATTTGGGTCCACAAATACGTGAAAGAGTTGTAATTAGACGCTTAGTGGATAAATGTGTATGCAACACTGTTGTGCAAAACTCTTTACACAACCAAATATCTCTAACCGTTCATTATTGTAATTAATGTTTAGAATTCATTTCATTTATGACCGATCATAAATCGTTAATAGATTATTTTTAATTTGGACCGTCCAAATACATCTGAATGATCAAAATTAATTGTACAACCGTTGTGTCGGTTGTGCGCGTATCATTTTTGGTTGTCAAAACACACAACTGTCTAATTTTACTTCGAAAACTCACATAACAATCTAAACACAACCACAACCTCTCACATACATGTGGGGTCCATATATAGTAGTACACTATTATGTGTGGACCCCACATATATGTGAGAAGTTATATAAGTTATTGTTTTTGAATAACATTGTTGATTTACTTTTCGCTTTGGAAATTGATTTTAGCATTCTAAAAATTGATGGAGGGGCTCCAAAGCGATGGCGTTTTGTGTATCAATACAGTCCAGTTTTGAAGCCCCTTAATCAATTTTTGGAGTGCCAAAATCACAATCCTCCGCTTTGTCACACTAAAATTTACCTAACTTTACCACAGAATATTCTCAGAGGATACCACACACACACTCTCTCTGTTTCTGTATATAAAACCACCCCAAATGCCCTCCTTAATCACACGATTCACACACTCAGCCCAGTAGACAGGAGAGGGAAAGACATGTGCGAGAAGTTGAAGAGAGAATACCAAGTGTGCGAGGAGGTCGGGCGGGGGCGATTCGGGGTGGTGTACCGGTGCTTCTCCGGCGACTCATTCGCCTGCAAATCCATCGACAAGCGCCTCCTCTCTGACGCCGTCGATCGGGAATGCGTCGAAAAAGAGCCCAAAATCCTCCAACTCCTCGCCAACCATCCCAACATCCTCCAACTCTATCAGGTATACATACATACATATATATATATATATGTATACATACATACATATATATATATATATGTATATATATTCATTCTCATACCAAATTCTGTTCAAAAATTGAAGTACTAAGGGTCAGTTTGTTTGGGCGTCAAATATTTTCTGGAAAAATGTTTTACTTATTTTTCGGTGATTGGTTGTGTAAAAAATTAGAAAAACATTTTACATGTAAAACATTTTCTATCAATTGGATGAAGATGACTTACTCTTCAATTTTCTATAAGTTATTTTTCAAAATGAATCTTGATGCCTTCTATTATAATTCTCACTGCTCAGGTTTTCGATCGTCATTCATGACCGACTTTCAATTCAAATATTCTTAGATCTCTTCACCATTTAAGCCTCCTCTCTCTCCCTACACTATTTTGTTGATTTTTGAAAATATTAATGCCAATCAAACACCAAAAAATAAAATTTTAAAATTTTTTTTCTAAAAAAATATTTTACACAATGAAATAAACGGAGCCTAAATTCTGCGCATTTGCACGTTTATGATGAGATTTTCACTTTTAGTCAATTCTTATTAACAAATTACAAAAAGTCTTCTTCCAAATTAAAGAAAATTGAAATGAGTTGACAATATATATTTATTTTTAAAATTTTAGTCAAGGTCAAGTAGTGGTGTATAATCAGGCTGATAGCCTAGTTGGTTAGTCAAGGCTTACTCCCTTTGGGTTTGGGTGGGGTAGGAGGTACCAAGTTCAAGTTCAAGTTCAAATTGTGAAGTCCCTCTCGAATTTGGTCTTTCTCCTCTGTACTGCTTTGGCCCGTTAGCCTATGATGGGGTGGTAGTTGCTATAGCTTTTTGGTCCCTTCTAGGATCCGCCGCGGGCTGGAGCCCCTATGATCACGCTTAGGGAGGGTTGTGTTATGCCCGGTCGCCTCCTTCTCCACCCTTTTTAGCTTAGCAAAAAAATAGATTTTGAGTCCCGATCGAAAATGTAATAGATTTGACTCAATCAAGCAATATATCTTGATGATCTCACCAAACAAAACTGTAGCAATATCTTGAAAAAAAAAACATGTTTAATTAACCCCAAGGGGTTGACCTAGCAGTTAAGACTTGGGCTTCGGAGTTTGCTCACATGCATATAAGATTTCAGTTTCGAAACCTCTCAAGTATCGTCAACTCATTTGAGGTGAGTTCATGCGGAGCATTTATCCTAGTTTCTAGTAGTGCCCTTGCCGGTGGACGGTGGATTTATGGTTTTTTCAACTAACAATAGAATTCATGTTTCAGGTATTCGACGACGAAAACTACCTCCACATAATCACGGACCTCTGCTCCTCCGCCTCCCTCTACCACCGCCTCACCGCCTCCGCCCCCTTCCCCGAACCTGATGCCGCCTCCATTTTCTGCCCCCTAATCTCCGCCATTGCCCACTGCCACCGTCTAGGCATCGCCCACAGAGACATCAAGCCAGACAACATCCTCTTCGACCCTCGCAACAAGTTAAAACTTGCCGACTTCGGCTCGGCCGAGTCGTTCAACGGGGGCGGCACGATGATGAGTGGGGTGGTGGGGACGCCATACTACGTGGCACCGGAGGTGTTGTCAGGGAGGGAGTACGACGAGAAGGTGGACTTGTGGAGTGCTGGGGTAGTTTTGTATGAGATGTTGTCGGGGTTCATGCCGTTTTATGGGGAGACGGCGGGGGAGACGTTTGAGAAGGTAGGGAGGGGGAACTTGAGGTTTCCGACGAGGGTTTTCCGGGCGGTGTCCGGGGAAGCGAAGGATCTGTTGAGGAAGATGATTTGCAAGGATGTTTGCAGAAGGTTGTCTGCCGAGCAGGTTCTCAGTAAGTTCGATTTCTCTAGCTCTCATGCATACGTACGTGTCCCTCAAGAAGTTCCCGAATTGAACTCTTTTCGCGGATAAAATTTAAAAAAAAAAAAAAAAACTTTCTTTCCGTATCCCTTTTAATTGTGTTTCTAATTGGACTAATTCCTTGGATCATTTAAGCCCCATTCCGCTACTTATTTTTTGAATTAAAGATAATGTGTGAGAGAATGAATTGTCTTGTAAAACGAAAAATAAGTACTCAAATAATAAAAATTTTAGCAAAAGGAGACCTTAATTAGTTCATGTTGCACGAGAATAAATTGAATAATAATACTCGAAACCTCTCTACTCTCTAGGATAAGTATGATAAGTTGATAACCAATGTCACCAAATCAAAGTTGTGGAATTCATATAGAGGAAATGGATTCTCTCCGTTTGTTATTTTACAGGAAATTTTGACCTGTAAAAATCTCCTGCATTTCTTGCGTTGTGAGTTCCTGCATTTCTTGGTGAAGAGAGATGATTTCATGCCCCTAGGGTATTGCCACGTGATGCTCCATGTCTTTTCAACCGCACATTGAATGGGGCGTTGTTTTGGGTATTTGGTGTAGCTGCCCACGGGCATTGAATGATTTTTTGATTGTGAGAGATACTATTCGGGAAAGTTACTGAATAACACTTTCTTAGAAAAAGAGAAATCCTCTGTGGCTTTGTTTGGTTGCCAAAAAAGGTGAAGGAAATTACGGACCGAGGACCTTGTATTATAGACGCGTCGATCTCCTTAATTAATGGTATAGATTTTAAAAAGATTCTTTCCGGGACGAATAGTTTCTACCCAAGGAAGTTTTTTTTATTTATATTTTTTGATAAGTCAAATATCTATTACAGAACACTAAGATTGTTTATCCTTCAAAAGAAGGGATGCTAACCCCGGCAGAATACAACCTGAAAAACAAGTAAGGTGGTGTTCAACTTTTCCAAAAAGTACTTTTTTTCAAACGAAGGTAATTTCAAACTCAAATATAATGAAAATGAAAAATATTTTTTCAATTGGTAGGAAAATTATTTGCGTAACACATAATTTTTGACCTTGAAATGTCTTCTTTTTTAAAAAGTTCTTTTTCCACAAAAGTGGAGCGGCCCTAAATCTCTTTTCTTGTTTTGTTCTCTTCAACCCAAGTGAATGCCCAATTCTTTTGCCTTGCCCATTGTTTCATATCTGCCACCATTGCAGCTATTTCCCACCGCTCCTGATCAAGCTTAAAGTTCATGCAATCAACTAGCACTCGACAATCCGACTCAAACACAGCATTATCAATACCCATATCCAATGCCAACCCACAAGATATACGGAGGGCCCATGCTTCTGTGACCAAAGCTGAGGAGGCCACAAGCTATACTCAGGAAGATTCTATTAACAAAAAATCGAACAATTGAAAATACTTTTGAACAACTTCAAAACACCTTTGTAGTGCACCACTCCACTACAAAGTCCCCGGGGTCCAGGAAATTACAGTACTTGTAGAGGACGGCAACTCGGGTTGCGGAGAAACTTAAGAAAATAGTAGAGGACAAAATTGATCCTTGTATGTTTGTCTTCTGTTCTTGTTCTTTTAATCAAAGTATTTTTTGATTAAAGATCCAAACCAACATTTTGGCAACATTCTTAATTTGTTCCTTTTTCCTCCACTCTCTCTCTCTCTGCTACCAGACAGTAACAAAAATCGATTCTGGATCATTTACTGTGTTGAAACTTTCTTGTTTGCACATGATTTAACTCATTTTCGCTTTTGTAATTGAAGGGCACCCATGGATCATCAATGGAGGAGAGACCAGATCAATGACTGATATGACCTGAAAATTAGCCTCAGAGGAACTGGCCTTTGATGTACATAGACCACTCTGGATGTGTTGGTTACAAGGACCGGTGTTCTTTCTTGCAAATTTCAGAGAGAGAAAGAAACAGGAGGGCGAGTCCAGTGGATCTCTCTGCCCTTTGGCGAATGAGTTTTTTAAAAACCCCTAAATCCGGAGTCTCTTTTTTTTTTTTTGATCCGCAAATCCAGAGTCAATATATGTAAGATAAATATGAGGTAGGAGTATGGTGAATAAAGGTGCTTACGCATACGAGAGAATGAGAGTCAAATCCTTTTCCTTTTTTTGTACGAGGAATTTGAATGTAGTAGTGTTTTTCTATGTAACATAACTGTTAATGAGTTGTCTCTCTGAGCAATGAGAATCTGCAAGAACCTGAGTTGTGGTTATGGAATCTTGAGGACTTGATCAGGGTAAAAGTTTTTGTTCGAGAATGCATCATATGATTTTGTAAGAGGGTCATTTTTGGACTTCCATAAAGCAGTAAAGTCAGGTCGTACATATCTTTGGTAGTATTGCACACTGTGTGAGTTACGACATTGCCAACATGAATCAAATAACTTATAGGAATCAAATGCTCGAGGGATCTACGCAGGAATATTCTTAGACAATTTGAGTTGCTCGACACGTTGTGAGTCGAATGTGGGAACTACAACAAAAAAAAAAAAAAGGAAAAATGAAGAAGAGGTTGTTGCCGTGCGTTCAGGTCATGGGATTCCTCTTGGAGCTAGAATGAACATGGCTTCAATAATTTAGATGTGGATGGATGGAGGCATATTACTTGCAGATGCTTTGGGTAAATGCCTCCTTCCACTCCAAGTAATCTCAACTCTGATGTCACCGATTGCCGCACTTACACACTTCCCTTTGGCCCAAGGTTAGGAGGATGTCCTTTTCCCCACATCCTAGGCTAACGTGTCATCCCACCTTACCACAACATCACAATAACTTGGGAGGAGTGATTAGACCAATATGCACCCACAGCAGTGTCCACTCCATAAAGTGGGGCTAATCTGGACACTTGCAGGAATGTTGCAGTGCACCTTGCACTGTAAGAGTGTAGTGCGCAATTTGAGATGGTGTTAACCAGAACGTTGTTTTCAAGAGAGTGGGGCTCGTTTTGTTTGCTACAGGCATTATCACAAATATATAACTCATCAGCTGGCGGGTGCTCCAGGTCATTTATAAGATCCGAACTGGCGGCGTCTTGGCGGCCATCAATGGAATCCGACATCTCACGGAGTTCACGCCAGTACCGATCACTACTTCCTCGTCGTCGGCTACTTGTATGGTGTCTGGTGGTTCGGATCGTGTTCGCTACGTCGGTTTGAGTGGTGGTGGTGCGGTTTGTGGCGGATCTGGTGGTGGTGGTGGTGGGTTTCAGGTGGTGGCGGCGACATTGTGTTCTGTAACGGCGGTGGGTGTGGATCTCTGTGTTAGGGTTTAGGCAGTGGTTGCTTGGGACAGGTCCATATGCTGATTTCGTGTTGTATTCTTTGGAGTCTAACCCGTTTTGAATGTGTTTGGACTTGTTCCAAACGGTTTTTTCTCTTATCCAATCAAGGGTTGGATTTTCCTTTCCCCATCTTGATGTACCATTTGTCAAGATTTCTAAATAAAATTTTAAATGCCAAGATGTGCACAATCAATAGTGAGTAATTAGGTTATCTGCTTCACTTTTCTTACGAAATAAGTACCCGTCAAGCTGTACAACTTCCAGCTACATCCCATGTGTTTGTTAGGTCTTAGGTAAATGGTGTCACGAGGAAGAAACCTGATTAGTGGATCACATAACTAAAAATAAATGGTACATTTTTTTTTAAAAGTTTTTTGTCGTAATTTTTAGGATTAATCATTTGTCCCAACGAGAGAAATTAGAAAAGTATAAAAATGTGGACCAAAATTTAAAAAATCCATATAAGATGATAAAGTATGATTTGGTTGATTTTTTTTCTTCCTCTAGTGAACTTTTTTAGACTTTTGGTCACCTTCAAAGCTAGCTGGCACGGTTGTTCTTAGTGGCGGCTCCACCTTATGGTGAGGGTACTGGTCACTTGAACACCCTGATAATTTTTTTTTTTAGAATACTTGTAAAGTCTTTCTTTTTTTTAGTTTTAGCCTTCTTGAACACCCTATATAATATAATTTCTAGAGGTAGTAGAGATTTTGAACACCCTTCCGAGAATTCCTGAAGCCACCACTGATTGTTCCGCCATGGCGCCACCCTTGTTGCCTAGCTTTGTCAGCAACTTTGGGCCGCAGGCGTCTCTTTATTTTCCTCCTCGTTTTTGTAAACAGGGGCACAGGTATTTGTACGTACCATTTGGAAGATGGTAGAATAGTGAAGAAACAATGAACATGGCCCGATAAAATCACCATTTGTTGAATTTTCAAAATTAAGCATGCAATTTCATTCTTTTGATCGAGAGGATTGAGATGCATCTACTAAGAAAGTGGCTAGCTATAGTTTTGTTTTCTCCACTGATCAAGTGGTCTTAGCTTCTAAATTTGTTAAATTTCTTCAGCAAAATTGTCAAATTTCTGCAGCAAAACAAAAAAAATAATCATCTTCATAATCTTGTAAACTTTAAAATATGTTTCATAGTCTACGCTCACCGCTCAACTTTTACCGCTCTCCCCACCGCTCTCAATCTCACCGTCCAAAAGTGTTTTGGGCGATCCGGATCTCTTCTAGAGAAGAATCCCTGGAAAAGTTTTTTTTAAAATCTAGACAATTAATTCCTGAGACGGACAGTAAGATGTTGATGACTGAATGTTTAGTGATGGGTATAGGCACTGCTGTGTTTTCAAAGGCTGACCACCCAATTCTCAGATATAGATGATTGTGGCCCTAGTTTTTTATTGCTTATCAAAGCAAAAAGAAAGAGGTAGCATGACTTATAAAAGTTTGTTCTGGACTAGTAGTATATAGTAGTTCTAGTCCAAGGTCAGGTTGAAGTGTTGAAAATGTGCATGTGTGTGACATCCTCCTTTGACAATCTGATTCAGAATCTTTCAAACTTTAAAATATGTTTCATAGTCTACACCCACCGGTCAACTTTTACCGTTCTCCCCACCTTTCTCAATTCAATCTCACCATCCAAAAGTATTTTGGGCAATTTGTATCTCTTCCAGAGAAGAGTTCCTGGAAAAGTATTTTTTTTTTTAAATCTAGATTATTGATTGCCGAGACGGACGGTAAGACGTTGAGGGATGAATGTTGATTGGTGGTCATATCACCACTATATTTTCAAAGGCTGATCACCTAAGTCTCAGATATAGATATTTGTAGACCTAGTTCTTTATTGCTTATCAAAGCAAAAAGAAAGAAGTAGCATGACTTATAAAAGTTTGTTCTAGACTATATATTAGTTCTAGTCCAAGGTTAGGTAGAAGTGTTGAAAATGGGCATGTGTGTGACCTCCTCCTTTGACAATCTGACTCAGAATCTTTGGAAGTCCTTTCCAGACAGTTCTATAATCCTACATGAACATAAATATTAGTCGTAGATCAACTAACAAACAGTTCATATTTCGAACTATTTGTGAACATAAATATTTCGAACTATTTACACTATAGCGTTTGTACCTTAGATAGAACTCCTAAAGAAACAAAAAACCCTTTCATTATTTGCTCACGTGATGATCCTCTCACGGGACCATCACGTGAAATAAAGTGGGACTATCACGATCTTGCTTGCCTAATCAAACTGTTAAGCCTTTAGGCCTCAATGTGTACGTTTATTACCTGTGGCAAAATTTCAAATTGATTAAACACCGTTATCTACTTGGGCGAATCATAATTATCACAAGATAAGTTGATGGCAGACCGTCAATCGGCCCAATCCGATCAAACTCCCCATGCCAGATCAACATGAATTTATGAATGAGTGATGAACTTGTACATCTAGACTTGCAAACCGTACGGATTGAATTAATCGTCCAGTGAAACTGGGTTCCATTTGCTCCACATGAGGGGCACCTGATATGATCTAGATTTAAGCAACTGGGTTAAACGGCTTGGCCGGTGACGGGTGCGATCACGTGAACCGGACCCAAACATTTTTACAAGTCAGTATGGGGTGTCCAAATTAGGAAATTCCAAGACTACTCAAGTCTCATAATGGCTGCCCATAAAAAGTTCCTTCACCCCCTTGGTGGGGTGGGTGAGAGGATGGTGGCGGTCGCTGGTGATGTAGGTGAAAAGAGGTGGCTGTGGTGCCGTGATGGGGAGAAGCAGAGCTCACGGTAGCACCGCTACGAACAGCTGTGCCGTGCCGCAGTTGTGGTTCATAGCGCTTTGCCGAGAAAAAGAAGAGGAGGAGAGGTAAGTATAGGCGGAGATGGTGATTGTGGCTGGTAGCTAATAGCGTTTTGCCGACAAAAAGAAGAGAAGGAGAGGTAAGTATAGGTGGAGATGGTGAGTGTGGCTGGTAGCTACCAGGCGCTGCAAGCTTTCCATTTCCATTTTCTTTAGTATTGTTCAAAATGATGGGCAGGCGAACATATATTTAATGTTTTAAGAAAAAAAAAAAAACTACTAAAATTCTAGTAAAAATTTGAAATGTGGATAGAGCGGTCCACCGGGCTCATCCAGAGGGTCTGTCCCAGCGTATTTGTTATATCCAGAGGACCAAAACTATGCCATGTCGGTCCCGTTAACCCCAAACAAACACGCCTTAGGAAATTAAGAAGGAGAATTGGGACTAATAGGAAATAGGGATCAATATAATTCCAGTGGTACTATGTTAGTATTCACGTTTTGATCAACACAAAAAGAGCAATGCGGATGAAATGAGTGCATTCCAAATAACATCACTTGAGACCACAAAAGTATACTGAAATGGAGCATTGCAGCCGAACAACAGGAGAAAGAGCAATGCGGATGAATTGCAGCCAAATTTGAGTTTGCAATCATAGTTGGTGAGAGCAAAGAGAGATGCAAGACAACAAATTATCAGTAGTAATTAGACTATGGTTCCAGCAATGAAAGATGTGCCTCCAGAGAATACAAAGAAGAGAACAATTTTATGAGCTGCACTCGCTTCTCAAGTTAGCCAGTGAATTGATAATTTTGTTTGCACATTATTTGAAATCTCAGACCATAGGAGCGGGGCAATGAACCTGCGCTAATGATTCAAAGCAGTGGCTGTAATTGGTATTTAGTGTACAAGGCGGAAGAAGATAGTTTGATCCTTCTTCAAGCCAGACTTTAAAAGAGCAAAACTAATTTATCCATTCAATTGCAAAGAAATAACCAATTTTTACAATTTCATCACGCCATAATCCCTTGATTTTCCGTACTGGGAGCAAACTCCCGGACTGGACTATGGCAACTTGACCACGACGAAGTTCTTAAACTTTTGCTCCAAGGAACGACTGCAAGCCAACACAAGAACTATAAGAGTTAGACGAACATAATAAACAGAAAGGCATGTATACAGATCTATGCACTTGCACCCACTGTTATGCAGTTTTATAAAGTTTGCCAATCAAATGGTGCAAACGACAACCATGTTAAACAGAACAAATTCATGATAGGGCATAGTTACATTGACCGCCGGTGAAGGTTTTGATACGTACAGAGACTCCCCTGTCCCTCTGCCGGAAGTGTCTGTTAATGCCCAGTAATTTTGAAGTGTTTTTTTGCCCATTTCAACCCAATTCAATGCCATTGTATCCAACATTGGAAGTGGTTTTTTGTTTGTGTTTGTGAGTGTATGCGTTTGTGAGTGTATGTGTGTGTGACTGTGTGTAAGGTTTATATATGTATTGCACCTGCAGGCATTGATAAACTCATAACTAAGAACAACTTCTATACATGCTTGAAACTGCTAACCCAAAGTCACAAACAATACACAGCACAAACATACTTATCACTTCCAGAGGTCCAAAAATAAGCATCTATTCATGGATTTGAAGTGGCAAGGTTTCACCCACCTTGACGCCTGGTGGAGAAGTTCCTGGTTTAACGGTACCAGTGCTGCTAAAGACATTGAATCCTGAAGGATTTCCAGACTTTGGGAATGTTGTACTTCCAAAGTTGAACTTCGACTTCTTTTCTGCAGGTTTAAGAATTTGGAAAGAGCACATCAGGGTTTCATCCACACTCATCATGGCACCAGCATTGTCAAACTCCCCGCAATAATTGGGTGCGGAAAATACGGTTACCAGTTGTCGATTAGCAAAAAACTCATACCCATCCTCTACAACCTGCAATTTAGAAAACGTAAAGAATCTTAAAACAAGACATCTTACTTTTCAATGTTTCAAAATCTATTAGGAGCCATATCCTCCAACATCTACACAAATTGTCTTAATAGAACAGTTTTTGAAGCACCCCATGCAAATGGCTAAATGTACATATGAAGTATGAACATATAAATAAATTTCTAGAAGACATACTCTGAACTTCGCCCAATTTATAGGGAATAATCCAACGTAGAACTCATCTGCCTAGTGTTGATTTGATTCTCCACCATCAGATTAGTAGTGCAGGGGACATAAACTAATGCTCTGTTTATTTGACTCAACTACAATTCAATGGATACATAACTCCATATGACATGTAGGATTGAACATCCCACATCCCCCAAGGTTTGTACATCCCATGTTTTGTAGGATTGAACATAAATCTGAAGGACATGTAATCCTAGCCGTAAAAGTTCCAAACAAACCTAGGTTATGAATCTTATGACTTACGAGCCCCCCTTGGATGTATGGTCCAATCTGATGCTATAAACCAAACAAACAAACGGGACGTGATGACGCAAAGAAAGAGAATGGTGAATAAACTAAACTAGCAGGTGAGACCTGGTGAGCACGGCAAATGAGATCCAGGTCTTGCTTCTGCAGGAAATCTGTCACCTTGTCGGCACCAAAAGTATAAGAAACTCCCCGGTCATTCATTCCCCAACCTTGAACATCTTTACTTGGATCCGACCAAAGAAGATCACAAAGCAAACCAGATTCTGGTACATCCGTTGGGCGGTGTAAGTTTCTTATCTGATCCAAATTGTGCAGATCAGGAGAAAGTCCCCCATGCATGCAGAGAATCTTTTCATCAATTAGGGCTGCCACAGGTAAGCAGTTAAAACAATCTGTGAAGATTTTCCACAACTTCACATTAAATCTTCTCTTACACTCATCGTAAAACCCATATATACGGTTTATAGATGCACATTCGTGGTTGCCCCTCAGGAGGAAAAAATTTTCTGGATATTTTACTTTGTATGCTAGGAGAAGGCATATTGTCTCGAGGCTTTGCTTGCCCCTGTCCACATAGTCCCCCAAGAATAAGTAATTGGCCTTGGGAGGTAAACCACCGTACTCGAACAGCCTAAGAAGATCAGAATATTGGCCATGAATGTCACCTGTGTCATTACAGAGAACAATGTCAAACTTATTCACTATTCATAGAACAAACTCAAATTACTAGTAAAAAAATATGACGCATTGTAGTGTTAGTTTGTAAGCCATAACTCATCAGCAGACAACATCAAAAGCACATTCATTGCCACCAAGGGAAAACGAAATGACTACAAGGGATTGCTCTGTAATGGTCATAATGATAGTTAAAGAAGCTAGTTGATCTTTGTGCCCATTCTTGAAAATTTTCTCCTTGCAACCTAATATTTGTGATCAAATTGATGAACCCCATATTTTCCCCTGTGAAGGATATGGAAAGCATTTGTGCCTGTTAAGGATCCTCGTCTGTTACTGTCCCGGACGGTCCACATTTTTCCCACAACATAACATACTCTTACCGGTAAGAGTCTACTTGTGGGATCCACACTTGTGAGACGCCCCCATCAACTGTCCCGGACGTTACGGTAGAGGATCAATTTCCTGGAGTTAACATATTTATGTGGTCCTTGATTCAAGGTAGCGTCATAACTAATGACAACTAATCCAAAAAGGAGACCTAAACGCAATCTTTGTCCTCAACGGTGTATCGCGTGCAAGATGAATGAGGAATCATCCAATGACTCATGTTTTCATTTTTTGGCTTTGGTTTTCTTGAAAGAACTCAAATTACCCAAGAATGAATACGTAAAGGAACTCCAAACAAACTTCTATATAAATAAAAAAAAATTAAATTGAAAAAAACAAACCAGTGGCTACAAAGTACAACTAAATAATTACCCTTTTTAGCTTTTTTTAGGTGCAATAATACAAACTAAAAAGCAAAATCTTTCCAAAAGAAAAAGTGAGTTACACTAATTCAATTCATAAAGGCCACCAACGGAGCAAATTGAACAAAACCCAAACCACTAATAATCAACTAACACAACATGAACAACAAAGTGCCTGCCTTCGACCGAAAAAGAAGAAGAAGAAGAAGAACAATTTAAATACCACAAATCTTGATGGGTGCTTCAAGTTCCAACAGATTGGGCTGCGCCAAGAAAATCTCCTTGGAAAACACACACAGCTGAATGATCTCCGACTCCGACAGCTGCACCTGTTTCCCCGGCCGCCCTCTCACTTCAAGAAGCCGATTGATTACGTCGTCAAGGAGAGAGGGATCCATTTCTTGCGGTATATATGTATGTCGAATGTAAACAGCAGAGGCTCAGCACGAAGTCAATCTATAGGAATATGTTTTGAGTGTGTATGGCGTCTTGGATATGGGTGTCGTTTGGATTGCTCGAAACATTTCTTGGGGATTCAGAAGCCAGAAGGTGGAAATTCGGAATTTTCGAGAGCGATCGAGAAAAATTGAAGAGAGAGAGGGGGGTGGTGACCTAGGAGGTGGAGAGTTTAGCTGCACTTTGCACCTTGTGGTTTTGTTAATGGCACTTTGACCTAATAGCCTTGTTGCAATTTCCAACCTACTGACCATAGCCATAATTTGCAAAATCAACTTAGAGGGTGTTTTCGGCAATGAAAAATTTATAGATTTTTATTTGTGGTTGAGAAGTTATTAAATGTGTCGAGTAATAAATAAGTTGTTGATGGATTTGTGAGTAGAGTTACTGTAGCAAAAAATTTTTTTTTGTTGATAACTTTTTTGTTAGTGGAAGTAATATGGTAAAATGCGTTTTTAGTATTTTTGATTAGTGGCGTCGGCAAAAATTTCTATCTTAAAAATGTGACTTTCAGTCCATTTAGTTGTACCCTTTGCCTTATGAAGGAAGGTTTAGAGTTTAACTTTATGGAGAGACATTGAACCCCATTTGGTTGTTAATCACACTAATTTCTTGACAACCTCCAACACTCCAACAGATTGGGAAAAAAATGTTTCCTATCTTAGAAATCCCCTTAACAGTGCCTCGACGTCCTTGTTCAGCACATTTATGTGCATCTCAGTGAGACGCAGGACTCATTTCAATCGAGTGGTGCTACTTGTACAGAAATCTGTATCAGTGAGTACAAGTGACTTTTTGGGCCTCTTTTGGGTCTTAAAAAAACGATCAGAACCACTCATTTTATTTAGAATATCTTATTTATGATTCTTACAAAAAATAAGTTCAATCCGATATCGGAAAGGGCATTTACAAAACATCCAACTTTGTCACAGAATTAACGCCTAAATTCTAAAGCAAAGATAGATATTTCGTAAACGTCCTTACCGGTATCGGATTGAGCTCATTTTTTACAATGACCATAAACAAAGTTATTTAAACAAAATGTGACCCAAAACATGCCTAAAAAAGCGTTTGTACGCACTGGTACAGATTTATGTCTTACCAGTATCATTTCTAATTTCAATCGGAGAAGAAAATGGCTCTCATGCGCTGTCCAATCGTGGCGCGTGTACGGAGAGTTATCTCCATTATCTGCGTCTGTTTCACGCTTTGTCCAGGGGTAGAAGAAGAATAATTGGTTCTCTCTTTTTTCTGAAGCATCTGGCCTAAACGGACCATAAGCCTTCCCCCGTTTGGACATTGACGTGGGATAACGGCGAAGGCAATTGAAGAAAGGATGATGCTATGGTGTCCCCGGTCATTTTGGGGACACCGTAATTTTTGGCATAACAAAACCCTTACAAGCATAACAAAAATCATTAGAAGTATAATAGAACCATAACATGGCATAACCAAGGCATAACCAAAAATCAATCAAAGCATAACCAAAAATCAACCAAGGCATAACCAACCAAGTTATGCCTTGTTATGGTTTTGGTTATACTTATAATGGTTTTGGTTATGCTTGTAATGAATTTGGTTATACTTATAATGGTTTTGTTATGCCAAAAGTTACGGTGTCCCCAAAATGACCGGGGACACCGAAGTCATTCCCTTGAAGAAATGTTGTGAACTTCGGAGGTTTAATTGATGGATGATGCTATAGTGTCTCCGGTCATTTTAGAGACACCGTAATTTTTGGCATAACAGAACCCTTACAAGCATAACAAAAATCATTACAAGTATAATGGAACCATAACATGGCATAACCAAGGCATAACCAAAAACCAATTAAGGCATAACCAAAAATCAACCAAGGCATAACCAACCAAGTTATGCCTTGCTATGGTTTTGGTTATACTTATAATGGTTTTGGTTATGCTTGTAATGAATTTGGTTATGCTTATAATGGTTTTGTTATGCCAAAAGTTACGGTGTCCCCAAAATGACCGGGGACACCGAAGTCATTCCCTTAATGGATATTACCTGAAGTTTGAAGGCCTATGACACATTGCGGTGTAAGTTGAGAGGTTTTTTTTGAATTTTTTCCTTATTATAATGTTAAGTATAAAGATCTCTGCAATACAGTAATAAGATTCCGTTTCAGAACACATTCTTAAAAAATAAGTATTTATTTCACATTTTTAAACTCAAAAATAATGTAAATAAAAAATAAATTTTCTATTTTTTTCACCTTATAAAAGATCTTAATAAAATCTATCAAACAAGATCCATATTACTAGAAAAATTATTTGCGTAAACACATTATATTTTAGCTTGAAATTGCCTTTTTTAAAAATAAGTTCTTAAATCGAGTTCTAGAACGGGGCCTAAGTATACCATATAACCAATCTATCAGGAGGCTCCATTATTGTAAACTTTTTTTTGTTTGTTTTGTTTTGTGTGTTGTGTTTGTTTTTTCTGAATTTTCATTAGATTCGTGTCTTTATTTTTGACTTAATTATTTGTCTCAATGAGAGAAGTCTAAAAAGTATAAAACTATGACGGAAAGCAAAAAAAAATACTAATTAAAGACGAAAAAAATATTAAACAATTATTTTATTTGTCTAAAGTGCCGTCTCATTTGAATATTTTCAATATCGGTCCATATTTTTATAATTTTTCGATTCATCTTGCCGAGACGAACGACTTACTCCAAAAGTACGACAAAAAGCTAAACAAAAAAATTGTGAAAAGTAAAAAAAGTATCGAAATGAGTTTCAAATTTATAAATTAACAAGAACGCAGTAAATCATGTTATCGAACTTTAATACTAGTTAAAAAAGAAGAAGAAGAAGAAGCAGGATTTCTTTGAAATTGGAAGTGAGAGCGATCACCCTTGTCCATCCATCTCTCAAGTCTCAACCCACCTTGGATTCTGCATAAAATTTCACGGCAATCTAATTTGAGTTTCATTAGAGCATCCGCACCAGACTCTTTACATTTTGGACCAATTTACACCTCAAAAAGTCACTTTATTACTTTAGCTATCTACTTTTAAAATAACTACTACTCTTTACTCTCACTCACCTTTCAATAAATAATCAAAATCACCTCAATTAAATACTCTATTTAACTCTTCCTTCTGATAAAAAAAAAAAACAACACTTTCCCAGTCTCCCTTGCCTCTGACAAGCGCTGGTACAAGAGAGAGAGAGAGAGAGAGAGAGAGAGAGAGAGAGAGAGAGAGAGAGAGAGAGAGAGAGAGAGAGAGAGAGAGGCGCTGGTACAAGATAGAGAGAGAGAGAGAGAGAGAGAGAGAGAGAGAAACAATATAAAAATCAGTGGCAAGTGAACAGTAGCTTGTTTTTATAGACGAGCTACTGTAGCAAAACTAAATTTCTTCAAAATAGAGAGGAAGAAAGAGAGGCTGATAAAGGGGGGTTTTGGATGTTTTTCTTATTTTGGCTCTTTAATTTAGTTTAAAGAGGAGAGTAAAGAAGTAGATGTGGATGCCCTTATGGGCATTTCCCAGCTATTGAAAGGATCGTTTAGGGAAGAAATCATCGATCTCATGGACTTCTTCTTTTCTACTTGACACTTTGACTTGGATTCTCCCTCGTCCAAGTTTTAAACCGGACAGTCTCTCTTAGTGGTTCGGATTGGCTCTCACCGGCAAGAACATATTTGAGCAAATACAAAGCATTAATCGTACCAATGATCCAAAATTGAATAGTCTCGTTTTGAGTCTAAATAAAAAACCGGAGAGGAATATTTTTAACTTCGAACGTCAAAGTACCAAGTGTGAAGTGTTGACCATACAAGACTTCAGGGCTGGGTAAAGGCTGTACGTTACGTACCAGCTCATTCGCGGCATCCCTTTCCAAATTGGTAACACGAATGTGAACTACTATGTAGTAAAGGGCACGAGCTTTAGGAGTTGTACCTCAAAGGGAATTTAGTACCCGAGGCTTCTTCTTGGAATCGCTATGCGCGAACAAGTTTAGAGCCATGGCGAAAGATTGGAATACCAGTTCATATGTCCACTCTTTCGGCACCAGGTGCTCGTGTTGAGATTCTGTCATGGCGCCGTCATCACCATCGCCTTACAACTTGTGATTGACTCGATTGGAACTTTTTTTTTTTTTTTTTTTGTCTCTAGGAATTGGAATTTTTTTTTTTTTGACAAAAGAAGAACTTCATAGATAAAAGAGTCAATACATCCCATAGTTCAATACAACCCAAAGCACAAGGCTCAAAGAAACAAAATAAAAGAATACAACAAGCATATCAAAGTTGCAAACTTCCAAAGCAAAAAAAAAAATAACGATAGATATCTCATCCAGTGTCAAATGGATAAGAAGTGTCCACTTCTGAATGGATTCTAGAAGATGCCGCAAACTTGGCCAAAAGATATGCTTGATGTAATCTGCTATGGGCACATAGAGATAAGCTGCAGAAATGAACAGACTGCACAAGGAAGCAGATGGAAAAATTAACTTACCTTTGTGGCGAGGGGAAGCGAGAACAAAGATATTTGTGGCGGCTAGGGTTCAGAGAGAGAGAGGGTGTGTGTAGGTGTTTTATGAAAAGTTAAGTTATAAGATTTAAATAGTGGATTGTGATTTTGACACTCCAAAAATTGATGGAGGGGCTCCAAAACTGCACTATATTGATACACAAACAACGTCATTTTGGAGTCCCTCCATCAATTTTTGAAGTGCTAAAATCAATTTCCTAAATAGTTATCCCAAGAGAATCTTAATTATATACCGTACTTGTTGCTTGTTAGTATACCATTTTGTGTAATTTGTACTAGTTCTCTAGTCCTCGATTAATAATCTCTCGCGCTCAATTGAGTTTTAGGAAAAGGTGAGAGTTCAAATTCCTCGTGCTTAGTTAGTAGTATCGTCCTCCGTTTCTATCCCATCGATTTTCCGAATTCAATAAATAAGACGAACAACAACATTAAACAAGTTTTATTTTATGTGCATACTGATGTTTGCTCATGTCTACGGCACTATGCACCCTAGTAGTGCCGTAGGCACGGGCATTTTTGTAATATATTTGTAAGAGTGTGGGTGTTTAGAGAGTTGGAGAGCACACATCAGCCTTTAGATTAAATGAATTTCAGCCCTTGAATCAACTTGATCAACTTGTGTTTGTGTTTGTGTTTGTGTGGTTCCCACACCCTTATATTTTATTAGACAGATGACGAAAATTTGAAAACAGGTTTTCGTTATTACGGTTGCATGGTATACCAACTATGATAATAATGTGTAATTTAGTTCGGTCATGTTATCCATCTCCTTTGTCGTCCAAATTTAATTCAGGAAAGGGAACCATCCATCTAATCTGAATACACGGGGTGATTTGACATTTTAATTAAGCCAAAAAAAATTTTTACCCTTATTCAAAAAAAAAAATCGTATTTGTTTTTTTTGTCAATTTTATGTCGAAAATTGGTTCTCTCTCTTTCTCATTACGTACCGATTACTCTCACAGTGCTAATATCTATGGTTTTTGTACAGATCAAGAAGAGAAGGCCTGTACCTTGTGAAAAGGAGGAATTTTTCAGTGCCGACGTGACATCCGTTCGGCGCACCCGAGCCGTCCGATGCATTTTTAAATTGCTCGGATTAAAACACACTCTCTCCTTTCATCCTAATAGTTTCTCTCTCCTCTTTTCTCTCCAAATATGAGCAGTCCATACACGTAATGGACGGCTCGGATGGCCAAGCGGGTACCATGTGATACCCGCTCGGCACTGAAAAAATTTTCTGTGAAAAGACAACACCAGGAAGAAAGTATGAAGGACATTCTGAATTTTTGTAACACTTGTGGCATCCAGCATGCAAGCACAAAATCATTTCTTGAACATCTCAAAAAGGGCCCAATAGTGGAGCCACCATAGGTCTATTGGGGCACGGGTTCCCATTGCAATTTTTTTTAATTGGTAATTTTGGATTTTATTTTAATCAAATAATATTATTTTTATATAATTGAGTCAACTAGCTAACACAATTACGTGTATATCAAGAGATTTTGTCAATAACTAAAAATGGGTGAACATTATCTATTTTATTTAAAATTCATACTAGGTCTCACTTCAATAGTCAAAGTCATTTTTAACATTTTAATAGTTTATTAAAAACATACTATCTCAATTATATACTCCTAAGTGTTTAATCAAACTATCTAATTTTTTGTTCTAAGACCATGTTATTCAATATAATACTTATTAAAAAATGAGAATGGACTACTGTATATTTTTCTTCTAGAATGTTCAACAAGAATGTAAAAAACTCTATTATATGTTAGACTTGTGTGAAGAGCTCTGAAATATTCTAGAGATGTAGAAAAAAATATTTTTTAAGAGAATTAACTCTGAAAGGAGAATGTGGAATGTTATATGAAAATAATCTTAACCATTCATTAAAGAGGTGGGTGACTATAAAAAGAAAGTGTGCATTTGTATAAACTATTATACTAGTATTCGCCTACCTAATATTAATTGGGAGAATTTGCACCTACTTCGAATTTGTATAAACTATTGTACTAGTATTCGCCCACCTAATATTATTAGTTGGATAACTGGACATTCATTGTGGGGAACATTCATTGTGGAATGTGAGGGAGATTCGATCCTCTCTTTTTTTTGAACTGAAAAAGTTTGTTTATTCTATTTGTGGGATGATTTAGCTTAGGGCTTTTAGCTTAGGGCTGTTAGCCAAGACTAGAAAATCAATCGAAACTGGAAAAATCGGACCAGATCGAATTTTTTAAACCGGTCAAATAATTTTGATCCGGTTCCGGTTTATAAAATTTTATAAATCAGAAAAATAATTTCGATCAGGTTTATGTGTTTTAAAGACCGATCGAAACAGAACCGATTATATATATGTAATATATACATATCTATATATATATTTATATATAAAGGAAGGGAATCGAACCCTGGAAAGCTAGAAGGATCTTCCCTCTCTTTCCCACTAGGCTACCCACCTTTTTGTTGTATATTGGTCTAATAAAAATATTTATTCTATAAAATCAATAAGATATTTAAATAAACTGTTTTTTTGGGTTTAATTATATTTTTATGGGGTTTTTTTATGTATTGGGCTCAAAATTGATCCTTTTTTGTTGGGTCCAAAAAAATGGTTGAATTATGGGTTTTTGGTTGATATTTTGTGGGTTGAATTGTGGATTTTTTGATGTGTTGAGCCCAAAATATGGCCCATAAATGAAAATAAGATAAACTGGATAAACCAGACCTAAACCGGTTGAGCCAGTCGAAACCGGACCGTATTATCTCAACCGATTCCGGTTTCTAAGATAACCGCCGGTTTCGACCGAAAAATATGCCAAAACCGGTCGAAACCGAACCGATATCACCCCTAATTTAGCTTATACTGGAAATCATTTTGATTAACTTAATCATTTTTGTAAAAATCACCAAGTAATGGCACTGAAAATCGGGGCAATACAGATTCGGCGGACTAGCGAACCGGTGCGTACCGTACCCCTACTAATATTCAAACGAAGTATTTTCCTTTTCAATCATCGGTCTGTTTGTTTATCCTCTGTGTCACTAATAGTCCCTTTCGATGGTGAGAAATGGTGAGATATGAAAGGGGAGTCATTTCTCAACCATTTTTTGTGAGATTGGGTGAGAAAGGAGAGAAGCCAATCAAAATATTTTATTTTTTATTGTTCTCTCAATTTTTCACCAAAATAGTCAATCCAAATGAATGATTTGGCTAGAAATCAGAACCCTTTTTTTCTTTTCTCTTGAAATCACTCCTTCCAAAGGGGTTGTAAAGGCTCTCTATTCAAAGACATTGAAGATTGACTTCATGCATACCCTAGAGAGGAAGTATCCCACTAGTCTTGTCAAGGTAATCAAGGTGTACCAAGAATACTGCAAGGATGAATTAGAGAAGAAAGGGGGGAACAAGGCTATAAATGAAAGGCTCACTATCTGGGGTGTCGGGGGAACAGGGTGGTTCCCAGAAAAGCTGGATGGGAAGGTTTCTACAATCCCTCAAAGGTGAGAGATTGGTGCTCCCAAACGACGCAAATGACAGAAAGATTAAGTTGGTTTCCGCTTCCAAGAAAAGGAAGCTTGAAGCCCCAAAGGCCAAGTCCGAGAAGCAGATGCTCTTCTGGCACAAGTAAAGGAAGATTGAAGCCCGGCCCCCCATGATCCAACGGCTAATTCAAAAGTTGATAGAACATTTGGTTCGGATAGTTTTTAGTAAGTTAAAAACCTTCCCCAGTTTGAAGATAGTTTTAGTTGTTCATCAAGACTATAGTGTTGCAAAAAATATTTGGCTCATGTTTGATTAATAATATTCTCGTAAATAGAATTTGCTTTTGTGATGTAAGAAATTTTTAACAGTTGATAAAACATGAACTTGGTTGTCATTTTACTAAGATAGGAGTAGGTGGCAGCGAACTGTCTTAGATATATCCTTGTTATTGACACTTTTGATTCTGAGCTATGTGGCCTAAATAAATTGAATTGGTAATGGGATTCTTCAAATCTTATTTCAATTGAGTCGAATGGTTCACCTCAGGCACCATGGATGTGAAAGTTGGGTTTTTTAGTTCTTTTAGTTTTTGCCCCTCCCAGGGCCGGCCCAAGATATATGGGTGCCCAAGACTTGTTTCAAAAATGGTGTCCTAAGTACTTGACAATTTTTGTAGGAAAAAAAATAAATAGTCAGAGAAAACCAAAACTATAGTATTAAATCCCCTTGATTAATACATATATATATATATATACACACTTCAAAATTTGAAATTCCCCTTCAAAATTTTTAATTCCGATACTTACTACCCACGTGTTACTTTCCCGTTCAACCACTCTGTGAGCAAGTGGAACAAGTGGAGTAGAGGGCTTTATAAGTAAACACTTTGTCAATTGAGCATTTGCTCTGTCGATGTTGGACAAACAAGTTGCAAAACAAAGCCTCACACCTATAATCTCATATCGCTAGTTGAAGGAAACAATGAAGGCAAAGAATCTTTTATAAGTAGAATGTCTTACTGTCTCAGTACCAATGTTCTAGAGACTAACCCTTACTTTTGAAACTTGGACCAAACCTTTCCTAAAAAGAGTCTTACCCAACCCAAATACTAAAAAAAATTGAGGTGCCCCAAAAATTGGACATTTTGGAGATGCCCAAGGCCCAGGCCTTGTGCCTAGGCCAGCTCTGGCCCCTCCTCACCATGGATGTTTTTGTTAGGCTATTCTGAGAAACTCAGAGAGCATATTAAACCAAGCTTGTCACATCTTACTCATCAGCTTGTAGGATTAATATGCATGCATTGCAGAGAGCCATTTGACATTGTAGGTCGATCACTAAATGGTTGCTTTTCTCAACTATAATACACAAGGCCTCGAACAGCCTGTTTCCTTGAATGTTCTATCCTATTTGTCATTGTGGGTGATATTTGTGAAAATAAGTATGCTTCCCTCGTTTAATGGTTTTCCTTTGATGGTGTGAATTAATAATGTGACACATACAAAAGTTGATATATAGGGCTTTGATCGGATACTTGGATTGTGTATTCGCCGATGCAGGAGGCTATTTGTCTCATTGATGAGATAGAGAGAGAGAGAGAGGGAGGGAGGGAGGGAGGGAGGGAGGGAGAGGGAGGTAGGTAGGTTTTGGGGAGATGAGTATTTGGCTTGGGGCTAGCTGGCCGGAGAAGGAAGAGGGTGAATTTGAAGGGATAAATTTTGTATGGAGGAAAAATAGAGGAAGGTGAGTACTGAGGGCAGGGAGAAATGAAATCCAGGTTACTGACAAGTTTATGAAATCTACGGGATTCTCATTTCTCTCGCACCTTAAATTTTGAATCTGATGAGAGAGAGAGAGAGAGAGACATAAGTGACGGACGTTGAATCTCTAATTGGTTTTTTTGGGACTATTTATTGATAGTTCAACTGTGAAAGTAGTATTAAAAACAGTGGACTACTAACAGAAAGGGAATATCATAAATTAATATACGTAAGGCTTGTTTGATTTGCCAATAAGAGAGGGGGATTAAGGAAGGCTTTTGGGAATATATGGTCCTGTATATGTTGCGCGAGGTATAAAGTTGACATGCAGAGAGAGGGTTAGAGAGGGGGGATTAGTGCTTTATTTGGATTGCTTTTTTTAAAAATTCAACTCAAAAAACACTCATTACTCCTACTTTCAATCATTATTCATCTATATTTTCAATCATTATTCTCATTTATCTCTTTATCTCCCTCCAATCATTACATTTACTTCCAATCATTACTTTCATTTCTCTCATCATTCACAACCCTACAAAATTTCTCAAAAACTCATCCAAACACAGCATAAGACTTTTGAGAATATATGGTCATGGATATGTTGCGTGAGGTATAAAGTTGACATGAGAGAGAGAGAGAGTGTGTGTGTGTGTGTTTAAAGAGAATAATTATTTACACCGCTAGTGTAAATATTTGTTTTCGTCAAATCAATTGCATTGCGACATGTATCAAAACAGTAGTTTCAATTAATAAAATGTGGTCACGTGACGCAATGCAATTGATTTGGAGGGAACAAATATTTACACCGGCAGTGTAAATAATTTATTCTTGAGTTTAAAACCTTGGAAATTTTATATCCATCTCAAAGCCAAATGGCAATGATTGGAGATGTCTTAAATATTATTAAGTGATCACTCATTTCACTCTCAAATAATATAGGATTCATTTCCTTAACAGGATGCATGGACCCCGACAAATGGTTCTATGGTATTACGGACAGTGGTACGTTGATCCCTGATCATGGTCATGCGCTTGGCACATTGAAAAATATGAAAAATGAAAAAATGCACCAAAATAAAACTGAATCTTTTGATGTCACAATCGTACTGTTAGGACTGAAACAGGAATATTCGACGGTCCAAAACATACGTTAATTTGATCTTAATTAATTAAATTTGAACCTAATTCTCTTCTTTCTTTCTTTTTTGGATAAGAACCTTTTCTTCTTTAAAGACTAATAATTTGCATGTGAATCTTCAAGGAAATAGGAGCTAATGGCTAATCAACGTTCTTATTCTTCCCCTACATATTCCAAAGAGAATAAATTCTTTACACCGTCGGTGTAAGACGGTGTAAACATTTGTTTTCTCTAAATTAATTGTATTGCGTCACGTCGCTATATTCTATTAATTGGGACCACTGTTTTGCAACGTAACGAGATGTAATTGATTTGGAGGAAACAAATATTTACACCAGCGACGTAAAGAATTTATTCTCTACTCGACAAGATACTCCCTCCGTCCCTATATAATTATCCACTACAATTTTATATGCATTTTCAACGGCTTATATCTCTCAATGTATATTATGTTTAATATTTTTGAAATCACTGTCTTATAAAAAAATTGAGATCTATCAAACAATATCCATATTACATATTTTTAGCAATATACATTGAGAAATATAAGCCGTTAGAAATACACGTAAAATCGTAGTAAACAATTAAATAGAGACGGAGGGAGTATTATCTTTCTACAAACCATTAAGACCATATCTCACATGGATGCACTAGCTAGACTAGTGGTCAAGAAAACGAAGAAATTGTGTTAACTTGATTTGTTTGCGTTGAATAAACATATATAAGAGACCCATATAAGAATTCATGAGATTTCAATCATTTCCACATCATGAGAGAGAGAGAGAGAGAGAGAGAGAGAGAGAGAGAGAGAGAGAGAGGGGCCAAGAAACAATGTGCCAAGAAACAATGTGCGTAACCCTAAAGTACGTAGATTTGATCACGACCAAGTACCAACACCAGTGCCACTACTCTCAGACAAACCCAAAAGTTCCTCCAAATAATCAGCGCCCAAGTCCTCTAACACCACAAAATTTTCCAACCCTAACCGATTCTCTCTCTTCACAGTATCTTTCTTCTTCCCTTTCCCTCCTTTCCTCTTCATGTAGTGTCTCTTCTTCAGGGCCAAAACCGGCGAACACCCTTCCTGAAAGCCACACTTCATCTCCCTGAGGGACTCGTAAGCCACCTCCGCCGGAAAGTTGAGCACCGCGCTGGAACCGCGCATCGCAAATGCCGCTTGGTCGTACGCCAGGGCCGCCTCCTCGGCGGTATCGAACGTCCCCAGCCACACCCTGACTCCGTTCCTCGTCGAGTCTCTTATCTCTGCCGCGTATTTTCCCCACGGACGCTTCCGGACGCCTCTGTACGTAACCTCCTTTGCGGAATCTCCCTGCGCTTCTTCCGAGCATACTTCCTCCTCCCTGCCTCGAGCTGGACTCGAGGAGCTGGAGGAGGTTCCCTTCAACGAGTCCGTCTGACCGTACTGATTCAGTAACTGGTCTATTTCTGCATCTGCCAGGACTCCGAAGAGAAGCATTTCTTCGGAGTCGTTCTCGTCGAACGGAAGGGGTTCATTGTTGAATTCAATTACTTTACATCCCACAACGGATTCCTGTGAAGTGAAGGAAGAAGTTTGGGGTGAGAATTGAGGATATGGGTAGGGAAAGAAATTAGAAGAATCCATGAACGAGTTGAAGGAAGTTTTCAAAGATTGAATTAAGCTTTTAATTTTCTCTAATATAATCGGTCTTTGGTGATGTGACAAATAGTAGTATAAGCCTATCCTTTATATAGCCGCA
The DNA here is from genome assembly GCA_014282245.1 of Rhododendron simsii. Taxonomy (NCBI): domain Eukaryota; kingdom Viridiplantae; phylum Streptophyta; class Magnoliopsida; order Ericales; family Ericaceae; genus Rhododendron; species Rhododendron simsii. Next base: position 26,638,120 of record CM024961.1, read on the forward strand.
CGAGGGGGTTTCCACTGTACTCTAAAAGGTGATCATCGATGAGCTGCTAATTTAAGCATAAATAATTAAGTTCACATTTGTGTACCAAACAATAATATAAAAACACTGATTAAAATAACATGATAAGGGGTGGATCTTGGAGATATACATGCATGAACATTTTGTGGGGCCTATAATAGGGGATATTTCATTCTAGAAAAAATACTATATAATAGGGTTCATAGGTGCACGTGAGTCAAAGGACTCCTTTTGGTATGGCGGCCAGGTCTGATATAAATAAATTTAAAACAAAAATGAGAGTGACGTGGGCTTTGATGATTTCAATTTTAGTGGAGGATTAGTGGGGAAGTTGGTCAGTTACTTAATTCACATGGGATTCAGAAATTGTCTATAGTCTTGAATCTTAAATGCTTCTGACGAAACTCGAATTTTGACATTCCTAGTTATTAACAGGAGAGATAACTGCTGGGCGACAAGCCCTTTCAATGACTTTAATTGGGTCATGTTGGGTCATGTTGGATTTTTTTTTTATTGAGATTATCTGGGTCGTTGGAATTATTAATTATGATGGAGCCTATTTTTATAAATTGGTAAATTTGATTTCATAGGGTCCACAGTGTCCACATGGCTTTTGTTATGGTAGTGGCTTGGTCACTAGATTAAACTGGGTCAATGAGTGGAAATTCCCTTAAAGCCACAATTGTTTTTGACTGATCCCACAGATTATAATAACTTATTCAAAGACCCATGATCAACAACTGCATGCCCCATTTCACTTCAAAGGCCCCCGTGGCATTAATCTTTTTCGTACGTTGTCAATGAAATATTACTTTCATTGCCGTTCGGGAAAAAAAAATTTAAAAAAATACTCCATTGTTGTACATTATTATCATCATAAGCTTGAAAACTGGAAGTTGAGAAGAACGGTGAAATGAATAATTGTACATTTGACGTTCCATGGAAGAGGAAAGGGAGGGCTATCATTTTTTATGATGGAAACTTTTGAGGTGCTCGTTTGTTTGTTCGGAGATAAACAAAACGGAAGGAATGCTGAAACTATTGCTTGACCTATCTTGTGGCATTTTCGTATGTAGTATCATTTACTTGAAAACTGGATGTCGAAAATAATGTTGAAAATGCAAATGGTAAATTAGATGTCCATGGAAGAGGAAGCACTACAAGAAAATTGTTCTATAGCAACGGTCGAAAGCGCGCGTTGCCAAAAAATGAAAAAACCGTTGGTAAAGACCCATTTAGTCTATACCAACGGTTTTAGAACCGTTGGCCAAACCGTTGCAATATATCCGTTGCTGTAGGGTTATAGCAACGGTTTTATCGAGCGTTGGTACAGAGCCACTGTGTGACGTAAGCCACCACGTGGCACTGACACGTGTCACACGAGCTGACGTGGCGCCCGCGTGGCACCCACGTGGAGATGACGTGGCGCCCGCGTGGCTGGGAAATATTCTTTGCACCTGCTGGGAGTCGAACACCTGACCTCCTGTCTTCGCGCGCGCGCGCGAACCAACTGAGCTAGCCCATGACTTGTGAGAAATAATACACCTTTTAATATTTATACTATACTAGCCGGATTTTTTTTATCCTTTTTTAAATTTTCGGTTTATACTATGCAAATACTTACTAGTTTCATTTTTTTTTTCGATTCGAAGCATCTATTTTTTAAAAAATAGTTCTATTATTCACTCATCATCAATTAAATTGACATGCACCAGGTTCCAAAAAAAACAAAAAAACCCTCTCTGTTTTCCTTTTTTTTTCAATATTAATTTTGCCGTTTCTAAATTTTTGTTAGATTCACATAAATTTTTTTGATTGGTTAATCATTACTATGAGATGAGTCTAAAAAATTTTAAAAATGTAATTAAAAGCATAAAAAATCAATATAGGTGAAAAAATATCAAACAACTAACATTTGTTATCTTTAGTGTCATCTTATATGATTTTTTTTTTCAATTTCAGTCCACAATTTTATCTTTTTTTTATTCTTATTAAGATGAATGATTAATCCCAAAATGAATGATTAGTTTCAAAAATTACCACAAAATGCTAAAAAAATACGTTAAAAGCATAAAAAATCAATATGGGTGAAAAAATATCAAACAACTAACATTTTTTGTATTAATGTCATCTTATATGATTTTTTTTTTCAATTTCAGTCCACAATTTTATACTTTTTTTTATTGTTATTAAGATGAATGATTAGTTTCAAAAATTACCACAAAATGCTAAAAAAATACGTTAAATAAACAATATCGGAAAAAATATCGCAATAAAAATTTAGGAAAAATAGCCATAACAAAAGCAACGGTTAATGAAAACCGTTGCTAGAGTCCAGTTTATAGTAACGGTTATTGAAAACCGTTGCTATAGGCTAGTTTATAATAACGGTTATTGAAAACCATTGCTATAGTGTTGTAATCTAGCAACGGTCACATAAAAACCGTTGCTATAGTCCTGTTTCTAGTAACGTTTTAAAAACCGTTACTATAGACCCATCTATACCAACGGTTTTTGCAACCGTTGCTAAAAAACCGTTGGGAGATCTAGATTTTCTTGTAGTGAAGGTGGAAGAGTAAGAGAGATCTACGATATTTTGACGACATGACAACTTTTGTTTTTTTTTTTTTTCTCGTTACTGAAAACCCCACCCCGCCCCCCGCCCCCCCCATAAAACCATATAAAGAGTAAAAAAATCCTTCTTGTATGAAAGAATCTTTTTTTTTGCTCGGCAAAAGAAATTTTTATAAATCTTGTATGACAGAATCTTCTTGAGGGGGAAAAAAATGAGCCAAAACCAAAAACTGTTTAACTTTGATAAAATTTTAATTGTGTCATGATCCAATTGACCAATTGTCCTTAATATTAATCCAAAATAACGAATTCTATAATTAATTGCTACAGGAATATTGCATGTATCTGTTAGTACTCTTGTATCCATGCACGTAAAAGTGATTAAAAATAAAAAAACCAATTGAATTAAGCAGGTGTTTCACAATTCACCTGAGACCCGAAAGGTAAAATTTTAAGGATAGAGAAAAAACCAACATTAAGGCCTCGTTCCAGAACACCTTCTTCAAAAAATAAATACTTGTCTCACATTTTCAAACTTAAAAACAATGTAAATGAAAAATAATTTTTCAATTTTTTTGCACCGTATAAAAGATCTCAATGAGATCTATTAAACAACATTCATATTGATAGGAAAATTATTTGCTTAATTAAGCACATAATTTTTGAGCTTGAAATTATCTTCTTAAAAAATAAGTACTTATTTTCCTTTTGAGAACAGGGCCTAATTCTTTGTCAAAAAAGGGCTTCTGTTATTATCCTAAATGCCGTACTTAGTTAGGTACAAAACCATAAAAAAAACAGTTTGTTTTTTAGCTCAATTAGTAGCCCTCGTGTCAGTTAACATTCAAAGAATCAAACTAATCATCCTTAATTAAGCCATGCATTCTAGTAGTTGTTGTCTATTTAACTTGTTATTCTGTGGGGAAAACCAAATTTTAAAAATCCACAAATTCACCAAAAAGAAAACAGAGTTGTCGTTAGTGAAGTTGGGGTGGGGACCAGTGAATTAAACCTCACTCTGAAATCTGTTGTTCTGAAATATAGTACTCCCTCCGTCCCATAATGTTTGGCACTTTTACTATTCCAGTCTCATGAAAAAATTAACTATATAGTACTTAATTTTTTTCAACTTTTTGGCCTATATTTTAAGTGGTACTCCCTCCGTCCCAATTTACTTGTCCCAATTCTATTCTAACCGGATAAAAAAACTAGTTATATCTTTAAATTAGTAATAAATTTTATATCCAATATGGATCTTGTTTGATAGATATCGATTTATTCTATAATACAATGTTTTCAAAATCACCTAAAACATTATAAATTACAAGATATAATCAATTGAAAAGTGACACGAACTCCAAAAAGTGACAATTAAATTGGGACGGAGGGAGTACTTAATTTGTTAAGCAATGTAAAATGTGGTTATCAAACCTACTGAATCACTTATTACATAATTGATTCAGTATTAAGTGCTGAATTTAGGTTATCAAACAAGCCCGCACACAACTTCAAAACACAACTCCGTTCTAAACCATGTTCGATATAAATGGGTTCATATGCATCGGACAATTCTGGACACAGTTGTATTTTCTTAACTTAAGATATAACAAGAGGGGGACACAAGTAAACTAATTAACCCCAGTTCGCCATGTTTATAGCAGTATCCAGATCTATATGCGTTTGAGTATGAAACTTTTGGATGATGGGTTTTCAAATCTGATTGGAAAATCATGATTCCATGAAGCACCACCATTCGAAGGGTGTTGCAACCTTGGGAGCGCAATGACATACAAAACATTGCTAACACTGGATAAAAATAAATTTTTCTCGAGTTAAACGTGTTACAAAAACAAAATAGTACTCTATATTAAACAACAGTCGATGAACATAAATTTCGACATGTCCAACGTTCTCAACGGCCGACGGGATCTAAAATAACAATAGTGCTAATCATCAAAGCAGATCCGGGAAGGGCCCGAAAACGACCAAGACAGGACTGCCCAGTAAAGGGACCGGGGAGGATCCCACTCCGTCACGGAATCCCCTCATAAGCAGGCAGTTTTATCCACTACACTGTTGTTGTTTTGAAAAGGCAGTCAACAGCCAATTATTTAAGTGAGATGGCTTGAGTGAAAGAAAGGTTGTGTGTGTGGATTAGGGATGGCAATGGGGACGGGTCGGGGACGGGGGGTACTACCTCCACCCCCTATCCATTACCCCCTGCCTCATTCCCATCCCCGACCCGATCCCCAATGGGGATTTGTTTTTTTTCCTCCATCCCCGACCCGAACGGGGAACGGGGATCCAAAACGGGAAACGGGGATCCAAAACAGGGATTCGGGATTCGGGCACTTGAATTTCTCAATTTCAGCACCTAACAGCATATACTTGCATTTGAAAGCCGAAAGGACTTGGATTGTTTTGTATTTTTTTTTTCTAGGGAAAAGGGCTAAGGAAACAAACTTCTCTGTGAAAATTATTAATCCCCTCCCGCCACATTATCACGGGATGAAAAAATTGATTGTGCCAAAAAGTTAGTTGAAAAAAACAAACGACATGAATGAAAAAGAATGAGATTATGAGAACCCTAAAAAAACATACTACTAAAGAGGTATATATAATATAGTATATATTTATTTATTTTTATATATAAATATGTATATTTCGGGGATTCGGGGACGGGACGGGGCGGGGCGGGTAACGAACGGGGAACGGGGACGGGTAGGGTTCGGGGCGAGGACATACCTATCCCCGACTCCTACCCGATCCCCGAATTTTTTTTAAAAAATTCCCCATACCCTATCCAATCCCCAAACGGGTCCCCGAAGTTTGGGGATTTTCGGGGCGGGGAACGGGGCAGGTTCGAACGGGGCGGCCGAGATTGCCATCCCTAGTGTGGATATTATAGGGCAAGTTGGATGAATGGGGTATATGTGTCTCCTTAGGGGCTAGTGGATGTGATAGGGATATATGTATTGGCTGGTCAATCAGGAATTTATAGTGAATGATTCAATATCATGAGATTCCAGAAGTTCATGAAATTCTAGTCTTCAATCCTCACAAAAAGTTGCAGTCAAAAGTTAAACTACTTTGGGTTATAATAATGTCGAGTGGGAAGCTTTCACATTACCATACATCCTTGTGGTTTACTGAGAAGGGAATGGAGTATTTGAATGTGTACCTTTATCCGTAGTAGTACTATAGATGTGGAGACCAGTACTCCCTTGGGTGCAACGAACCCGGTTATCATGCAAGAAAGTGGCGGATTCAGAAATTCAATTAAGGGACATTTTTTAATGAATAATTTTATTTTAAATGTATTTATACAAGTGAGCACAGTGAGTTTTCAGTCCACATTTCATGGGTTTTATAGATGCATTCGTTTTCTAATTAAAAACCCCTAATTTCGTAATACAATCGACTGGTAAAAAAGCAAAGAGAGATAGCAACGCTGCAACGAAACAGTACGTTTGAATGAGGGCTTGTAGTTTCTGATTGACCCAAAAAAAGAATGAGGGCTTGTCTTCTTTGTTCTTGAACCTTACAGGAGCGATTGGTTCGATAATTTTCACGAAGAAGGTACTGGTGCAATTCTTTGAGTTTTGAGGGATAAATTGAATATGCTATCAGTATACAACGATGCCAGTGTGAGATTTAAAAAGTCAAGACGGGCACAAGACCCGCTTGTCTTCCCGTGGATCCACCCCTGCTCCTACGGTAGGGGCTCCATTGTCCTATTGCCCTTCAGTTTGGTCTTTAGGGCCGTTAGTTTGCTCCTCTATATGATAGACTATATCCCAAACAGTGATGTTAGCTGTACGAGGGATCAAATTCTGAGATCCTGTGGACTACGAGCATGGCTTTGGCAACTTGTTTGGACCCTTTGCTACGGGTCGATTATGAAATTGAAGAGAACGTGGTGCTTTCTTACCTAACCTTGCGGGTTGTGCAATGCATGCGTCAATTTGCTCAAACTAGGTCATTTTCATGCGTCAATATGTGGGTGTTCGTTTATTCGGATAGTCAAATACCTCCCTTAGTGCGATTAGTGTGTTCGCCTGCGACCCTGCAATTCTCTTTCTTCGTTGCTGATTTGCTCAACCATTTATCTTGCGCGTCCCTTGCAGGCTTGTATTGAAATTCGCCGAACATCTTCTATCTCGACAAATATTGGTATGTGTGAATAACCCAGGCAAAAACATAAATATACCGAATTGTGAACAAAACCGCATTCCCAACCTTGCCATTTGCGTGAGATTTTGTATTGACTCATTAAATTTCCTCGAAGATCAGATAACTTCAATTGAACCTAACAGATCTAGCAAATCCTCGAAAGGTCTACAAAAATATGCATAATAACTAGTTCGACATTGCAAGGTAGAAGTTTGATGAGCTAATACTAATTATAAGGCATTACCATTTATTCCGGTCAAGCTACGAATAGCAGAGCTTCTCATTACCTCCCTTCCAACACTTCTTCCTTCACAACAGAATTCATTACCGCATCTCATCACTTCTCCTCCGTTATCTCACCGGAATCTTCGATCACGACCTTTGCCGAAGTCGTCCCGCTATCAGACCCCACCTTCTCCATCTCCTTAACCACGCTATACCCATCCACAACCTTACCGAAAACCACGTGCTTTCCATCAAGCCACGATGTCTTGTCAGTGCATATGAAGAATTGGGACCCATTAGTGTTAGGCCCGGCATTTGCCATCGAAAGAATACCGGGACCCGTATGCCTCAACTTGAAGTTTTCATCAGCGAATTTCTCGCCATAGATCGATTCCCCGCCGGTTCCATTACCCCTCGTGAAATCCCCACCCTGACACATGAAGTTCGGGATTATGCGGTGAAATGAGGACCCCTTGTAGTGTAATGGCTTCCCTGCTTTTCCAATCCCTTTCTCCCCAGTGCAGAGCGCACGGAAGTTTTCAGCAGTTTTGGGGGTGGTATCAGCAAATAGCTCCATGACAACCCTTCCAGCTTTCATCTTTCCTATCAGGATGTCAAAGAAGACCTTTGGGTTCGACATTTTTCTTGACTTCTCTGAAAATTGCAAATGGAAACTTGGGTTTCAATACAAGGGGGACTACATCCAAACCAACAGTACATGAGTCACGTAAGAAAACTAACAGTTCGCTCAAATTACAAAAACAAAAATCTGAAAATAGAAGTTGAAAAGGAAACAGAATTCCAAAAAAAAATCGTGGCCAACCACTAGTTAGAAAATGCAGACACATGCTACTGCTGTCTCAAGCAGTTGAATTATGATAGCAGGCACTGCCAATCATGAAAGTTTACATCCCCTTCACCCATTAAATTTTCCATCTTATTTTTTCATAATTTAATTGTTAACATCCATTCAATGAAGCACCAATATAAACTATTTGGTCACTGTATGTGTATTGATAACAAGGAGACAATGACACACTAGGGACTTGGGGATACGAAAGGGACACATCACCACCGGTGTGTCAAATTATGTAGAATACAATTTTACTGGACATGGCGTGGTGTCATTAAATAATCATCCTTTGTTCAATGGATATCACTTTTACACAGGCCAAAATCCTCAAAAATTGTGTAGAGTCAATGCACATTGAAACAACTCTACATCAGCAAGATTTCCTCCAAAATGGTCTGCTCTCATGTATCAAGAGAAAAAGTAGCGTGGAATTATAAAACATAATCAAAGGTTTCCATCAAGAGAGGTGTAACTTTAAACTCTGAAATTTTTACCGGGAGACTGAGAATAAAAAAAACAAAACAAAGAAACCTTCAACACAACCAGAATTGAGCATTTCAGAATCCATTGACAATGCACAGAATCCTTCGAAACAGAGAAACCTTCGAATTCTGTTTTGTCAATTCAGAGAATCCATTGACAAAACAGAATTGAGCATTTCAGACAAGAGTATAGACATGAACTTTTCAGAATGTCTGAACTGCCAATGTCAGACACTCACTTGGAAAGCATACTGAGGCTCCATTCTCCTTTAACTTTTTCGTCTATTTCATTGTCTGTTTTGTGTCTTTTTCTGAATTTTTGATTGATTCGCATCATATTTTTTGGATTAATCAACTATCTCGACGAGAAAAGTCTAAAAAGTACAAGATTATGACCAAAAGCAAAAAAGAGTTTACTGAAGACGAAAACAATAACCACCAGGTGTCTTTCTTTTTTATCTACAATGTAGTCTTATATGAACTTTTTTTCACATTGGTCAACATTATTATATTTATCTGACTCTTTGTCAACACAAATGATCAACCCAAAAACTGCAACGAAAAGCTCAATAAAAGTTACGAGAAGTAATTAAAAAAAAATACAGAAAAAAATTTAGACAAAAAGTTAAGGAGAATGGAGCCCAGTATTCAAGAAACGAGACTCGTATTATGCCTTAAAAGATCTATTTCACTCCTACGGTTCAGACTGTTCAGTGAATCCCACTCTAACAACTCAATCCTATGGTTCCGGCGTCAAGTGCCCTTTGACACAAATTACACAACCAGCCCAACACTTGAAACAGTTGAATGCCTACTCGTAACTCTTATCTAAACCTACATTCGTGCACCAAAGAGCATATAGGGTACAATAAAAAACGAAGAAACATGAAAAACTAACAGTTGGAAGAAGCTAAATGATAGGAGTACATGATTTTTTAATGAACAGGGAAATGCTTATAGGCTCCACCTACTAATACAGGAAGACGAACACACACACACACACACCCAGAGAGAGAGAGAGAGAGAGAGAGAGAGAGAGAGAGAGAGAGACCTGTTCGATTAACGATTCGGCTGTGTTGCCAAACCCTAGCCTGAGTAGAAACCGGATATACATATTGCAACAATGACATTCAAAGACCCTGAACTTAATCTGTGTCACAGATTGCTCCCCTTGGTTGTACTTTTTTTAGTTCAAATTCTGACCTCTAATTTAAAAACAATGTCTATATCATACACAACTTCTCTAAGAGCATCTCCGGCCCTTCCTCATATTTTTATCAACTTTTTGCATAAAATTTTCATTTGGTGCGAAGCACTCCAACGAAAAAACCCAAACCTAAATACAAATTTAAGTAAAAGATGTATTCATTGGATGCTTAAATCTCTCTCAATTTGAGTTAAAATTTGAGTGAAAACTCAATGTGGTACAGGTTTGAGTCAAGGAGTAGAGTGAATTTTAAGAGGTTTTTACTCAAATTTCAAGTTTGAGTACAAAAAGGGGTAAGGGTTGGTGATGCCTATTGTATCTAACCCTTTAAACTTTTAAATTTTTATTTACCACATCAGGTCACAACCAAACCATATTTAGTAGTACTTACTATGCACAAAATCTAGATCTCACATTATAATATTTTTATGTGCGTAAATATATGAAATCAAACCTAACTTTCTTTTGACTATATACCACCGGACAACTTCACTTGCGACTCTCTCTCTTCCTTCTCTACAATGACCCTTTCTGTTCACTTTCCAAACACAACACTCTTATAAGATAATATATATCATGTACGGGAAAAGGATTAGAGTTTGAGTGGTGGTTGATGGCTAATGGTTTGTGTGAGTTTTATATCGCGGATAGATATCACGAAGGTTGAACGACGGACGCCAACATTAATAAACACACAGACAACAAATAGGTGCTAGCGAATTAGTCAATGTGCGCCAACGAGGACTCTGTTAGCAGTGCATTATGATTTACGAGAGTGACATAACAAAGGATAATTTATGGCTACCGAGGTTGAGTTTTAATTTTCTCTAAATAATAAGAGGGACGACACAGAGAGACAAATTGGTCAAAACTTTCATACATTAACCATTTCTTTCACAACTTAGAAACTTTAGGCTGATTTAACTCATTGTGCACACAAATATATACGGGTATTATACATTTACTCGTGTGTAATATGTACCAATTGTCATGAGGAACATATTCTTTTATGTTTAAAAAGGAAAAATAAAAAAAAAATTTGGGCTGCAATTTCCATACAACAAAGTATAGCCATGAGACTGAATAAACCAAACAAAGAAGTGCTCACACATACCCATTACCGGCCCCAAAAATTACATGTATAAAATCCCCTTGACAAAAGCAGTTGCGCATTTCAAATGCAGAATGGGCTATATGTTAACATGGACTTTCAAAATGCCTGAACTCCTCACGTCGGACGCTCAACACTTGAGTAGGTGTGTGAGTTACGTGTCCGCAAATTCGACACACATGCCGACAGTAACAATTTTATTGGCGACAATCCTGAAACAGACTCTAACCAAAATCCAGGGAAACAGATCACTGGCAGTAGATATCAATAGAATTCAAATTCAAAAAGAACAAAGGACAACTCTATATATGTCTACATTGTCATTGCATTCTACCACCCATTCTGTCTTGCATTTCAGCCGCCCTCTCCTCTTTCATCTTCTCTACAATTTGGAGTATCTTCTGATCAAAGAAACGGGCACGCACGAACGGCCTCTCTTCAGCCTGTATCGCTTTGATAGCGCTAGGGTACGGGTTGGGAGGAGGTCTTTTTCCTTGAAGTCGTGCGATTTGCTTCAGTCGTGCATATGCCTTCTTTTTAGCCTTCTTTCCTGCTCGATATTCCATCTGATTAAAAAAAAAAAACATGTTTTTAGATTTACAGCATGATTTATAACAGACAGATAATGTAATTCAGATTCAGACTTATATTAGTTGTCATATTTGTACGCATTACGGTTCAGCTCCCCATTTGATCCACGATTCATGGAAAAAATGATTTTCCAATTTTGTAAGCCTAAATTTCATATTTACAATCGTCTAACTATTGTTACTAATATCAAAGGCAGAGATGAGTTTTTTCCATATGGTATATTGAAAAATCTGACCGAATATTTATGATTCAATTCATGATTAGAGAAAGTCAATTTCAACTATAATTTAAGAGTTTAAGAAGTGGAATACGTACATCAGCCACTGCCATAGCTTCCTCCTCACTAACACCCTGCTCCTTTAGGTCAAGCACCCGACAACCAAATTCACGGGCTGGAGTAGGATCAAATCCACAGAAACTGTCGGAACAAAAGACAAATGTGACGCTATACTTGAATCTTCCACCAGTTTTTTTTTTTTTTGAATCTTTCACCAGTTAACGGCAACAGAATTGTGCCAAAGAGCTTCATGCCATCCAATGTTGACATTCAATGTCTATACTCTATACAAGTTGGTTACATTAATATTTCTAAACATTATCAAATTATGGCATTAGGTTAGCATCAAGATGACATCGGTTAGCATCAAGATGACATCGGTTAAACCAAATCCCCAAAAGTAGCTTAATTCAGAAAATTCTCGCAAGTTGAGAGTTCCAGGAGACTATATTTAACTTTGACATGCATATACCACAGATATATATATATATATATATATATAGAGAGAGAGAGAGAGAGAGAGAGAGAGAGAGAGTGCCCAGAACCAGGAGACCAAATCAAAGAAGAATTAGTTTGATTGTCCATCTCCAAGTCAATATAGTTAAACTTTACGTACGATCTTCCAAGATCACAAATCTTTCTTCCATTTTCCACTTTCACACATGCTATGGGATTCTATTCAATAATGAATCAACGATCTCCTTCATTCAGCCAATGTTATGGATCCCCTAATCACAACATAAAATAAAATGTACGCACTAGCAATTTTCTTTTAGTCCAGCCCTATTTATTTATATTTCCCCAGGGGGAGGGGTTTGAGCGGGGTAAAGTAATATAGCCCAATTAGTTGCTGCAGAACCAAGTATATGAGCTGATTCCAATGGGGCATTCATTTTCGAGGCTTGATGTAACAGAAAATACAAGAATTCTGTGCTAGATGTAGCATAGAATATATAAATGTACATACGCACAAATCGATAGCAGGCAGCACATTACTTGATAGAATCTTCATATTTAGAATCTGTATGCTTCTGGAAGAACTTCTTTACATATACATCCTCCGGGAGAGTCAACTGCTTGACCTTGCCATCAGCACGAGGAAATGACACCGGTGGGGCCCTAAATGACAACATTTGTTACAACTATTAGAGAAAGCTCTCCCAGTCTAACTTATAGTCTAACAAAATGCTAACAGCAGCAGCATGACTACCATTGGGAATAAATTTGATTTGACTTGGTAAGAACTTAACGATGCACCCAAAAAGTAACAGATTTTTAGTCAAAAATCAAATGACACATAGATAGACAATATAAGACACAAATTTATATCTAATGCACAGCTAGGTATTGAATTTGGAACCACACTACTGTAAGTAACATTTTTGGCGGGTGGCTCTGTATTTGTAGGAAAGCTTTAAAATTTTCCACTATAGCATGTTATAATTATAACACCAACCCCAAGGGATTTGGCCAAACGGTTGTGACTTGTGAGAAAGAAATAAGTGCTCCTCCACGAGTGCACAAGTTCCATTCCCATGGAGGCCAAATATTTCAAACCTTGGTTCCATTCCCACGGAGGCCAAATATTCCAAACCTTGGGGCCACTAGGGGTTATGCCAAATATTCCAAACCTTGGGGCCACTAGGGGTTATGCCTGGTCGTTACCTTCAGGGCCCCGGAATTAGTTGAATCGCATGCAAGCTGGTCCGAACATCCGGTTATAAAAAAAAAAGTTATAACACCTCCATATTTTGGAAAATACTTATGTAATTGTGACCCTCAATATGTTCATCCCCAACCCACCCTCAACAACTTTTTTCTCTTTTTCATAACAGAAATTTTCCACTAGGGCTACAAAGCAAAAGAAACATCTCCACATATAGGAAAAAAACAAGGAACGAGGAGGAACAGATCTTCAAGGTGAAGGCAAAGAGCCTTTCAAAAGAAGATCTGCAACCTCATGAACCACTTGATTTGCGGATCTCTAATCCGACTAAAGGCTAAACCACCAACTTGATCAAATATCTAGGGCCAAGGCTGTCACATACCAAGGAGGAACAACCTCAGATACACTGAACAGCTGGGTCAGCCACTTTAAACCTCAGACCCTTCATATGGACCTCAAGATGTTATACACAACAAATTTATGAATGAATAAATTATCGCATTCACGTATTTTGGCTTACATATCTGAATGTACATGATAAGGAATATGCTCATGCCACATGGCACTTACTGTTCCATGGCTTTAAGCCAAACAGGCTCGGCCATCGCCAACCCCTTCACAAGCTTTCTTGTTCTCGTAAGCAAATCACCCTTCATAAACGACATGGCTCTTTGGTTATCAGAGGCAGCTTAAGCAGGGCAAAGCAATCTGCAGTGTTTCAATTCCTGTTTTGCACAATGAGAAATCAACTCCAGAGTTCAATCTAGCAAGAAAAAGAGTGTGAGAGCTAGAGACAAAGAGTAAAACTGATGACAGACATTATTATACTGGGGAAAATGGGGCAAATTAAGGAGGCAATTTGCACCAGAAACACGACATTAAGTTTTCCTCACTGATCTAACTTCTCTGATTGGTTCTTCCCTCTCAACGGCCTCTAAGACGTCAATCTATACTTTTCTCCAAAATGATTCACATGGTTCCAGAATCCAGAATCCTTCAACATAAGAAGGATATCATTCCAACATTATAGTCATATCGTCTATATGCACTTACGTTCACACAACAATGTTCTAAAAAGTGCTCGGCGCTAAACGGGCGGCCGACCACCTTCGAGCTTCGAGACCTATTAATCGGCCATTAATCGCCTTTTAGCAATTAGTCGGGTTTTTTTTTTTTAAATATTCTGCAACCTCCATACCATTAATAATCACAAATTTCCTAGTTGATGTGATATATCTTCTCTCCCAAAAAAATTTCCTAGTTCACAGTTCTCTACATTTCAAATATAGAGACATAGAAACTACACTGTGTTAAAATTTTAAAAAAAAAATTTACTACGTGTCAATAACTCAATATAAATGATACAATATACAGCAGAGAGAGAAAGAGACTGCTAGGTTGGAGTTCTCAGAAGCCGGATATCAAGCATCCAAAAAAATTGGGAAGAGCAACTCCCACCTTCCCTTCTGCTTACGAGAGAGAGAGAGAGAGAGAAATTACAGAGAGAGAGAGAGGGAGGGATCGAGAGAGAGAGAGAGAGAGAGAAATTACAGCAGTGAGGCGATCGGCGATAAGATGCGGCGGCGTTGACTAGCGTCGGCGATGAGAGGCGATTGATCGACTGGGCGTGGCGTCGGCGATGACTGGGTTTCTTCCCAGAGAGAGATGAGAGGCGATCGCCGATCAGGTAACAAGCCCTAAGACTGATTCGAAGGTTATTACTGGTATGAGTAAATAACAGTTTCCCCCTTTGTTTTCCAAAATACAGATTTACCCCGACTAATCGCCCAGCAGCCGACTAATCGCCCATTAACCGATTAATCTACTGACCACCTACTAGACGCCAACCGATTAACCTGCGACTAACTCCGATTAATCCCCCGACAGACTAATTCAAACAATTAGACATTAATCTAATCGATTAAGTCAAATTTTTAATTAATCGTCAATTAATCCAACCTTTTAGAACACTGCATAGAGTCATAAAGTACAGAGTATAATAGAAACTTAACAAACATAAAAAA
Organism: Rhododendron simsii; assembly: GCA_014282245.1. Taxonomy (NCBI): domain Eukaryota; kingdom Viridiplantae; phylum Streptophyta; class Magnoliopsida; order Ericales; family Ericaceae; genus Rhododendron; species Rhododendron simsii. Next base: position 26,653,321 of record CM024961.1, read on the forward strand.
TTAACATGGGAACTCAGCTACTCATACACGATTTTTTATGAACACGGCACCCATTAAAATGGCACATTGTTCCAGAATCATTTCCCTGGAACATGAAACATTTTTTGTTCCCATATTTCTTGTAGGCATATTGGGATGCTTCGATTTTTCCTTTTTCATTTTTCCATAACCCAAGAATCGGCCTTGTCAATTGGATCCGCAGATAACATAAAAGCCATGATGCCCAAACCCACCGTACCGAGTGAAGAAAATTGTCCACGGAACTCAGGCGCGAGACCTTAGGTTTGCGGTCACGATGACGACCTTAAACCACTAGGCAATCTAATCTATCCTACGGATTAGGCTTGGACCTTGGGTGAGGTTAACACATCAACCAAGGCCGATCTTGATAGAAGCCTAGAAAACAACTGCTACAGGCCCCACCTAAAAGAATGGTACTACTGCGTCTTCGTTAAATTGATTCACTACTGGTGTCCATGGAACTCAGACATGAGACCTTAGGTTTACATCCCAATACTCTTCCAAGGGGTGATTGTTTAATAGGCCCCCAAACATGGACGTTTAAGCATTTAAATTAAGTACGAAAAATACAGCAAAGAGAGATATGGAAGACGAGAGAGAGAGAGAGAGAGAGAGAGAGAGAGAGAGAGAGAGGTACCTGCTCGATTTTGGGCTGGTTCTGATAGCGTGGGAATTGGATATTGGTGGCGATAATGACAACGAAAACCCTAGGATTTGATCTTGTCACAAATCACTCCCATTAAGTGTAACTTTCTCAATTCAAAGCCACAAGAACTTCTAATTTAAACGTCGACCCCCTTTAGCCAATGGGTTCTACCCAAATGACATCTCGTCCTCCCCACGTGAGTGGTCAGAGTTTGAGTCTCGTCGTGGACATTTAGAATTCAAAGTTATAGCCTCTGAAGTCCCGCTAACCCCTGTTGATGTTTACAATTTTGGTGGGGGGAGGGGAATTCTATATATATATTTAGGATGTGTTTCGAACTTAGAGAAAGAAATAAAAAGAAAGGGAAAATTTTAAAAATTCCTTCACGATTTTGATTTTTAGAGAAAGAGAATGGAAAGTTTAAAAAAGAAATACGAGTACAATTTTCTCTCCAATTTTTCATTAACTTTGTCTTCCTTTTTTTCTTCTTTATTTCCCTTTCCTTCTCCAATTTCTTATTAACTCTCTCTTCGTTATTTAGCCTTTAATTTCTCCCACAGATAGGCCCGTTCCAACATTTGATTTTGCCGTGGAAAAAAAAAAGATTTTGCAAATTACAGGAAAATAGAAAGTAAAGCAAAATAACATGGTGTAAAATGATTTAAGGTGATCTTTAATACAGTGAATTAGTAAAAAGGTCATTTTACACGGTGTTAGAATTATTGTTTTAGACGTGGGTTCCTGCCAAATTTTCTAGTGCAAGGCTATTTTCAGGGGGTAATTAAAAAACCCGTTAATTTTTGTACGTACAGATTAGATTTTTATCCTTGTAAATTTCACCTTTATTACTAACATATTAGGAGTACAACATTTATCACCGATTTTGCTTCTAGGCTAAACAATTTTCCCCAATATGCCCTCATTATTTACAGGGCGGGGGATAGCCGGACAAACCCGCAGATGGGTCCCTGGCCATCAATTTCGGCAATGGAAGGCTATTTATGAGGTGTAACTTCTCGGATATTCAAGCATTTCTGGTGGATAAACATGAATCCAATTCATCTTGTGCAACTCAATCCATCATTAAGTCAGTCTCTTCAATTCCTACGAAATCAAATCACATTGTCAGCCCTAAGGACATTATCCTAGCCACATGCACAAACAGATTCCCATGCACAAACATTTGCCAAAGCAATTTGGAAAACAGAATTCCCAGAAAAAGAAGAAGAATTACTAACGCACGCTCTAGAACTACAGAAGGAAAAGAAAAAGAAAAAGAAAAAGAAAATAAAAACGGAACTAGTTCCGCTTCCAAAGCACAGAGTTGTACACCTACCTACTTTCAGCGAAGCAATTTTGATACAAAGATCTATACGACAGAATAGCAGTTTCTTGAATCTACTCATAGTCGCCATTTACTCGTGATTGGCGACCTAAGACCTTCCCAGCCAGCAAACAAGTACATCTCTGTCTCCCTCTCTCTATCTCATACACACTTACATTAGAAAAAGTAAACTACAACTCCCAGTTCATAACCCGCCAGTACCCTTAGCGTCTACTCCACACCTCCAGTCAGTTGCCGGTGAGGCTGTTAGCTGCACAGTACGAGGTCGAACCATGAATCGACTCCCAAAGTTCTGTTGTTACTTACGAAACCGACGAACCACCAACTGGTGATTGGAACTTGGGGAAAGAAGCATCACCTTTCATGCCACCAGGGGTTTCAATCACAAACGTTCCAACGATAACCTATGGACAGACATACGAACCAACTCAAAAGCCAATAATCAGGTAAGAAACAGTACATTAGTAATATTTTTTGAAGTATTCATGGAAAGCAAAATTTCCAACATTATCTTTTGCAAAACTCTACTCTGGCTAGATTTTTAGTCTATACCATTTGATTTCTCAAAAAACTGTAGGGATCACTTTGGACCACTAAAATCATTGTCTTGGGAGTTGGAACAGATGTATGAGTTCTGAAACTTAGCGTGCTAGCCAATTTACGCTCCCTGGTAACACAAGTTTCATCTCAACATAAAATTAAAACGCTACCTGTACTGGGCCTGCAGCCTTAAGGGGTCCACCAATTCCACCTCCAATGATTTGGCCATCCGTGCTAGAGAGGCAAACACTTAGGCCACCACTTCTCCCACCAAGTTCGGTATGGATGTAAGATCCAGAAAGTGATAGGATGTCAAAGCGTCCCTGAGGTTAGAGAGATTATAGAGACCAAAAAAGTATTCAACATGATATATCACAAAACATGTTGCAAGTACCACGAAGCCTAATTTTAGGTAATCAAGTTGTCTCAAAAGGCAGAAATCTTGAATAATTAGGCATCACATGTTCCATGACTATTCGCGCCCGCCACAGTAACATTTGGATATGCTCCGGACACTTGTCGGAGAAGCCCACACATATGTCCAAACTTTTATTGTAGTCTTCTTAGTAAGAAAAACTGGGAACAAGCTAGCTCAAAATGCAACTATATGAAGTCAGGGCAAAGTAAGAACTGTCATGAATGCAGAATGCTAAGTTCTCGAATACTCACATAGTGCACCTGTGCACATTCATTTTATATCTTCATAACAGAGTACCCTTGGTGTTTTTTATGAATTTAAGACTGCAACCATAAGATATGCTTGGTCATATATGATGTGTTCCCATCGTGTACATGTCCGTGTGTGTGTTCTAATTTTCCCAAAAAAATGATGTGTCTGCGTATCCGTGTCCCATGTCCATATCCCTGCTACTTTGTAACAGATTAACAGGTTATTTACTATACAGTTCTCCATATCACCATCACATGTTTTCTTTCCAATTTGGAGGTTTGGAGGAATAAAGGCATCAGATAGCTGCAGGAGATTTAAACCCAGTAGGAGAATTCAGAAAGGTTCATATATTTCCTGTAGCTTTGAATTTTAATCCTCTATATAGGTTTATTTTCTTCACCTAACACCAAGCTCATAAAGACCAGAAGGAATTAACCACCAGATATGTCAGCAAATGGACACGTGCGAATACAGATCAGCTGACCCAGACCCACTTAACTACGGATAATAGTTTACCTCATATGTGATGTTGCCTCCAAATGTTGCCGGTTGGCGTAGAGAAGGATTAGAGATGGAACCAGATGCAGACAGAATACAAATTTCAGACTTGCTTTGTTGCATGAACAACATAATCTTCTGGTACACGTCCTATTGAATACATTCATATGTTTGTTAGGAAGACATTTACTAGAAGAAAGTAGTCTTCATAAAAGGCATCCAGAGAACCCAAATAAGAACAATGAAGAAGTTAAAGAAACACAAATCCAAGAGGTATCACCCGATATTCCGAAACAACAAAAGAAGTTAAGCAAACCAGCCTATATCAGCAGAAACATGGTAAAATTACCATAATAAAGCTCAAATCCAAAGAGTGGCATCCAATATAGGACTAGCTTGAGGTTCGGCAAATCGGAATGCATGAACAAGAATCATACAAGTTCGGTTTTGCATACAACATGGTGACTAATGGAGCGAGAAACAACCACACTATCAGGTTACAAATGCCATAAATCCTTAAGAGAGCCCAAGACATGACCATAAACCCTTTGTCCGATAACCACACCAACATGCTTCATTACCAAAACATGACAACTGCACCAAGCACGACAAAGAACAAGTCAAGCATAAAAACAACCATATTGTCACCTCTTCTCTACCCAAGACCATTTAAGAGTAACTTGCTACGGCTGAAAAAATCAGCTCGATAACTTTATTTCAGTCATACAGACCCTGTACATGACCCTGTTCGGTTTGGGTTTTGAGGGAGGTTTTTTAGAGTAACGAGTTTAGAGAGAGAGAATTTATTGGGGACCGTGCGCAGGGGTTTTGAGACCCAAAACGAACAAGCTCAAACCACCTCCTAGATTATTTAAATCTACCATAGAAGAAGAGGGAAATATATACTACAGTTAAGAATGGGAAGACAATCTAGATCATCACAACTCAAAGTAGAAAACCTTCCTCCTTATTTTCTTTGCAGCAGCTTAATTCCTATATCTGCTATTGCGTAAAAGAGAGCAGTAAGAAACGAACAGTAACTGAAGACAAAAGAACAGCGACTGATGCAATTTCAAGTCGACAGTCCAAAACCATATAGAACAATCAGCAAGAACACTAGAATGATGCAAACAAATTTACAACGATTTAAATTTGGAGCTATGCAAGCATACCTCTCCAGCAGCTACATTAAGTGTATGTGGTGTGAAACCTTGGCCAACATTGCCTACATCAACCAGGTAGAAGTAAAAGCACAGCTTCAGTATTTACATAAGTATATGTCAACCACCAGACTGCTTGAAACATAGACATTGCTATAAAATAAAACACGACAAGGATAGTATGCATAAACTGATTTTAGAAAATATACTTGCAGCAACAAACACAGTGCTGATATGGCATGACCTGCTTGCTTCGCTATTTTCTTTCTTGCGCAAAAAAATGAAACTCGCAGTTAAGGAAAGCTATCCTTAATCAACCAGATATTTAGAAATTAGAACTATAAATCACTTATAAGAAACAACAACAAAAGATCGCCTAAATCTTAGAAGAATGAGAGACAGGGTAATATCATAGTCATAAAAAGTTATCCGTAGATGTTTATTCTGAAAGCACAGAAGAGAATCTCAACAGTAATGACCTTATCAATGCTTCAACATATGGACACCCAAATGGGTATACAATAGCCATACAATGCCTACTGATTATTAACAGCATGAATTGGTTGCTAAGGGTGGAAATATGAACAATTAGATTTCCTTTTGCAGATTTATGTTACCAAGGTTATACCACTATCATGGGCAATCCATAATTGCCCTCTGCAACAAGTCAATTAATGCACTCTTCTGTTTCTTCATGTAAAATACTTTTCTATAGGCATTTTGACAAATTGTGTGTATATTTTGTCTTCCTAAGGCTTCATTCTCACTGCTGAGCAAAAAAAAGGGCTTCATTCTCCCTAGATTTTTACTTCATTACCTTTTTATTATTCTCTAAGGGATAAGCTAATGGAAATAAATAGGAAAAACTTTGGGCCACTAAATTCATCATTTTGGAATGAAGATGTACCATTTTTCATCTTAAGTTTGACAAATTCGTAGCAAAATACTTAGAAAACCAACCAAGAATGACCGACTAGGTCATTGAAATGAAGTAGAAAAGTGTTTGTTTGAAAGCAACCATTTAGAAGCATGAAGGACCACAAAATACTACAGAAACAATAAGGATATTGACTATGCCTAACTATCCAACAGACCCTCTTCAATTCAAGAAGCTGGCATGAATGCAGCTTAACATATTGACAGGCTCCACAAAAACAAGACTGCGTCTTCCTCAACTCCACACAGAAAACTGAATTCAAAACATTCTGCACAAAAAAGGGATTCAGAGCCACCGAGGATCATGAAATTGGATGAATTCGACCAGGTTTATGTTTTACATACGTCAAAGCTTTGCTGGCAAAACGAAAGCTGTAACAAGCATTAAGATTTATCGCATATCAAGAACACTCAAATAATCAAATTCGCTTATACACAACACCTGGCTAACAGTTTGTAGTGAAGACTACTCGTACAAGTAACATTTCAAATTAAAGGATTCCACATATCATATGCCTGTAGAATCAAGTTTTGGAGATCAAGTACCAAAGTAACCAAAGCCGTGTGTGGAGTAAGCATAGGGCAAGTGAGGTCAAGGGACCCACTCAACTTTGGAAAACTAAAACGTGGGCATATATGTGGAGTTTGCCAATGAATACTGCTCAAATAATTTTCAATTTACCCCATTTAATTTTAGGAAATTGGTATTTGCGCTCCACTTTTTACTGATAGAACTCCACTTTGTTCATGAAGTTATTAGTAACTTCACATTAAAATTGGAGCGCCATCAGTAAAAAATAGAGCCCGAAAATCAGTTCCCTATTTTTACTAGTACTATTTCTAATTTTCTATGTATAACCCTAACTGATTCTTGATATTCCCGTCAGTACAGCAAAATAAAGGAGAAAGAACAGATTTGAAAGAGTTGAAAATGGGTGAATTTTCCCCACAACTACACTGAAATCCTGACTCTATCCCTGAGTCTAACAGAATTATAAAATCTTTACAAAAGCTGAAACTCAAACAACAAAATGCTGCTAAACAAATACAATGCATCCCAAACTTGCAATTAAACTCAAGCGGGTTGGGTGTTTATGTAATACCCCAGAATTAGGGGAAGTGGCTAGTGAGTACTTAGTCCCACACTGGTTGGGAGCTAAAGTGTCACTAGGCATATTTAACACCCACCTAGGGCTCCATGTCACCTTCTTAGGTATACCTTTTAGGGAGGTCCATGGCCAACCGGGTCAGGCCGATATAGTTTATTCCAAGTTCATGTAGTGTCGTGTTCAACCCCATCCCTAGTCCTTGCATCTTAAATAGTATATCGCATTGATATTCTTGCTAGTAAAACGAAAAATACAAATGCATCCCCAAATAGTAGGGCTCCATATAGACAATGGAAAGGATGGTAAATTACCTTTCGACTTAGTTTTGTTTTCCTAGAAAGTTGTGGGGCCCCAGCTTTAACTTCCCCACTTCCCTCGGAAATTTTTATCAACATAACACGGGCAGAAAAGTAAGTTTCATTTTCCTTCACCTCTTTTTTTCCTGCTCCGTTTGGAACTTGTAGAAAGGAACATAAAACTTTTTAAAAATTCTCTTCCCTCTTTCAACTCCACTTCCACAACAACACCCACCCCCCCCCCCCCCCCCCCCCCTTATATTTTCCCTTATTTTCCATTTATTTCCTCCAGTTCCAAGCAACACAAGTTACATTCCTGAAGAGTGAACGGAGCTTAGATGCAAACACAAATTCAAAAAACAAAAAAACTCGCAAAGCAACATTCAAATGCGAAATGCCTCCGAGAAATCCACAAAACCGGTCATAACATGTACAGGCTCATGCATATACTTCCAGTAAACATGCATACTCCCCAACACACACAAAATCACCAAATCACCAAAATTGGAAACAAATTATAGAAGAAAACAAAGGGATTAGAGAGACCCACCAACGCCAGGAGGAGCAACCGGGGTTTTCTTGGAATACGAAACAGAAAACGACGACGGATCACCACCGCTCCCAACGAACTTGTCCTTCTTCTTCTTCTTGGGGATCGACGACGCCAGCAGGGCCTTCCTGGCGGCCGCCGCCTCCTCCGGCGTGGCGTACTTCCTGGGTCTCCCTCTCTTCCTCTTCCCTCCCTCCGACGTCGGCGTGACGGTCGAGGAAGGGTACGCCGTGTGAGGCGGGAGGGTTCCGTTGGTGGGTGAAGCGATGACGGCGGAGGTGGGGCTCTGCTGGGGAGGAGGAGGCTGTGGCTGCTGGTTTTGCTGCGGGGGGTGGTGGTGGTAGTAGGAGCTCAGTCCACTTTCGTTAGGTTCCATTTCAGTAGAGAGAGAGAGAGAGAGAGCCTGCTGCGTTTGGACTGGATATCTTTTCTCCCCTTCTCCTACGTTTTCCCCCCTGGTTTGTGTTAGGTATTCGAGGGTTGTTTGTTTGACTGGGATCTTACTTTTAGTAATTTTTATTTTTGAATCGATTACATTAAATCCACCTCAACCATGACTATTTTTCCTAATCTCCATATTGTTTAAAACTGCACCGTTTTGGAATTTTAGATTTAAATTTTAAATAATGAGTAGAAAATATATGGAGAGAAAAGATTTGAGCAAAGTACGGAATACCCCATGTGGTTTTGCCGTTTGGCAGATTACCCCCTTTTGTTTTGTTAATGACCAAATTGCCTCCCTGTGATTTTGGAGTAAAGTGCATATCTAACTCCGTTAACAAAAAATATTAAATGACTATGATACCCTTGTGCTTTGTCTTGGGATAAATTACTGATATATCTAAGTCTTCTCTTCTCTCTCTCCCTCTCCTTCTTGCTTATTAGAAAACGTAAATTAACCAAAAAAAATTGTATTACTTTTTTCAATAATGTTGGCATAATTGTTTCCTGTTTTAATTTTCACAATTTTTAGAAATTAAATGTGAAAAGTATGTAGTTGAAAAATAGACTTGAAAGTGGAGAGAGAGAGAGAGAGAGAGAGAATGGAAATTTCGATACCCAATTTCAATCGGATACCTTTGTAGCATACCCAAACCAAAATACAATTTCTATTTCCATTTTGCATTAGTTGAATTAATTTCTACCGATTAGAAATTGGGCAGCATACCTCTATCTGAATTCTGAACCCAAATCGACAAATGACAAATCGAGTCGCAAATGGGTTAGTTCAATTGATGTGTTACCAATCAAAAATCGATATTATTTTGTGTCTTCTTCCATTGGATTGTGGACCAGCTTCTCGGAGACGTCCTACTTCTCCTGGTGTGCTATAAAATCAATTGGGTTAGCTAATTGGGTTGCCCAAGCCATGAGTGAGAAGAATTTTCAAAAAACGGGACCCATATATATATATGTATAGAGAGAGAGAGAGAGAGAGAGTGTGTGTGTGTGTAGTAGTAGTAGCTGCGTCAATATTTGTACCAGATCTCAAAACCCAACCTTTTCTTCAAGAATAGGTTCTTACATTTCAAAAACTGTTTAGGGATAGACTTCTGCACTAGTTTTGATCCATTCGTTCACTCTTTTGATTGATTTCATTTTCTGTACATTCAGTTCAAAGAAGCATAAAGGAGTTGATGGGATGCAGAGGAGATGGACAGTGGATGGTGATTTATGGATCTGGACCATGGTGAAGTTTGGCACGAAGGGTTTTGTTGTTTGGGAGGAGAATGTTGGAAAAGATAATGAGAAAGGTAGTTTAGTCATCTTACACCAAATCTATCTTTATTTTAATTTTTTTTTTCATTCTCGCTCTCAAAATAGGCATGTGTTTTACACCTTCCAATAGTTTAGAAGGAAAATGTAACGGTAGCAGTTTAGTCCAAAACAACAGGGAGGCGTATTGGTCATTAGCAAAACTCAGGGAGGTCATCTGCCAGACGGTTAAACTATAATGCGCTAATCCGTACTTTGCCCAAAATTTTTATTAGGAACCGTGTACAGAGATAGAGTTCAAAATCCAAATCCTAAAACGAACTAGGTAGTCTTAAGGTATTCATTTGATAACAATAAACTCATTTTGTTGGCAAACCGATACGATTTCGGACAAAATTTGTCACGTGAACATGATAAATAATATCTTATGAAGAAATTACTTTTTTCACTTCATCTAAATTGATTTTCCAAAATTAGAAGAGGTTGATGAAAGAACAAAGAATCTAACTATTGAGGTTAGTTGTGTCGGAATCAGGACTGATCGTTGGATAGGACGAGATATTGGCATTAGAACTGCTTTCGTTGGAGTGTGGTAGTTGAATTTGGTTTTCAATATAGTGGGTTAAGGGATGTTATGGGTGAAGGTTAAGATTAAAATAGTACGGCGGGCTGATGGTGTTGACGAGCAAGAGGATAAATTGTGATTTTTCATTGACAGCATCTTTGAGATCTAAGATTTGTATAGTTTAAAGGGGTTAAGTGTTAGTTTTAAACCTTAGGGGGTTAAATAAAAAAGTGTTTTAGTTTATGGTGGGGTTAATGCAGTTTTACACCCTTTTTACTACAAAATACTGCAGTAGTAATTATACAATAGAATAACATATTTTACAGAATCATATATTCTTCTCCTAATATTTCTGGAAAAGTTTTCAGCACAAGCTTCTCTTTAAGAATTTGTTTTGGCTCGTTTTTTAAATTTTAGTAGTTTCTTTTATGGATTTTTTGGCACTTTTTTATTTCGGAGTGTACAATACACCCTTTACAAAATACGTGGTTCATTTCATGATATTTCTTAGGCCCGACATACGAATTTGTGGTGGTTTATTTTATGAATTTTTATGGTTACTTTTATGAATTTTTTTCGATGTTTTTTACAAATATTTTCTGGTGTTGCTTTCATTTTCTTTTTTGGTAAAAAAACATGGCAAGGTCAAAATAGATGGCTAAAAGTTAAGAATTTTTGTGGTATTGTTTAAAAATCTTTTTGGTCTAACATAAATTTTCGTGTAGTTATAAGATTTTGTGATGATTTACGAATTTTTGTAACTCAAACAAAACGATATACATTATCCAATAGTTCCGTCAACCAAACACATATAAAAGAGATCGAGTTGTTTCTTGGTCCTCTACCGGTACTTTTAGATTTAGGGGTAGAAGAAGAGGGACTCCTTTTTGCTTCTCAAACCAAAGTGAGAAAATGCTACTATTGCAGTAGCGAACCAAGGTTTGCAACGAATAAAAGTGTCTCGGTTGATTTCTCACAAATGATATTCAATCTGTTAGAATATAAATTATAAATAGTACTATTCTTTATATGGAAATCCAAGGTCAGGCAGCCATTCCCTTTGCCACATACTAATGAGAATTTTACTAAGTTTAACAAAATGCAATAAAATTGGCCTATTTCTTGTGGGTACGAATTAAAGTTTATCACTATAATCTGTAGTTTCTCAATAGTTGTATTTCAATCTTAGAGGCTTGAGAAATGAATTTCATATCATTTCGTATAAATGGTTTAGCTTTGTCCTTGTTGTTTATAACTTACAATAGAATTCCTCTCATATTGCCTTTTTTTTTTTTTTGCTTATATATAATGTGTGTATACGTAATTTCCCCATAACAATGACAAAAAGGAAGAAGTGCATCTATAAAACTAGACAATATCCAAAATAGGCCATGACACAAGCATAATACTGTAAGATATTGGGGCATTCGCCTACCATGGCCCGGGGGGGTTCACACAAATGTGTGGTGAGAAGAGAAATAGGGGCAATTCGCCTACCATACCTTGAATAAATTTTCAGATGAGGATTTTCAATACCTTGTCCAAGAATTGTCTTGATCTTGCACGTCTCCACCACAAGTTACGTTGTTCTTAAACCGAATCTTGAGATGTTTCACAAGGTTTTAATATATTATGTGAATTTGACAATGAGAAACTGGAAAATAAATCTAGAAAAGCATATGAAGTTTATGTGTTAGATTTTATGTTAAAACACCGAGCAGACGCAACAATTGTTGGACCAGAATAATGCATACGCCCTCCAGAATAATGCGTACGCCCCTTTGAGGTTGTATGTGTTTTGAACTTCTTAAATGGATGATTAAGCATAAAAAAAATAAAAATACAATTGTTGGACCAAAACCATATAAAAATGTCATAGTTGACTTGGAATTATACAGAATAGGGCTCGAGTACAATAAACAACCTTAGTTACCCCCCAAAAGTGGCGTCACATGCACTATTTGTAATTCACGAATTCTTTGGTTTGACATCTAAGTGGCTTTATAAGAAGTCAACCAACAACAGTACCATATTAGGGCTCCAATACCATAACCAAGACCAACAAATCATAACCAATCGGTGCACACTCGAAAATGGAGGGTACGATAGGATGTAGCACAAAATTACAACAAGCAGCCGACAGTCGAGCCAAATCCTTCAACAGTGCACAAACAGAGAAAAAGAAGAAGAAGATAGTACAAAACAAATTCGAGGTTACTACAAATTGTGGAGGATAACAGCAGACTCTTTTCTCTCCCGTGCCAATGATGTTTAATGGCGTAAATGAAAGCTATGTTGTTTATGACCGTGTGGAATTAAGCTTGTACACTTTCAGCTGATTCATCCTTTGGGGACTCATCATCAATGGCCTCTCTAGAAAATGCCTCTGGATTTATTTTTTTCAATTCCTCGAGCTGCAAAACAAGAAAGTGGATGGTTAGACTATATTGGTTTACATAGCGTAAAACCACCACATTTTCTGTTCCCAGGGACACTATGTTGCCATTCAGTTAAGTTGGAGGATATGTTCTGAAAGTCATGGTGAGCTTCGTGGCTCTAACTCTTGAGCAAAAACATACAGGAACTGACGAGAAGTGTACGTATCCCTACCTCCCTGCACTTTTCTTGGTGTGCCACCCGAAGTTCATCATATCTAATTTGCAAATCTGACATTGCAGCTTGCAGCTTTTCATACTCCGACACAGTTGGACCACCTAACTTTTGTTGGATGAACCTGTTAAAAAAACCATGAGTACGCAGAATTAAACATATGACTGGTTTAGAAAGCTAAATCAATATATAAACTGTAGTTAAAGAAATTGAAAGATAGTTCCAAATGAAAAATGGACCACATTTAAGAAACAATTGTGCGTATGGTAGTTTAGCTTCTTTTTCCAGCAGTTACAAAGTCTTCAAAATTTCTCTCTTTTAAAACTCAACTTAGCTGCTTCTTCTTGGAGTATCCTATTCGTTCTCTTCATTACTGTATTCATGTTGGGACAGCCTCCACTAAGAGGTCCCGATACACATGCTGCCTGTCGTTCCACTTCAGCTTGTAAATGCCTGCTATAAGCTTTCAAAGCCAATCTTTGAATTAGCTACTCTATTCGTTATTATTCTAGATGTTACTTTGGTCCATAGGAAATAATCTGGTCGGTTGTCATATATAGTTTCTGCTATGCCCAAATCTAGAACTTCTATTGACACAGAGTAATTTGAGATATACTTCATTAAAAACAAGCCCAGTTCGTAAACCGAACTTACTCGATAGCAGAAGAAGGTTTGTCATTCTGATCATATAGTGCAACAAGACCTACAATTACATAAACCAAACATATAAGATAGTTAAAGAAATTCAGAAAAACAGAATTACTAAACTCAAAGAGGAAAAAAATAATAACAAGCTACTGCGTTATAAGTTGAATTTCCAATATTCAAAACATCCGAAGAGAGTTGAAGCAAAACCTTTTGTCAGAGCATCAAGAACACCACTAGATTCCAAGTACTTTCTAAACCCTTCTTTTTTTGCTTCCCTTTCCTACGAAGAGCATGAATAAAAAAGGTAAGGTGACAAGATTCAAACACAGAGCTCCAGTTCAGAAGGGACTGCATAATGGAGTTCAACGTTTATGTAATGAACAGGTGAAAACTGAGCAGAAAGTTGTGCGACAAAGGCCTAGGCTTTAATGTTCATGATTGTCAACCAAAGGGTATTACATTTAAATCTGTCAGTTACAGTTTGCTGTATGCTTAAGGCACATGAGATTTAGTTTATCCTCCCATCTTATGCCTCAAGTCAAGAACTTTTGATTTTAACCTCAGACCGACACCACTCACCACAACCTTCGTCGTGACTGCGTTCTAAACCAGCCCACTTATCACATTCATTTGCAGGGTGACCCAACCTTCGTCGTGTCTCATATTTTAGCTTGTCAAGTGACTGAGTTCTAAACCAGAGCCTTTATCACATTCATTTTGCCGGGCGGCCCAAAGGTTAGCGAGGCAAACTAGAAAATCGCGCTTGTAAGACGCTTTATCTTGGTCCTTCACACACTTGGACTAACCCTTTGGCTAAAGTAAAGAGCAACTATTGTAGTTCAAACTTCAAAGGCATACCATTGCCCCAGAACTCATAACCATCGAATAGTAAACACGCACACTGAGACAATTAAACAGCTTGCCCGACTATATTGAGCTCCATTCTTGCAAGATTCAAGCTTTTTAAGTACAATATACATACACATATAAGTAGAAAGATGAAAAAAATTATATGTATATCTGGTCTAGTCAAGCGCTTGCAGCAAAATTGCAGAGTCTGCAAAGAAATGGAAAAATAAAAGTGGAAAAGATTATACATTGTACAAGCAAATTCCAACAGAACTGATTAAACGGAATTGTAATGACGAAGCAAGTACTATTCTTAGATCCTAGAAATACCAAAAAGGACATCGCAATAGATAAAAGCAATTAGATCTGAATCCAGTCGAGTAATGCAAGAGAGGATTCGGGAAACTCACCATTTTCTCTACCGCATAGCTGGTAATCAGTTCTCTTCCTGTATGAGAGAGAGAGAGAGAGAGAGAGAGAGAGAGAGAGAGAGCGCGACCGACCAAACTATTCAGTTTAGACTGTTCAGTACATGGAATGAACTTTTTCCTGGATCTCTCCAAACTTGAGGGGCTAACAGTAATTATTGTAAAATCCAGGCGGAAGCCAGTGCAATTTACCAAAGATCGCAAACCAGCTGAGCTGAGCTTTACGGTCTCCAGGCTCCGTTCGTTTACTCAAGGAGTTTAAAACTTGAGTTCGATTTCAGATTGTTTGTAAACGAGCCAAAAGATTTGTATGAGCCGAGCTTGGTTAATTAACTTAGGAGTTCTTCGGATAAATAAATCAAAGTGGATTATTTTTTGTCTTTATTTAAATTTTTTTCGTATCACTTGGCTAATTGTCAATTTTTTGGAGATTATTGCATCTTCATGACAAGAGGAATCTAAAAAGTAAATGTTTTTGACCGAAATCCAATTTTTTTTGAATAAAGACGAAACAATTGGCTTATTGGCTTATTTTCGTTTGTTTGTGGCTTTATTTGGCTCATTTTTTGCGGGAAAGCCAATGGCTTTTTTAGCCGAACACCTTATTAGTCTATTTAAATGAGCCGAGCTTTTGCAAGTCGAACCAAACTTTTGAGTATTGAACTCTGCTTTCTTGGTGAACGAGCCTAAAACTTGAACTCGAGTTTTGGCTCGATCTTTCAATGAGCCGAACTGAGTGGTTTCTTAACAAGTTGGGCCACGACTGCTAGTGAGCAGATCGGTTTGTTTGTATCACTAAAATAATATCGGACCGATTTTTCATCATCTCTCTTAAAATCAATGGGTGGTAGGAAGTTTATTAATTAAGTCTTTTATGATATTTGACATTGTACCTGCAAGTCTATTTTTAAAGCGATCGCAGATAGTAACATTGTGTAACCAAATCTATAGGGCATTCCGAACCCTACAAACAAGACGGTCGGAACCCTTGGCCGTGTCAAACTCAATTGAAGCGGTTCAAACGGATCCCATCGGCCGGTTCGCACCAACCGTTCTAAATTTTGGCGGCACCCGGTTGAGAAACAGATATTATTGACACAGCAGATAAAACAGGAATAAGAAAAAGATAAAATAAAAATGGAAACAACATAATCACCAAAAACCCAAAACCCTACTCAACCCTCAACCTCTCTCTCTCTCTCTCATCTAGCTCTCTCTCTCTCCTACAGTTCCCAGAGTGAACTCTCATCTCTCTCTTCCTCATCCCCAAAATCCCAGCCCCCCTCTAAACCCTCTCTATCCCCAAAATCCCAGCCCCCCTCTAAACCCTCTCTCTCTCTCTTTCTCTCTCTCTCTCTAGTTTTAACTTCCGTTGATGGCCAATTGATCGTCGCCGGTCGCTCGGGATGGCGGCGAAGAAAGGAATTGGTCAGAGGAAGGGCAAGAAGAAGGAGCCGAAGACTCATCGTCTTCGTCTGCATGATGTTTTACTGAGTCCGGACTGCATTTTGAAGAAGGTTTTTCGGAAGGACGGGCCCCCACTCGGCGTCGAGTTCGATACTCTCCCTTCATATGCTTTCCAGCTTTGTAAAAAAGGTAGTAGTAGTATTTCAGGGTAAACTGGTTTGATGTTGTATTTTTGTTTACGTGTTTAATTTTATGGTGAGGCGTCGTTCATTTCGATTGGATTTTAATCATGCTGCTCGTTGAATATGTGTATGTTAGAGCTCCGGCTTTAATTAGGCCCCCGCAGTGGCGGACGCAAGATTTGTGTTTATTGGGGCCCTGAATCAAGTGTGTTTTCAAATTGATAATTGAAAACATATGTTATAAGTATATATTTGCTACT
Organism: Rhododendron simsii; assembly: GCA_014282245.1. Taxonomy (NCBI): domain Eukaryota; kingdom Viridiplantae; phylum Streptophyta; class Magnoliopsida; order Ericales; family Ericaceae; genus Rhododendron; species Rhododendron simsii. The sequence continues at coordinate 26,669,757 of CM024961.1, forward strand.
CGCGAGCTTCAAAGAAGGGACGATAGAGTTTACAGAAAAGCTTTATTAAGGGCATTGTGGAAAATTAGAAGGCCGCAAATTAGCCTTGAGAAATTTGGGGTAAAAAGAAAGTATCCCTTGAATTTTTGTTGTTGTTGAAAGAAGTCTAGTTTTCAGGTCGAAGTTGAGCATCTGTCCGTGTTATTTAATTATACTAAAGTTAAGTGAATCCCACACCCAATTTGAACTCACCTTGCTGTAATTAGAGGATTAACTGTGTCCTGCATTTTCATTCATGTTTTAATGTGGATTGACGAACAGTGCATCTCTATATATCTATTGCCTTTTCATCTTATCTGTATTTGTAGGACAACGTGGTTCCAAATGTTCTCATCGCCTTTGCCAAGATAAGCAAAGAGCTATGAAAGTAAATAAGGCTTGCAGAAATTCTGATCATGCTTGTGATGAAAGCCAAAGAGCACTGAAAAAGAGAAAGGTAGCGGGATGTGTATTTATGTGGTTGAAATGATTTGATAGGATGGTTTCTCTAAATAGGTTATTATGTGCTTCCTTTTCAGGTTTCCAAACCTACCCTGTTGGACTACCAAGTATCCAGTGTGAAAAGTGCTCCAGTAAAGAAACATGGTATCGGGAAAGGTTTGATGACTGTTTGGCGGGCAATCAATCCTGATGGTGGAGATATTCCTACTGGTGTTAATTTCAATGAGAGAGAGTCCACTGCTGTTTTCTGCATAGCAACTTCTGCTCCCCAGAAACCTCTTGTTCAGGAGAAAAAATCTCGGAAGCGACAACCTGTGATGGTTAGTCATTTTGTACACATTTCGTAAACATTCATTATTGAGATCTTGCTTTTGCCTAGTGTTGGGCATCTGATTGTTTGATCTTTATGATATTGCTGATTTCTTAAGGGAAGATTCCTGATAGTGAGAGTTGCTTGTTTATATGCAGAGAAAAGTAGGAAAAGGAACTAAAGTACAGGATAAGAGGAAGCCTCCCATCAGTAGAAGAAAGGTGTGTTCTAGTTGTTTCTCTGCATTTTAATATAGCAACTATGTAACACCGAATTGACTTGTATTTGAAGGTACAAAGCCATAATACTCAGATGCAGATGCAGCCATACAGAGAAAAATGTGAACTTGCTTTTGATAGAGTGATATGCCAAGAAGATCTCGAACAATTTGCAAAGCTAATTGATGATGAGGAGTTGGAGCTACAAGAATTAAGAGCAGGGCCGAGTCCACTAACATGCTCTGCGCATTTTGCTACCTCTGGGTTGCATGGTTGTTCTCTTTGCAAAGGTTGGTTTGGATGCTACTTAGTATTTCTTCATCATTGTGATCTGTAAAACTGTCTACACCTACTGCTGCTGCTTTTATTTATTTACCATGCAGTATAGAGGTCATTTATGTCAAGAATTCATAAATTCCTCTGATCCTCGTTTATTTTGTATAAAATGTTCTACACCAGCAAGTGTTTCAGTGGCCTTTGCATCAAGAACTCTTAGATTCCTGTTTGGCTGTTTTTTTGTCAACTAACACTGACTACGAAAATGAATATCCACTTGAACGTGTGGAGATGCTGGTTTCAAACCTTATTGCTTTGCTGATCAGATGGGGTGGATCCAAGAGATGTGAATAGGAGCTAGTTGTAATTGTGAATGCACTTTGTAGTTTATTGGTGTTTTAATGAGAGTTTCTACAATATATATATATATATATATATATATATATATATATATTCCCAAGGCCATATCAGCAGAAAGGCCAAGGACACAACAAATCTCCTAGGGGTCGGCGGCTCTGGATTCTCATGCTCCTGAGATGCAGGAAAAAGTGAAGCTAATCCTGTCAACCACCCATAAAGGTCTTCGTGCATGCATGCCATAGGATGAAAAGGTGTATGTAAGGGCATTGCATACGTTACGACTTACGAGCATATACATGCTTGTATACTTGTGAGTATATATAAACATATAGGTATACAAGTATGTACGTGAGTACGTCTTTCTACTCTATAAAGACCTAATGTTTGGACACAGATACGTCCCGAGTTTCTTGAAGGAAGAGGGCCGCAGAGAGAAACTGTACAAGTCATCTCAAGGATTTTTTAGCCATCTTCATTTTTGTCCCAAAGCTGTTTAAATCATCTCATTGGAAAGGAGAAAAACAGGAAACAAACAACTAATGATGTGAGAGCGTTTTCTGGAAATTGCTTTATGTCAAAACCAATTGATTGTGAACTGTTGAATTTTTTAAGCATAGTGTATGCATGCTTTCTGAAGTCTCCTATCTACATCTATTTTTTTTTTGTTGTTGTGATTTTCAGACTTGTTAGCTAAGTTTCCACCAAATTCTGTTGTGATGAAGCTACCTTTCTACATGCAACCCTGGGGTTCTTCACCAGAGCTTGTCAAGAAGTTATTTAAGGTACGTGAAGAAAAAACCTTTTTTTGTTCTTTTTTAGTGCTTCTGTTATGCATGAAACATCATACGCGAGTTGTAACTCGTGGTGGCTCTATCTTTTCGACTGCATCTATCTTGAAGGCCCAGATCTTTAGCAGACATACATCTATTGAGTGTCAATAGAAGCTTCATGCATATCTTTATCTAGATGTGGTGCCTAAGAATTCATTTGACAGTTCCAAGCCTTACTTTACAAAATGCTCATCATGGTAATTGAAGCGATGCTTGCTTCCTGTAAATGTACCATTTGACTTCCTTTACTTATTTTTTGTCTTCCGGTTTGATAAGGAATAGTATATAATTATTCTGGGGAAAATGCGAACTGTAATGGGTCGCAACCTGTAAGAATTTAAAAAAAAACTAAGTATGTCAGTTTGTCATGCAGTTTTTTTATCATTTCTTTTGCTTTTTGATTGTGTAGAGCAGGAGACTAGGTTGCCCTTGCACAATCTTGCGCATATTAGTGAGTTGCTATGTTCTCTGCCAAATCACTTGCTATGGTTTTGCATTCATACTTCTCATGGATTATTATAACCCTTGACTTCACTTGATAAGTACATACCATGGTTTCAGTTCTCTTTAGTTTGTGATACTTATCTTTAAGATAATGTACGGTGTGATATGAAGTTGCCTTTCACGATTCCTGCACCTGTGAGTGAATTCGTATTTTTTCTGGATGCTCAATTTGCATTGTTCCAGCAACGTTTTCTTTTCAAAAGGTTTCTATTTTCTCTTGTTCTTTACCCGTGTTCACATTAACAATTGAGGATTTAATGTTAGAGTGACATAGATGAAACATGACAGAAGGAAGAGTTAGTCTAGTGAATAAGACAAACCTTGTTAGCCTTCAGATTGACCATCACTCTGATAGAGGTTTAAATAACTGTGTACTCCAACTGAAGGAGGTAATTAATCATCAAACTGCATATTAAGTGTTGTGTCTTCATCATATCTCTTGTAAAGTGACTTTTTCAGAAAATGGCTCATACATGACAAAAGGGAGTGTTAGGGTTCTGTCGCAATGGTTTTCTATCAACTTTCCAATTGAACAAAGCATAGCCGACCCCAATTGATTTGGACATAAGGCTCGGTTTGGTTTGGTTATTTCAATTGAACAAAGCCAGCATTGACAGAGCTCATATCTTTACATAAACCCTGTGAAAATGGTTCTGCAATCAGAGTTTTAAGGGAAGTGATGTGGATTTATGGCCATGTAAACTTCCTTTCAGTTCATGCTCAACATGATATCTGGAGTATAGGTGCGTCAGCATATTGACTTGAATATCTTGGAAAGGATGTTTTTTGAGAGCAATTGGGATTAGTTGAGAAGGATGTGTATATGCTTGGCTGGTCGCATAACAATCAACACAAGATGTCTGGGCACTAATGTATATACACCAGAGTGAGCTTGCTGTTACTTCTTCCTGTTTTGTACTTTTTTTATAATTTTATTCTATATTTCTATGTCTGCTTCTGTTATCGCATTTCCTTTTAGAGAAACTAGTATTGTCATGGATGATTTAGTATTGCTAGCCATACCAATTTCGTGGATGAGAAAGTACATATACTTTTTGTGCTTGTTGCTATTTCTGTACAGCTTTTTGGTTAGGACTTGACTGTGGTTGTGCATGTGTTTTCTCTTTTCGGTGGGAAGTTTGGTTGTGGTTTATGCTATTATGTCTTTTTGTCTTGGTGAGCTTAGGCTGGCTTGTCTGTTGCAGGTCTTCCATTTCATTTATTCATATGCAGTGCTGTTGAACATTTGCTCCTTCACCCTAGACGAGTTTGCTCAAACATTTCATGACAAGGTAATCATTTTCTGGTCTGTAGTGAGATTTTCTACTTGGAGTGCTCAATTTGCAAGTTTGTTGCCCATTCCCTAGTAGCCTTTAGGTTGTTCTTTGCTATTGTACAACGTCCTTAGTAGTCTTTAGGTTGTGCTTTGCTGATTATTCAACTTTATTGCACATGGCTTAGGAATCGATGTTACTTGGACAAATTCATTTGTCACTTCTCAAACTTCTTGTCTCTGACGTTGAAAAGGAGCTTAGCAGAGGAGTTTTTCCTCCTGTGAGCAATAATGGAAAGTTTATTGAGTTACTTCACTCGGTAAGTATCATGTGGTTATTTGGCTAATTCTTGTAGTTGATCATAATTCATTTTGCTTATACTGGTGTTCTCCTGATAGTATGAGATTATTTCAGTACTGTTAGCCCTCTTATAATCAATATTTCTTCCTTTGTAATCTCTTGTAGTTTATAACGGGACAATCACTTATATTTACAAAACATGGGCGGGCATTTGGTATTTGCTTGGGTAGTGCCTGTAGATGTGGAGCAGAGATATATTGGTCGAGCATCTGCAAAAGTGTTTCTTGTGCATTATCTTGCTATTATTGCTCTGCAATTACCTTCATTTGATTACTTTATCTTGTTTTGACCCTTGTAACTTCTACGTAACCAGTTTTAGATCGTTTATGGTTCTAAGAAACAACAATGATGTACAAAATAACCTGTTCCCCCTCTGTGATATTAGGTTGAAAATCAGCATAATGTTGTGGAGTTTTGGAAGAAATCCCTAAACCCCTTGACCTGGACAGAAATTTTGCGTCAAGTATTTATTGCTGCTGGTTTTGGTTCAAAAAATGTTACAGCGCGCAAGGAATCTCTTAGCAAGGTATCAAAGATTTCTAGATATTTACTGCTACTGGCTAATTTGTGTGAACTGCACATTTTGCTTATTTTTTCTTAGAATTATTGGTCCCCTCGTTAGTAGATAAGTATTTGATGCTTTCCCATTCTGTTCTTTATAAATTATGTTTCAGTTGCCATGAGAAATGATGCTTTGCTTTGTTTTACTATTGTGTTTTATTTCCTAATTCTTAAAGGGTTTTCTTGTATTCTAATAAGTTGTTTTTCATTTCTTTCTCGTAGGAAGCCACCATCATGGTAAAGTATGGCTTGAGTCCTGCTACGTTGAAGGGTGAACTGTTTAGTATTTTGTCTGAGCAAGGAAACAAGGGGATAAAAGTTTCCGATTTGGCTAATTCTCCTCAGGTAAGTTATGATATGTGGAGTTGATTTCTAAAATGACGAGGATGTACTAGATTACTTGTAAAAGGACATTGATTTGGCTGTGCTCATTAGTTATTTTCTTTTGGACTCCACTTATTTAAGTTACCTTGAAACCATTTTAGTGACAAAGTATGTTTTTTTTTTTTTTTCCCCTGTGTGTGCACTCGTTTGAAGATTGTGGACTTGAATCTAGCTGCCACTAGCGATGAACTAGAGCTTCTAATAAGCTCTGCACTTTCAAGTGATATTACCTTGTTTGAAAAGATTTCATGTGGTGCGTATCGTCTACGTGTTCATCCTGTCATGGAGGAAGCTGAAACTTTTGATTTAGATTCTGAGGACTTTGGGAGTGTTGATAATGACTCTAAGGACAATGACATATACAGCAGTGATGACGATTCAGAGTGTAGTTCAGATCGCAGGATATTGGACCAGGGGAGCTGTCATGAAAAGGGAAATAAAACATTAACCGTGTACACTGAAATTGATGAGAGCCATCCAGGTGAAGTATGGTTGTTAGGACTGGTCGAAGGAGAATATTCAGATTTAAGCATTGATGAAAAGCTGAATGCCTTAGTTGCTTTGGTTGATCTTCTTAGCGCCGGATCCAGCATCAGAATGGAGGTAATTCCCCTTTGTCGTACGGCTACTGCCTAATTAACTGGTGGTTGCCTCATATTGTGCTTATTTTTGGAAGTTATGTGGTGCAGTCATTTCATGTCTTATTACCATATCACGTGCTAGCTACGAATTTATATATGTATCCAAAAGTTACTGTAGAAGCTTCTCGTGTACACTTTATATCTAACTAGAACGTCCACAATGTTTCTGATGACCTTGGTTAAAATTTTCACAAATACTCCGGTTACCCCTCGGCTCTAATTTTTGGGGTGCATACTACCTTGGTTCCGCTATTTTAGTATACAGTGAGAAGTATGTCAAGTTGAGTTTTATGCCAATTGCTTTGCAGGATCGAATACCACCCAGTGTGGAAAGTGTTCCCAGCATCAATCATTATGGTTCTGGAGCTAAGATAAAGAGATCATCAGGTAGACAACATAGTTGGCCCTCATCATTCGGAGGCTACATTGGACAAATGCTCGCTACAAAAGATACAACGTCAGGGCTTCACCCTGTTGATTCTTCAGCATTTATGTTGAAGTTTGGTGGAAATGCAAAATCGTGTAGTCGAAGGAAGTATGCGAACGAAATGGAAGCTGACGATGATTTACATCCTATGAAATCTGTCTTTTTGGGTTCCGATCGTAGGTACAATAGGTACTGGCTTTTTCTGGGTCCCTGTAATGCACTAGATCCAGGCCACAAGAGGATATACTTTGAATCTTCTGATGATGGTCACTGGGAGGTGATTGATACTGAAGAGGTAATTTTCGCTTATTCTCTGCGTCCCAGTTTGTTTGTTTGGACTAAAACATCAGATTGGCATGTCTATCCAAGGGGGCCACATCCCACGTTTGGTTTGATTTTTTGCGACTAGGATTAAATATCTGTCCAATCTGATGTCCCGAAAAGACAGTGGATATTCTTGGGGGATGTAGTATTGTTAATCGCCGATTCACCTCACTAGCAATCCAGTTGGATTATTTATCCTATTGAGATTATGTATCCTATACTATTAGTCCAGTCAAACAGACATGGCCTCTGGGTAGCTTGATGCGATTATCTTTATATGCTGTCAAAGTTTAACTGTTGAACTCTCCTTTTGGTTCTTAACTCCGATTGCAGGCTTTGTGCACCTTGTTATCAGCTTTGGATTGTAGGGGTGCACGGGAGGCTTACCTTCTTGCATCTCTGAAAGGATGTGAAACATTTATGCGCCAGTCGATCCAATCTGATCAATCTGATCTCAACATATCCAGAGATGACAGTTCTTCAGCGGTGTCTGAGTTAGACAACAATATTTCTCTAACTGAGATGAATAATGATTTTTCAGTTTCTTCTGGTTCCGTACTGCTTAAAACTGGAAACAAAGAACAGAGAAGGCAAAAATGGAGCTGTCTCCAAGCTTTTGATGCATGGATATGGAATTCTTTTTATTCTGATCTTAACGCTGTTAAATATAGCAAAAGGTCTTATCTTGATTCACTTACTAGATGTGAATGTTGTCATGATCTGTACTGGAGAGATGAGAAGCACTGTAAGACTTGTCATACCACATTTGAGCTTGATTTTGACTTGGAGGAACGATATGCAATTCACGTTGCCACATGTAAGTTGGACGGAGAGGGTGATATGTTCCCAAACCATAAAGTTCTATCATCCCAGTTGCAAGCGCTTAAAGCTGCCATTCATGTAATTGAGGTGGGTTTTTTCATTTTGTTAAAGCTTTCAGTTCTCTACTTTGCTACATGCACCCTTTGCCTCGTACACACACATACACAGAGTGACACGTCGGCTATATAACTTTCCAAACAGATTGTAGTGATCGAGGTGGTTTTTCATTTGTTAAAGCCTTATTGCCTTGCTTGGTTGACTAGATGAATACTGTAAAGGATGTACAACCCCAAAGTGTTTGTAATCTAGTCAAACTAATAATGGGGGGATTAATAATATCACATCTCCCTAGGTTCCAATGTTTTGTTGGTTCTTATCTCGGAGATATTTATCCTATCCGCAATAGTTTCAACTTTCAACCCAACATGGGATATGTGGTCCCTTGAATATATAGAGTTCTATTCGATGCTTTAACCCGGGCAAAGTTACGTGCCTATGTTCACAGTTCTGTGCTCTATGCATCCCCTCCCTTAAGGACACACATGACATATAAGCTATATTCGTTGCCAGATGGTTGACGTGTATCACATATTTTGGTTCCCCTACCATTTGAAATATAAAAAATGATCCTTGACTTTTTTCAGTCAGTCGAGAGATCAGTCTGAATAGAATTGCATTAGTGTGATCCTTGCACTTCCAAGTCAGGGGTAATATGTTCTTGCAACATAAATCTGTTGTTGAGAGTTACCTAAGCGGTAACTAGGCAGCTTTGGTTGTATTTCCATACAACAGACTCACGTTCGAGTGGCCATAGATTAAACACTAAACAATTACGTCGATGAATTACTGAAATCTGGGGTTAGATAGCTTCTTCTTGGCTGATTTTAGGCATTGGAGCACCGTGCATGGATGTTTGCTTCAATTTCTACAGGCTACAGGAAAGCAGTGAAAAATTGAAGCCCAAAAAATTGGATGAAAATTGAGGATATTTTGCAAATACAGCTATTTTGTGGAATGAGATTTGTGTAACCACTCCCAAATAGCCAAGGCTAAGTGAGTTTGTAAATGTTGAATTAGCTCTTTTATAGGAGTCCATATTTTTGTCAGTTGATCATAGGTCAAGTTTCTTTTTGCACTCAGTTCTTTTTCAACTCTGGAAATGACTTTTTCATTCTTTTCTCACTATTATTTCACGTGCAGTCAGTTATGCCTGAAGGTGCATTAGTCGGTGCTTGGATTAAATCTGCTCATAAACTATGGATCAAACGTCTAAGACGGACTTCTACTTTGGCAGAGTGTATGCAGGTATCAAATTATGTGTTAGTTTTGTTTAACTTTCTGTGTTATTTATTTTTCCATAAGTAGTCGATGTATACTGAATAATTTAGGTTTCAGGAGATGAGAACCAATCGAGCCGTAGTTGTTTGATTCTGATTCTCATGGGAACTTTGCCTATATACTTCAGGTTCTTGCTGATTTTGTTGGTGCCATAAATGAGGAGTGGTGTCCATCCGAGGAGGATCAGGGCCCTAGTTCTGTTCTAGGTGAAATTATTGCAAGCTTTAAAACTATGCCACAAACATCATCGGCAGTGGCAGTGTGGTTGGTAAAAGTGGATGCCTTGATTGCTCCTTTTCTTAAAAGGGTTGGTACTGAAAAGAAACAGGAAACAGTTATGAGATCTAGAGGTAAGTCAGTTTTCCCAACTAAACAAATTTTGTTTTCGACACCTTTATTGATATCACCAATGGGTGCTTTCATACTTCAATGTATGACTTGGTCTTTGTCAACCGTAGCTTCTAACTGTGACACTTTTTTACTTGTCAAGATAAAAAATTAAACGATTGACCGGATTTTCCTGACGATAAATTTGTTCATCTTATAAGTTTTCCAGGTTGTTTGAACGAAAATGATTTCCGTGCTCCTCTTTAGGCCATTGTCACTTGCGTTTTTGTCTTTGTTCATGCGGATTGCTGTGAAAAAGTGAACAAATAAAAGGGCAATGTCATAAATAAAGACAAAAATGGACCACAGATGTAATAAAGCTAGTGAGAAAATTCTCTTCCTTTTTTCAGGATCTTGACGTTTTTTTGTTTGCATTCAGGTAAGCATGCTTCTAACCTATAGCAAGCGATATGTTCTTCTGGGGACAAGAAACAAAGTTATCTGCACTTATGTGGGATGTAGTCTTGCGATTCTTTATTCAAGTTATGTTCCGAAAATGTGGTATGAGATCATCCTTCCTTGGCGACCATCACGATGTGTATTGCTAAAGTGCAAAAACATCGCTGGTTTACAAAATGAACAGAGAGAGAGGTCAAGTTATAGCATCGGACAAGAAAGTTTTTGGCGATTCTTGTTACCCCAGGTGATTTAGAGCGATTAATTACTGTACAGCAATAGGCTTGGATTTTTCACGAAATTCACAATTTTGTTACTAGACAGTATTTCACTCGTGAAAGGCACCACAATGTCGTATTCCTTGTAGAAACGAATGCAAGCTTATTGCTTTTGATCACAGAGGAATAAATTTTGTCCCTTCTTGTAGCTGTGAACTGTTCATGTATTTGACAGTATATAAATATATGTACATATTTTTTATGAACTAATTTTCCCGTAGAATTTTTCCCTTCTCTCCCCCAAAACTGGGAACCAAAGTGAGGGAGGGAGAACTAATTTCCTACCCTTTCTCATTCTTTACTTGAGTTCGAAATGTCACCTTCAATATTTTCAACGAAATTTTGTTCCAAATTTGTGCTGAACGGTACTGCAAAAATGACTCCAAAAAGGAAAAAGTACTCTAAGGCTTTCATTTATACTGAAGCAATAGGGGGCTAGTTTTACAACTGTAGAGAGAAATATTATGGTTACATGTTTCTCAGGGAGCATAGGTACATCCCCTTTCGAACCATAAAGTAAATTGCGTAGAGCAATATTTCACATAAACTTTGCCTTGTCTTTCTTTATCCAACTCTACAACGAATATGAAGAAACCACATTGGAGAGGCTTGAAGTTGAGCCCATCCAGTTACGGTTTAATCAGAGCGCGGCAACAAAAAGCTAAAACCTGAATTCTCTCGAATAAGAGGCGGTGGTTCAATGTCGGAAATGTCTATTTGTTCCATTGACTTTGATATGTCATCGACTGAAAATGGAATGCTGCACCAGAAACCATTTTGAGACATCAGTAATCAAGAAAATGAAAAAGGGTTTTATCAGCAGTTGAAGAAAGCCTGTCATGTTGCGGTTTTGATGCTTATTTAAGATTCATGCCAAAATAAGGTTGAGGTAACTCAAATATCTGAACCATCAGTATTATCAATCCAAAGGTGAACCCAAAAGCAGAAAAAATAGCAATAGCAGAGGCCGAAAGGATCGACAAAGTTCAAACAGCTGACCTCGAATCATCATCCAACAGAAAAGAATTGCTGACTGCATTGTTTGAATCTTCAGTCATCAACACCCTCATGCTCGAAATAACCTGCATGAGACATGCATATGCCAAATTATGATGGTCAAACGAGGGGTTTCACTTTTTCATCCATGCTTTTAAGTAACTTCTAACATCATCGAAGTTTAAAGCATTCAAGCGTCCAATCTGGGCATTTCGGAATGGACATTTCCAAGTTCCAGACACATTCCATACCCTCCTCACCATTCCTTTATACGGTAGACATGGATACACAGGGCTAAATCGAAGAGTTCACATAACACAGACCATTAAGTTATATATTACCTAGCTCGAGTAACACCATCAATTAAAACTTACATCCGAGGACACACTATGCGTGCCATACTTGTCGTCCCAGTACATTGTGCTGATCCGATATAGCTGCTGTATACTAAGCACCTGCGGGAGGAGAGAAAAGGCTGGTTGAGATCTAAAAAGACACGAAGGAACGAATAACTGTCCGCTGATCGGAAATAACTGTATCACTTACCGGGCATAAGTCATGGCTTATTTCATCCAGTGTTTTCTTCGGCTTTTGATGTATAACCTAACCCAGAAAACACAATATTTCAGGAGAGCTCTACGTTCTTTCCTTTCATCTCTACAAAAAATGAGAAATGGTGCAAGAGGGTAGAAGATGAATAAAGAACAGCGGAGTTTACCAAAAATCCAATAGCCTGTCTGATATGCTTGAGCTCATCCCAAGCTGACCCTGCATACTGTAATATGTTCTTGTTTATTAAAATTCGAAGTGTAATGCTATAAGAATTGAACTTTTGTATGTAAATCTCATCCAGGATTATGTGGTATTTTTTGCCCTTCTTATTGCAAATATGAATGCCTACTTCCAAAACGGGTTTTTGTTTAAAAATTCCATTCCTAAATAATTTTCCCGTCGGAAAGGTTAATGCAATATAAATGAAATTTTGTACAGCATTGTCGGTCAAATAACATGGCCTTTTGTGCCCCTTTAATCTCAGACGAAAAGGCCCATCATTGTGGCTAATAATGAAGAAAACACCCTTCTCAATTCATGTGGATTTGCTTCTTTGTGGGAAAATTCTGTTAAAATTATCATCCGAATGGAAAGGGTAAAGCTATGCAAACAGAATTTTGTGCGAAATTGCCAAACAAAGAGAAGTGGCATTAGCCAAGGCTACCTCATCTGTTGCCTTATAACACCAGTGTTCCAGTTCAGCCAGTCCAGCTTTTACATATTCACCATTGCTGAACGAACAACATTCTCGCCGTAATAAAAGGCTGCAGTCACAAAAACGTTGTCAAAGCCATAAGTAACCACCTTTATCTGCAACAGAGCAGCTTAAAACGCATTTAAAGAGGACTCAGTTATACTACCTGTTGAATAGTTGAACATTGATGAATGAAAATATTTGTGTGAACACCTTACGAACTAAAAATGGAGGTACCTGACAATAGGTAACAGAAAAAGGAAAACATGTTAGCAAAAAGGTGCTCTGATGAAAATCTACGCACCAAATAAATCAGAAGGATTACACAAAATTCAAGCTTGTCAACTATGGAAGGGCACATTTCAGTGTCGTATTTGGAGATCTGGAGTTGGTTTGAGTCAGACGGGTAAAAGTAATGTACATGCAAGACAATGACAGCGACCAATTTTTATGGAATGGATAATGGGGAAAGCAATAATGACGGAAATCAGGCAATAAAAGACATAAATGTCACTAACATGGTTGGTTTTCAGAGTGTTCAAGAAGTTTCCTAGGCTCTTCACAATCCCTTGCCAGTGAGCAATTAAAGCTTGCTGTGCTGCTGTGTTTGCAACAGAACGTGAGGATCCCTTAACCAAGCTCGCCCGAGAAGTTCTTGGGGCCTAGTTTTCATATTTGAAAAGGAAATTTATACTTCAGTATTTATCTAGGAATTAAACTAAAATACGAAGCACAAAACACAATTACGTTTTTCTACTTTCCATAAATTTTGCTTGGTAATTTAGTATTGAACAGATTCAACTACCTGGATACACAACCCAAGCAACGGCGAAATCTCTTTCTTAAGATTATCTCGAATCATTCCGTAAATCTTTTCAACGTATGCTGTAAGTTGCTGCTTGAAAAGCAAAGCTGGGTATTTGGCTTCAACTTGGCGTAAAGATTCTGTTCCACCAGTCAGGCCACCATTTGCAAAGGAAAGATTAACTCCTTGAGGTGCTCCGCGAAAACTCTATAAGAAAACAATAGAAAACGCCTCAATTACCCAAAGAACTGATTTTTTTTCTTCTTATTTGCAGAACCTTGACATAAAATGAAAATTTCAAGTTACCTGTGTCATCCTTCCAAACAGAGTAGCAGAGGATGATCGACGGCGTTGAGGAGCCATTCCAGCTGCACCACTTGCTTTCAGCGTACGCTGGAGTAGCAGCAACAGAGTTGAGGCGTTCGACAACCAATAGGCTAAGATGTCATTGTTATCCTGCGTCTTTACTCCAAATATTTTAGTTTTAATCACCAACAACGAAACTGTAATTGGAACAAGAGATAGAAGGTACAAGAAGTACAATGGGGAAAAGAAGTCCACCAAAAACATGAACAAAAGATATTACAAAGTAAATATGGATTTCCAATCTCGATTGACAAAAAAGGAATCCCTTGAATGAAGGGGCAACGGAAACCCAAAAAAGAAGCCATGGATCATATTGTGTCCTATAAACTCCCTAAATCTTTCAAAGCTATCTTGTAACTCTAGCATCGAAACAATAAATGTTTTTATAGGAGCCTTCTTTCAAGAAGAACGTGAAAACAAGACATCAGCATATATTGAATTGTTCAAACCTCGATAGCATGACCTATGGTCTGAATGATTCGGTCAAACACACTGGTCCGCTCAACTTCGAAAGATCTCCACTGTAGAAGGCATTTGTATATCATACAGGCAGCAATCGGTCTGCTTCCGGAGAATCCCAGGTGTTGTACTATGCATCGAATAAGCAGCTCTTGATTCTCTTGCTGTTTCTCATTCAGTGATTTTTGTGGTTTATCCTCGACTTCTGAAAGATCCCGTTGGATTGATGATGGGCTATGAAGATCCTAAGGCATTGTTAACAGGATTTGATAAGATTCAAGGTTAAGAAAGATTATTATCCCTTCGGAAACACATAAATTAAGTTTCAAATCAGTCAATTTACCAAAGTCGTTTTTGTATCCACAAACAAATGACCACTCTCAGAACCCCTCTGCAAATAGGAAAACCATGCAAATTTCATTAAAACTCCACAGCATTATTTTGTGACGTGAAGAAGATCAAACTCTGTGAGCACCTGAAGAATTGATCTTGAGCGTCCTGAGAGGATCTTATTAGGTGCCATGGACAGAGCCTGTTGCCGAAGGACCTTATTCTCTGACTCTATATTGGTGAGCTTCTCTTCTAATCTGATTGAAATTCCAATGATTATCTAACCACATTTGGTTACATGAATACAGCGGTGTGAATATTTTCAAGACCTAAAGATGTGGCTAATGGCTCTGTAACACGAAGGAAAAAATATTTGCATGTTGCAAAAGAAATGCATTTGAGACCATCATAGCATGTGAACTTGTAAGGAAGAGTGAATGTCATTTCACTAACATGTCGTACAAAGTAAGCTCTTATGAGTACTTACACCCCACTTATTCCCCCTAAACAAGAAACCTTTAAAACTGTTGAGCTGTCGTGGGTTTTGAAAAAATCTTCAGAATGCCTGTTAACTATGTCTTCGTCATAACCTGCGTCATTGAAGTAGAATTTCTACGGTTCTAAAGTTGAATGAGTTGTATTATCGTAGTACTGAAAGTATGAACAAAGAACATGCGCCTTGGGAAACCTATTACTTTCCCTCTCTCCTCAATCTATATGTTCCATGCATATTAGGGAGAAGATTCTGCCTCAAACACCTTATTCCACTGAGACAATCCAAAACCCTTAGAACTATCTCTACCTTACATGCATATAAAGGTTAGGAAATGCAGCCTGGTTGATGGCTTAGTCCCTGCAGAAAAACTCATAATGCCTTTCTGTCTTCTATGCAGGGGCAATATTTCAAGTCTTGCCTGATCAAATTATCTGAATAAATATATAATGGCATGTCCCATGCTAAATGAAATTTGTCCACAAAATAAAAAGTAAAAATCTACTCAAGGCATGCACTGAGGAAAGCATATAAAACTGTATCAGAAGATGAGATTCATTGAGCATTTCAGCCAGATATGTTGATAGTTAATGGTACCTGCTCAAAGATTCCTGGAGCTGATGAACTCTTTTTTCTGTTTCCTCCAACTTTTTACCCCTTTCCTCACTAACTTCTTGGGATTCAGAATACTTACTCCCCAAATCATCAGATTTTTGCTTTTCTGACTGCAGAAAGGCCTGAAGAAAAAGAAGAAGAGGTTATGCTAAAGCAATGATATGCTTCTTACTAGCTTCATGAACATGTGCCACTTGAAAATCCTTGCTACTGATTCTTTACAAATTAGGTGGCACTTCAAGCCATTTCAGATGAAATGCCAGAAGGAATTCACATCTTGAGTCTTTCCCAAACTCATTCCAAGTTCACCTATCTAATTTTGAATGTCCAATATCATGCACCTTACATGCAGTTCTCCTTTTTGGCACGAAGTGTTGAGCCTCTAAAAGAGAGAAACAAGACTCAAGACAGAAGACATACACCAAAATATGAATCTATATAGCATAAGCATTAGAACATCCATAAGCAAGCAGTTTTGCTGTTTTCATCAAATCGAGCTAATATCTATGCCCGAACCTGGACTTATTTTCCAGAAGAATCATATGAATTCCACCGATTGCATGTCGTCCTTGGTGTGATACCGATATGTGGAAACTCAAACTATTCACATCAGGAATCACTTACAACCATGCGAAAATTGGGAATAGGTTACTATTGTCTTGGAAACATTTTTCAGAATACAAAATTACATGAAATGCAAAATGTCTTGAAGAAACTGTGCTCAGTACTCTTTTTATCATGAAATTTTTTATCTGCTATTAAATGTCAGTAGTTGCAGAATGCATTTATATATCTGGCAAAAAAAATCGACTAGAAGACTCCTTACATGAGATATGATGCAATAAGGTTATGTATCATTCTACAAGTTAAGAACTCTTACCTTTAAACTATTGATCTCTTCCATTAGAAGTTCGACTTTTTTGGTATCTTCAACAAAAACTTGGGTTTCCTTGATGACAGGAGGTGCTTCTTCAATAACCTTTCTTGAAGCTTCTCGCTCTTTGACCAGCAATGCATTCGTCTCATCAATTTTGCTTTGCATAGCTTGCAAAGAATTCTGAAGTTTCACAATCTCTTGTGCTTTTGCTTCTTCCAAGTCAGTCTGCAGGCACGAGTTCAAACATGGCATGATGAAGCGAACATCACGCCAGAGAATAAAGAACTTCAAGTTCTTTTCATGGAATCAAGATCATCTCAAGTGTGATCCCTATTGTGACGCTAGATGGGACCCACCATAGTCGTTCCATTTGATGCTCAAAGCTGTTCATTTTTAGGCTTCGATAAGTAAATCATCCGTGCAAAAAATCATGCCAATCGGATGTTGGTAAGGGCTTAGTCGAACCATATTCATCATGAGAGAAATGGATGGTCATAAGACTCATAACTCTTACCATCTGTTTCTCTCATGCCAAATATGATTCCTTCACATTAACAACGGTGTCCGATCAACCTGAATTTTTGGATGGATGATTTTCATAATGAGATGTACAAAATGAACGGCTTGGACCGACAACTTGGACCTTGTGGGTTCCATTTTGCGGAATCACATGAGGGATCATCACATGATACGTCCCTGATTCCTTTTCAATGTTTTCATGGTAATGATAAACCTGTCAACTGTTTTTACAAGCTCAACTGATAGACAATCACCCAACTACGTATTAAGCACAAGATCCATGAAACAATGGGTCAATCTTATATAAGAACTTCCACTAACTGAGAAATACCATCTTCACTAATAATGTCGACATGCAGAGCCTAATATTACCCTTAAACGTTTTTCCAACTGCAAACGCCAAGTGAGTTCTTCTACATTTTTTTCAAGCTTATCCTTCGCTTCTTTAAGTGCACCTGTCTCCCTTGCAGCCTGCAGAGATTTTGATTTTGAGGTAAATATCCAGACTTGTAAAATAGAAAGACAGATACGAAGTAGGATTCAACGGGAAAGGGAAAAATACTATGACATAATTTAGATAATTAAACAAGTCGCCAGTTGGGAGTCCTTAAAAAACACGGACATATGCTATGCAGAATGGTATACAAAATGGTGCAAGGAAAGCATCGGAACTCTAGTTGATTTTATCCATATCCACAAAACATTCCATGAAACACAATTTAACCTTGCATAACAAAATAGAATCAAAACTGACCATTTTGAGCTTCCTTAGCTCTTTCCTGCCAATTCTTCCCCTCCATCTGCATTGCGTAACTATTGCTCCTCGTCTAAGCTTTTTATAGTATGAGGAAGCTCTATGACAACGCCATTGGGTCTATCAACAGAAGCATTTATTTAAGAACTTCAAACAAACAAAAATGAATCCTCCAAGGCATAAGACATCAAAAAGGTACCAACCTGAATAATCATTGCAGCTTTGGTTTGCTTCCTGAATCTGAATTTTTTACGAGCATCCATTGCACGTAAACCTGTTTGTAGGACAAGTACTGAGACCTGCAGTCTTTGATAGGCCTTTCTCACCTGGTATCGGTGTACATTCTTCTGAATTTTCAAAGCAGCTGCCTCCCTTCTCATGCCCTTGTAAATTTTACATGCTATTCTACCTAAAATTCATACCAAAAAAAGAAATGAAGAAAAATAATGATAGACTAAAAAGCCAAGTGGTCAATATACCCTATCCTGTTAGATCTACATATCCAACAAAAGAAAGAGATGAGAAGGAAAAAAAGGAAACACTTAATGGAATAATCATTTTCTTTTCAGTACTGTAAGTAATTTGGTATTATAAACGAGAATTCACAATACTATCTGAAAAATAGAAAGCAGCTAGTTACAAAGTGGACACAAGCTTTGGGATTTTCAGATGGCTCACCTCTTGACAGTGATTGAAGATCAATAGCAGCCATTCTCAAGGCTATAAACTGTCTGCGAGCAATATGAGTTCGTATGCGTCTTTGAATTGCTTTTGCTGCATTACTAAGTACCTCTGCTCTCCTTGCATCTAATTCAGCCATCTGGCCAGCTCTTAAGAAAACCTTTGTTTTACCTATCTGCAAAATCATGTGATGGCCCATTAAGTAGATGCCACCGACACAATGGTGGTGGAGGAATCCTTTACCAAAAGAAATGAATTTCATCAAAGACACAAACTGTAGCGCGCTTAGCATACTTCATCTGAATTGCATGGAACCATTGATCTTTTAAGTATTTAAAAAAAAAAATTAACCTGCACATTATCTGCTTAATAAACATTGAAACAATATGCATAAGCATTTAAACTCAGTAATGAAGCTTATTTTTGTATTGTGATTATGAGGAGTTATCAGAGGCAGCAAATTACCTGGAACCCTTTAAGACCCTTCTTTTCAAGAATCTTTTGGCATGCCACTTTTTCATCATAGCTGCCCACAAACGAACTAGATTTAGAAAGAACATCTACCTCTTTCAAGGTGAAATTAGAATATCAACAACAGACATAAATTGACCAAGTAGCAGAAAGCTAGAAAGTCTCTGCCTAAATTGCAGTTAAAGCTAAAAGAAGGGTACTTACTGCCCTTCCAAAACTTCTGTTGCAAGAAGGCCAAATCTGTTTATGAATTCAAAGAATGGTCGGCGAGTAGGGTACCCAGCACAACTAATTCTGATTGCCTCTAGGACACCCTTCAAGAAAAACATAGTTAGATGGCTAATTGTGCAAAATTGCAGAAACCAGAAAAAAGTTGAGAACTAAAGTATACTTACACCACAACGCAATTGTTGCATGATGTTGACATTCTCAAATACCGCGGGTTTGAGAAGGTTATTCGGCTTGACACACCTAATGTAGTGAGGTTCTGTAGCATTGAGTGTCTCCATCAACTGTTGTAGTTGTAGCTGCATCATTATGTCATTCAAAAATTAGATAACTTTTTTCTGTTCATCATACAATATCTTAGTAGTCAACATCTTTAGACTGAAAA